>BPTQ01000008.1:222867294-222940276 GCA_019973895.1 Chrysanthemum seticuspe | reverse complement strand
ACAGCAATAGTTCCATCTACCTTCATTTTCCTTTTGAAAATCCATTTACAACCCAAAGGTTTGCAACCAGGTGGTAGATCAACCAACACCCAAGTGTTGTTGCCCATGATGGAATCCATCTCATCATTGATTGCTTCTTTCCAGAAAGCAATATCCTGGGACTTCATTGCTTCTTCAAATGTCTTGGGATCATCCTCAACAATGAAGCAATAGGATTATTGGTCAGAGACCTCATCCCTAGTTCCTTCAACTAAGTATAGTTGAAACTCAGGTCCAAATGACTTGGAGTCCTAACCCTTTTGCTCTTCCTGAGCACAGGTTCAGGTTGTTGAACCACAACCTCATCAGGGATCACTGATGGTTCATCATCAGGGACCTCTGATACACCAGTGTCATGAGTTCCATTAGGAATCCTCTGACTTGGTCTAGGGACTGATGAGAATCTATTCTCATCAAAATCTGCATCCCTTGATTCAATTGTTAGGAATTAGAAATTCCAGGTATTAAAGAGTCAGTCACCTCAAGTATATGTAATCGTTAGAAAGCTCGTAGTCGTAGTTATTTTAAGTTAAGTAGTACTTAGTTAAGTAACACCGTGGAGGACGGACGGGTCTTTACCCACTGTATGCCTGATCCACAGCCCGTTGTGTGGCATTTTATTGTAAGACTATAAATACTCTCTACCTTCCAAGGTAGAGAGTTGGAGCTCATAATAATATTTTCTTTCTCTCACTATAGTTCCCAACTCTCTTCCTTTCTCTCACTAGAACTTTCTCTCTCTAACATACTTATACGCCTACTTTGATCATGGTTTAGAGTGTTTGTGAAATCCAATATCCTACAATTGGTATCAAGAGCCATGTTTTGATCACTCATCATTCATGCTCTTTGTTTTGGTGGATTTCATAAGGTTTTTGGAGTATTAAGGGTTTAGGAGAGTTTGATTCATTTGGACAAATTCTAGTGTTAAAGTTTGAATTTTGCTTGTACTTTTGTGTTTAGGATCATCATATGTGTTTATGTTTTGAATTGGAAGGCTTAAATCCTTGTGGTTTGGTTGTTTTGGATTGATAAATTGGTTATTTGTGAAAGAAGGACGAAGCGAGTTGAGTCTCGGACTTGTTTTTCTTCAAAGCGAGTTGCTTTGTTATTTGATGCGAGTTGGTACATGCGACTTAGCTGTTTAGCGAGTTGATATTTATGCGACTTGGGTTCCAAGCGAGTTGTTTCTTTAAGCGACTTGAGATCTAAAGCGACTTAGCTATTTAGCGAGTTGTAACGCTAGCGAGTTAATTTAAGCGACTTAGTGTTCAAGCGAGTTGATTGTGTTGCGAGTTGATACTAAAGCGAGTTGGCTATTTAGCGACTTGATTCATTAAGCGAGTTGATTGTGATGCGAGTTGATACTAATGCGACTTGGCTATTTAGCGAGTTGACTGCTTAAGCGAGTTGTGTATTTAGCTACTTGTTCATTTAGACTTGTTACTCCTTCGTGATACATTCTTACAGTTGTTCTATTGGTTTAGTAAAATCCCGTGAAAGAATCAATTTCCCGGTTTAATCAAAGAATAGTAAAATCCTGTAGAATTTGTTATCATGGCAAACATCATTCCTACTAGTGCTTCGTCAGTAGCTGAGGATGTTCAAGCTGCTGGCTCAGATACTCGTCCACCCATGCTTGACAGAACCGACTATGACTCTTGGGCTCAACGAATCAGATTGTACTGTCTTGGAAAAGAAAATGGGGTTAATATTCTCAAATCCATTGATGAAGGACCTTACCGAGTTGAAACTACTAGAGATGTACTTGATACTGCTGAAGATGGAACTTTGATTTACGGAATGGACAGACCAAAGATGTATGATGAGCTCGATGATAAGGAGAAGAAGAGATTTGATGCAGATATCCGAGCGTCTAACATTATACTGCAAGGTCTTCCAAAAGACATCTACAAGCTTATCAATCACAACACCGAAGCAAAAGCTGTATGGGATAATGTCAAGATGCTTCTCTCTGGTTCTGAGTTAACTATTGAAGACCGAGAATCACAGTTGTATGATGAATTTGAGCACTTCAAGATGAAACCAGATGAGAGTGTTTATTAGTACTATGTGAGGTTTCACAAGCTTGTGAATGACATGATAAATATTAAGATGACAATGCCGAACATTCAGCTGAATTCAAAGTTTGTGAACAATATGAATC
Organism: Chrysanthemum seticuspe; assembly: GCA_019973895.1. NCBI lineage: Eukaryota > Viridiplantae > Streptophyta > Magnoliopsida > Asterales > Asteraceae > Chrysanthemum > Chrysanthemum seticuspe. The sequence goes on along the minus strand of BPTQ01000008.1, from coordinate 222,938,070 downwards.
CAGAATGGCACAAGTTCGTCACTTCTGTAAAGCTTACCAATAGATTGAAGAATACAAACTATGAGCAACTCTATGCCTTCCTCCTTCAGAATGAGAGACATGCTATGTTTGAAAAAAGGATTCTTAATCAGTTCAAAGCCAACCAGGGAGAGATAAGCTCTTCAAATGACTCAACTGCCTTCTACTCAAACATCGGAATCACAACCAAAACCTCACAAGTCATACCCATGGGTAATGGCAATCACAAACTCATTCCTGACCCTATGTTCAAACAAGCTGATGCTGATGCACACGTGGGAAACTTCATTAATCAACTAGCTCTTCTGATTAGTCAAAACATGAACTCTCTTCCACACACCAACAAAAATCTCAGAACTACTTCCAATCCACATAATCAAGCCACTGTCAGAGATGGGAAGGTTATGGTGCAGCCAGTTCAAGAACGACAGTACGAACAAGCAAGAGGTGGAGCTGGTAGAGGTTATGCTGCAAATCAGAACAGAGGAAGGAATGGAAATCAGGGTCAAGCAAAGCCAATCAAATGTTACAATTGTGGAGGTGAGGGACACATTGCAAGGAACTGCACATCACCAAAACGCCCTCAGAATGCTGAGTACTTCAGGGATAAGATGTTGCTTGTGCAAGCTCAGGATAATGAGGCAACTTTGGATGAAGAGGAGTTGTTGTTCTTGGCTGAGGGAAATGCTAAGACATATGATGCAGATGTGGATGAGCAACCAATTCAGGAGATAGGCCATAATCATCAGAATGCCTTTCAAGTAGCTGATTATGATGCATATGACTCTGATGTTGATGAAGAACCCACTGCACAAACCATATTCATGGCTAGCATTTCTCCAATGGTCTCTCCTAAAGTCTCTTCATCACCACAAGCTCGTCCATCCAAAGACAAACTCATCTCTGAGGTATTAAAATTATACGATGAAGTTGATGAGCAAAAGATACATAACGAAGTACAATCAACTGTGTTTATTGAATCAGATATTGAAAATATGGGTAATATCAATGTTGTCCCATATGATCAATATGTGATACAAAGTGAAAGTGAGATTGTACCAAGTGATGAATCTTCTGCTGTCAATAATGATTATGTTTTTGATGAATTCACTGCATGTGCCTCAGATGATTCTGTAATTTCTGAACTAAATGCCTATAAAGAACGTGTTGCTATTTATGAACAACGTGCAAAATTTGAGTTGACCACTCGTGAGCAGGAAATGGATGACCAAGTGCGTACAATCATTAGAAAAAGTAATTTTAGAGAAGAAGTATTAAAACAAGAGTTAAATTCCTTGCAAGAAAAGCTTTCTAAAACTGCTAAGAAAAAACAAGAACTTTAAGAAAATGTGAAAATGCTTAAGCAAGAATTTAATGCAAAGGAATCAAAACTCTTGAAAGACTTTTCTAATCTGAAAACTTTGAAAAACAAACTTGAAAACAAGTTGTACATACAAGGGAACACCATTCAGACTGCTCACATGATCACTAAGCATAGAGTCTTAAGCGATAAGCATAGCATTCCCCTTGTTGAGGAACCAAATCCAGAGGTCATTAAAAAGGCTAGAAATGCTCATAAGGTTCTTTATGATGGCAAGGAAATCCTTAAACCTAGACAGAAACCTAGTTGCGTTGAGTGCACTGAGGAAGATAAGAAATCAGATGAAGTCACTAGGGAAAAGATGAACAAGAAATTAGATGATCCTAAATGTAAAGAGAAGAAAATAAAGATCACATCCCATGATTACAAGAAGGAAAATTGGATTTCCTTGAACATGTTTAAGCCTCAGACATTGTTAACACCCGAACAAGTGTTCTGGAAAAAGGATGTAGATAAGCAAAAAGCAGAGAATCTAGTTGTAACGAACCCTCCCCTTAGGAAAATGCCTAGAGCGACTGTGTATCCTCCTAATACACCAATGCATCTTGTTCCTAGAACAATTGCCACTAAAAGCAAGACCTTAATTAGTCAATATGTTATCTTTCAACTATTTGTTGATTTTGAGAAAACTTGCAAGAAAAGGATCACACCCACTGGTATTACTGAAGGAGAAAGGGGCTTTGAGCAAACTAAAGCATGTTATTTAAGTGAAGTCATGCCTTTCTTTAAACTGCTAAAAGATCATTTTGAAAGTCTTAAAAAGGGAATGAACTTACACATTAAAGAAATGGAAAAGGAGTTTGATGCAATGATAGTTGAGGTTAGTGACTATGAGCGAGCACTAAAATATAATGAGATTGAGAGGAAGAACTTGCATACATTAAATGAGACTCTTATTACTGAATGTGTTGCTCAAGATATGTTTTTCACTGCTACAAATTGTTCTATTAATGCTTCCCAATTTCATGAACTATCTGTTGCCCTGAAAGTCTCCCATGATCGTGTCATTGAGCTTGAAAAAACTAATTCTGAACTAAATGAGAAAATTGAACTGGATGATCACGACAATTTGGTTAAACATTTTTCTAAACTAGAAGTTGAGCATTTTAATTTACAACTAAAATATCAACATCTTAAAGAAAATGTCAAAACTTCAAATATTAAGACATCCTCAGATGCTCCAGAGTTTGATGCAGTTTTTCAAATTAACAAACATGATGAACAGATTCAAGCTCATTGCAACACGATCAGAAAGTTGAAAGCCCAAATCTCTCAATTAAAGGGTCAAACGAACAATATGACAGGCTCCCAAATGCCTCCTCCTCTAGATTCTCAGAATTCTCAAACGTTTCATCTTCAAAACTTAGTAAATGCATTACAAAAGGAAAACGAAAGTTTTCTAGAAGAAAATGAAAAGGTTAAACGTCATTTCAATGAGTTATTTGAATCTATAAAGGTCACTCGTAACAAAAATAACGAAACGGTAGCCTCATTACAAAAAGAAATTGAGAATCTAAAGAGTCAGGTAAAAGGGAAGATGCCAATGACCAATGGGGAGAATGGTGTATCAAAGGTACATGTCTGTAATAAATATGCTTTGTCTGTGAAATATGTTCCTCCTCATCTTAGGAATAACAAACTTGCTATTCAAACATATTTCTCACATCTTAAGGACAACCTAGAATGTCTCCGTGAGATTGTAGAAGAGGATAAGCTAGAAAAACCAGATGATAATGCAATTGGCCATGCATGCTTATATGCCAAACGATCTCAAGAACTTCTAGAATGCCTAATTACAATATGCCCTAAAACCTTAGGTGAGCAAGTCAATCCCTTGATACCGTGTTCTATGCCTAGTGCCAAGCATGCAAGTCATTCAATGACAAATGTTATGAATGTGAACCCTAATGTGCCTTCAAGCAGTTCAGTTTCCAAATATGTTAGTGCTAAGAATGTGAACTCGAGTGTGCCCTCTAGGTGTTCAAATCCCAGCAATTCAAGTGTTAAAAAAGTTAATCTTAGTGTGCCTTCATGTAGTTCAGATCCCAGCACATCTAAATAGGTGAAGCAAATAGTAGCAAAACCAACTAATGTTCCCATTCCCTCTACAGGAGTAATCAGTGACATTAAAGCAAGCAGGTCAAAGTCTCAAGACAATACAAGGAATGATAGGACCTCGCAAGCTAAGAATGTGCATTGGAAAAGAGTAGAAGACCAACCTAGGAACTTTAAGTTTGAGCCGAATAAAATGAATCGTGTTGATTCTAGTATTAGCCATAGGCGTACTGTAATTAAGTCGAATTCTGATACTATTTGCAAACCTTGTAATGATGTCTGCTTGAATTCTGTTGCTAATCATAAATATGGTATGAATACTTTGTCTAATACTGTCAAATCCCCAGTGAATCTTGTCAATGAAAATTATCATGCTAAGAAGGCAAAAAGGCAAAGGCGAAAGAAAGTTAGAAAATAGTGGAAACCCACAGGAAGAACATTTAGTAAGTTAGGCTATCATTGGATACCTGTTGGTCATAAGACTAATCAGACAATGCCCACTAGAAAATGGATGCCTACTGGTAGAACTATTCCCTTAAGTAGTGAGCACACTTTGAATAGGGCTAATACAGACACTAGTACTGCATCTATTCATAATGATTCCATTGCCTTAATTTCTGATATGAATGCTTCTATTTCTGATGTGGGTGTTCCAACCATTGTTACTAACCAAATGGAACCCATTCTTGCATGGGGATCCCAATTATCCAGTTATCCATTCTTGTCTGTGTTCAACTGCAGATCGTTCAAATCGTTTTGTGGTACCTGGACTCAGGCTGTTCCAAGCATATGACTGGCGACCGGTCACGGCTCATGAACTTCGTGAGCAAATTCATCGGGACAGTTAGATTCGGTAATGATCATTCCGGTGCAATTATGGGTTATGGTGATTATGTTGTTGGTGATAGTGTTATCTCTAGAGTATACTATGTGGAAGGTCTTGGTCATAATCTGTTCTCTGTTGGTCAATTCTGTGATTCTGATCTAGAAGTAGCCTTCAGAAAATATACTTGTTTTGTTAGAGAACTTGATGGTAAGGAACTGTTAAGAGGAACTCGTGGTTCAAATCTTTACACCATCTCTATCGATGATATGATGAAGTCTTCTCCAATCTGCTTGTTGTCAAAGGCTTCGAAAACAAAGTCATGGTTATGGCATCGTCGTCTCAATCACTTGAACTTCGGCACCATCAATGATCTCTCCAGAAAGGACTTAGTTGTAGGTTTACCTAGACTAAAGTATGAAAAGGATCATCTTTGTTCAGCATGCCAATTGGGAAAAAGCAAAAAGTATGCCCATAAACCCAAACCTACAAACTCAATTACAGAAGTTCTTCATACCCTTCATATGGATTTATGTGGACCAATGAGAGTGAAGAATATCTTTGGGAAGAAATATGTGTTAGTTGTGGTTGATGATTATTCTAGATTCACCTGGGTCAAGTTCTTAAGGACAAAGGATGAAACTCCTGATATCATCATCAAACTCATCAAACAGCTGCAGGTTCGACTTAACAAAATCGTCAGAATTATCCGAACAGACAATGGTACTGAGTTTGTTAACAAACAACTTAGTGAATTTTATGAAAGCATTGGAATCAGCCATCAAAGATGTGTTTCACGAACTCCTCAACAGAACGGTGTAGTTGAAAGACGAAATCGAACTCTTGTGGAAGCCGCTAGAACAATGTTGATTTACTCAAAGGTTCCAATGTTTCTCTGGGCTGAAGCTATTGCCACTGCATGCTACACACAAAATCGTTCCCTGATTCACACTGTTCATGGAAAAACTCCATATGAACTGGTCCACAACAGAAAACCTAATCTCGCTTTCCTTCGTGTGTTTGGTGCATTGTGTTATCTAACTAATGAGGGTCAAGACTTAGGCAAACTGAGAGCTAAAGCAGACATTGGAGTTTTTGTAGGGTATGCACCAAACAAAAAGGGATACCGAATCTACAACAAAAGAACCCGAAATATCATGGAAACAATTCACGTTACGTTTGATGAGCTGACCGGTCAAACGGCTCCTGGAAAATCCAGTTCAGGACCCGCACTTCAAAACAGTCCCATTGGTTCATCCCTTGTTCCAAACTCTTCTCAAGAAACTCCATATGTACCTCCATCTGAAGATGATTTAAGGAAATTGTTTGATCCTATGTTTGATGAACTTTATGATCCAAGTACTAATGAGGTTTCGATTCCTACAACAGAGGCTGCTCATATTCCTGTGAATGAAGTCAATCCTTCAGTCTCAATATCATTAAGTCAAGAAGCGCCTGCTGCTGATCCTTCAGTATCATCAACAAATCATCATTCTTCAAATGTACATCATGGAACTGTTTCTGGCATCAATGATGAAGTTAATCCCTTTGCTACTCCTAAAGATGCTCCATTTGAAAACATATTTGCTCCTGAATCTTCATCAGAACCATCTTCTTCAGGAGACATCGACTCTGCTACTTCAGTCCCTCAACAACTACCACATGAACACCTCAGAAAATGGACTCACGATCATCCATTAGACAACATCATTGGAAATCCTTCTCGTCCGGTATCCACTTGTAAACAGCTTGCTACTGATGCCTTATGGTGCTTCTTTAACTCAGTACTCTCAAAGATCGAACCTAAAGATGTTAAAACTGCTATGAATGAAGACAGCTGGTTCAATGCCATGCAAGATGAAATTCATGAGTTTGATCGATTAGATGTATGGGAATTAGTGCCAGCTCCAGATTGTGCTATGATCATTGCTCTTAAGTGGATCTTCAAAGTGAAGCTTGATGAGCATGGTGAGGTTTTGAAAAATAAGGCTAGGTTAGTGGCTAAAGGTTATCGTCAAGAAGAAGGTATAGACTTTGAGGAATCTTTTGCTCCAGTTGCTCGTATCGAGGCGATCAGAATCTTCTTGGCTAATGCTGCTAGCAAGAACATGGTTGTTTATCAGATGGACGTGAAAACCGCATTTCTTAATGGAGATCTGAAAGAAGTGGTTTACGTCAGCTAGCCAGAGGGTTTTGTGAATCCAGAGCATCCTACTCATGTTTATCGCTTGAAAAAGGCCCTATATGGGTTGAAGCAAGCTCCAAGGGCATGGTATGATACACTGTCAAAGTTTCTTCTATCTACCGGATTTAGCAAAGGAGCAGTTGATCCTACTTTGTTCACCAGAAAGTTAGGCAAACACTTAATTCACGTTCAAATTTATGTTGATGATATTATTTTTGCCTCGACTGACCCAATGGAATGTGATCGTTTTTCTAATGAAATGGGTTCAAAATTTCAAAGTCAATGATGGGACAAATGTCATTTTTCTTGGGATTACAAATTTCACAAAGTCCCGGAGGCATTTTCATAAATCAATCTAAATATGCAAATGAGATTTTAAAGAAATTTGGGTTTGATTCTAGTGACCCTGTTGACACTCCCATGATTGAACGAAGCAAGCTGGATGAGGACCACTCAGGGATCATGGTAGATCAAACGAAATATCGTAGTATGATTGGATCCCTGATGTACCTCACAACTAGTAGACCAGACATCTTGTTCGCTGTTTGCATGTGTGCTAGATACCAGGCTAAGCCTACTAAAAAGCACCTTGAAGCGATTAAACGGGTCTTTCGGTATCTCCAAGGATCCATCAATATGGGACTTTGGTACCCGAAAGACACCGGTATGTCACTAACAGCATATGCAGATGCAGATCATGCAGGGTGTCAAGATACTCGTCGAAGTACGTCCGGAGGTGCTCAGTTTTTGGGTGATAAGCTTGTGAGCTGGTCTTCAAAGAAGCAAATGAGTACTTCTATTTCCTCTACAGAGGCTGAATACATAGCCATGTCATCTTGTTGTTCTCAAATCTTATGGATGAGATCTCAATTATCTGACTATGGCTTTGAATTCAACAAAATCCCTCTGTACTGTGATAATAAAAGTGCTATTGCTCTCTCATGCAACAACGTTCAACACTCAAGAGCAAATCATATCGACATTAGACATCATTTCATCAGGGAACAAGTGGAAAAAGGTGTGGTGGAACTCTATTTTGTGAGGTCTGAATATCAGTTAGCAGACATCTTCACCAAAGCTCTTCCAAGAGAACGTTTTGAGTTTATTCTTCCACGTCTTGGCTTGAAAAGCCTTCAACCAGAAACACTCAAACGTCTTCAGGAGGAAGACGAGGAGTAAAGGTCTATCTTCATCTATCTCTTGTATATATCTATTCGAAAATCAAAATACAAAATTATAAAACCTTCAAAAATCAAATAGAAAAATTAAAAAGTTATTTGGCAATCAATTGTTTTCAAAAGATATACATGCATGTTTTATCAATGGAGTTTAAAGTCTTAAAATCCGATCCTTATCAGTTAAAACGCTTTCATAATCAAGTCACAATTCCCCTTAAAAGCTTTCAAAATCAATTTAAATCAATAAGAGATCACAAATCTCAAATGATTTGATAATTGTGATCGGGGGAGAATGTGTGATTTAAATTGGATTTAAACTGATAATTTGGTAAATGGTTTTATAAGGATGTACATGCTATCCTTCCCACATGTGACAAACGATTTCAAAATTTCCATGCACATGTTGAGGGGGAGCATCTATCTTAAACCTATGATTTGAAACGTGATCACTTATCTCAATGTGCAGGTTCCCTCTAGTATGTGCAAAACTCTTTTCAAATCTCGAGGCACATACTGAGGGGGAGCAAACTTATGAAAACCTCATCCTTCCCAAAAATGCTTTATCTACTTGTCTTGATTAGGGAAGTGATGTTGATATCTTTTAGAAAATGGTAATCAAAGAAGTTAATTCTTCCTCTTGCCTCCGTGTGCAAAACGATTTCAAACAATTGATGCACATGTTGAGGGGGAGCACTTGTTCTAAAAATATCAAAAACAATTCAGGTACAAAAGGTTTTGATAATATATCACAAGTATCTGGATTGATTTTCAAATGGTTTTCAATTGGTTCAAATGGCAGATGAACAATACCAAATAGACCGACCAAATTTACTTTATGTACGGCGATATAAGGATGATAAGGTTAGGTATTGCTTCCCATGATCCGCCAGAACCGGAGGGATCTACCCAGGGACAATCCACTATTTAGTGTAGAAGTCCTTAGGTATGATGATAAAAGGAGAAAAGTGAGATATGGGAAGAGTGCGGACTGAGACAGAGCAAGTACTGGAACAAACCCAACAAGGTTCTTGCTATGAACTCTCGGTAAGCACTGAAGGGGTTGAAGAATTAAAAAGAATTGAATGAGAAAAGGGTGAAAACAAATAGCCCTCCATATATTCAACCTTAGGGCAGAAACCGGGTTCAATTCATATGCTACTGATGGTAACATCGGTATTGAAGACAAGACGTCATGGACCCAGTGACGCACTGCACTAACTTCCCAAGCTACTCAAGTTCCTCTTAAAAGGGCTTGTTTCATTCTCACAGGGAACCTACATAATGTATCGACTTTCTCTTAGAGATTGTTGATATTGAAGAAGGAGACCCTCTCCCTAGTCTCCGGCACAGGAACCTAATATGCACATGTTGAGTCTAGAGCCACGAGATCATCAATAAATCTCATTAGGACACTTTCATTGAAGACTCTCTGTTTCACACAATGTGGAAAGAGAGATTTTATCTTGAGTCCTACGCATTATCCTTGTGGTATTGCCAGAACATCTGAGTGATATGCAAACATACTCACAATGAAGATGGAAAGCCTTCTGGAGCCAATATCAAACAAGCTCCTGGTGGGTGGCATGTGAGATCTATCAAATAGATCAACCATGTGACAACTGAACAGAAACAATGGGGCGATTCAATCTTTTGAATCAATCCTGGTTCAGGTTATGGATTGATGGATACCTTTGAAAAACCGGTCTTTGTGCTTAAAAATTCTTTTCTTTAGCAAATCGACCGTGTACGGATATTTCAAATCAAAAGGTGTTTTATGATTGATAATTGATGTTCATTAAAACCTTCGTTGTATTGCAAAAACAATTTCTATTGAGCAATACACGATTGTTTTTCAAATATCTTTTCATCAATCAGTGGATTTATATTCGCTGGTTCACTCACTCCGTGTTGTCTTCTTTGAGACGTTCCGGTTTGAGAACAGCTAGAGCAGCTACGAAACCCTGTCAAGGAAATTCTTCGAAATTATACCTGATCACAGGCAGTACTTGTATTGATCAACGGGGAACCGTGGGCCGTGTACCTCAATTCAACGAAAGTGATTAAAGACACTTTCGTGCGATTTATTGCTAACTGTTGTATGCAGGTACGTCCTACGTTTGCAGCTGATCAGAATGAAGCGGTCAATCCATAGCCGCATGCTCATTTATCACATACATCTCAAAAGAAATCATGATTAGTGCATCAATGACTCTGATATTTTCACTCCATGCTTCTGCTACGCTGCTGCCAATATCATGAATCAACGAAAGCTTCTGCTACTCTGATGAGAAGATATCATGATCCAAAATGTGAGCATGTCGGTCCGAAAGTCACAACATCACATAATACCAACACCACAATGGATGTCTCAGAGATTTTTTTTAGCTGATGATCTCAAAAGCTGGCTTTAAATCATTATCACGTGGATCAGTAAAAGACCTCCACTTGGATTAATCAAACATGCAATGAGAAAATTCAATGACTACGAGCTTCGGAGCAAAGTACTACATCAAGAATGCAAGAACAATTGTTAATATAATATCGGTTTGTATTCTATGTATTTTTAGTACATGATTGAGGTGACCTCCCTTAGGGGGAGATTGTTAGGAATTAGAAATTCCAGGTATTAAAGAGTCAGTCACCTCAAGTATATGTAATCGTTAGAAAGCTCGTAGTCGTAGTTATTTTAAGTTAAGTAGTACTTAGTTAAGTAACACCGTGGAGGACGGACGGGTCTTTACCCACTGTATGCCTGATCCACAGCCCGTTGTGTGGCGTTTTATTGTAAGACTATAAATACTCTCTACCTACCAAGGTAGAGAGTTGGAGCTCATAATAATATTTTCTTTCTCTCACTATAGTTCCCAACTCTCTTCCTTTCTCTCACTAGAACTTTCTCTCTCTAACATACTTATACGCCTACTTTGATCATGGTTTAGAGTGTTTGTGAAATCCAATATCCTACATCAATTATTGAGTTAACTGAAACATGTTCATTAGGTTCAATAACATAGAACCTAAAAGCCTTGGAATGCTCAGCATATCCAACAAAGATGCAGTCAATGCCTCTTTCACCCAAAGTTTTCAACTTTGGATCAGGGAGTCTTACAACAGCCCTACAACCCCAAACCTTGAGATAATTCAGGTTAGGTTTCCTTTTAGTCCAGAGTTCATAAGGGGTAACCTTGTTCCTTTTGTTGGGAACTCTATTTAGCAAATAGCAAGCTGTTAACATAGCTTCACCCCAGAACCCTTGACTCAGTCCTGAATAGGACAACATGGAATTAACCATCTCCTTCAGCACCCTGTTTTTCCTTTCAGAAATACCATTTTGCTGAGGAGTATAAGGGGCAGTCGTTTCATGGATTATTCCAACAGACTGAAAGTACTGAGTATCCATGTACTCACCTCCCCTATCAGTCCTTAATCTTTTGATCAAAGACCCATGTTGTAATTCAACTTCAATTTTAAACACATTGAATTTATCTAATGCTTCATCCTTAGTATGTAACAGATAGACATAACAAAATCTAGAAGCATCATCAATAAATGTCACAAAGTACTTCTTATTCCCCAGAGAAGGAGTGGCATGCAAATCACACAGGTCACTGTGAATAAGCTCCAAGATCTTAGTCTCACGACTAATACCCTGAAAGGGTTTCTTGGTTATCTTGGTCAACATGCAAGTTTTACACTTTTCAGTGTCCATGTCAAAAGCAGGGATTAAACCATCCCTAGACATATCTTGCATCCTTTTATAGTGAACATGGCCAAGTCTAGCATGCCAAAGGATAGAGTCAGTCTGGTCATATGTGGTCACAAAAGATGAAATAACACTATCAGTGGTAACATTAAGCCTGAACATTTGATTACATAAATAACCAAAACCAATAAAAACACCATGCTTAGAAAGCACAAATTTATCAGACTCAATAACTTGTTTATAACCATGATTATTCAAAATACTACTTGAAACCAAGTTCTTCCTGATATCAGGAACATGAATAACATCAAACAAAGTTACAATCTTTCCTGAACTAAACCTAAGATCTATACAACCACGACCATGCACCAAGGCTGTTGACTCATTTCCCATGTGAAGAATAGAACCATCATTCAGTGACTCATAAGTCTTGAACCAACTTCTATCTTTACACACATGAACTGTTGCACCAGAGTCAACCCACCACGCAACATCATCATTCTGCACATAAAAAGATTCAGATACATATGTAACATAATAAATCTGAAAAGACTTATTAAACATATTCTGACCTTTCAGTGAGTTGGCTGAACCACCACTCCCTGAACCATTAGTGCCTGATCCATTGGCTTTACCACCAATTTTAACACCTTTGCAGTCCCTTTTAATGTGACCAGTCTTGCCACATTTCCAACAAGTAGGAGTTGCCTTCTTGTTAAGATATGCCTTTGTGTTATCATGATATTTGCGTTTGCCTTTGTTATCATTGTACCTGGTGGAGTTGTTATGCTCCACCATATTGACAACAGATGCACCAGTAGCATTGCTACTCTTTGGCTTGTCATTATCCTGTACCTTGAGGGATTCCTCAATGCGCAGATGACTGCCAAACTCAACAAGAGTTAACTCCTCCTTCATATGTTTCAAGGTATGCTTGAAATCTATCCATGAAGGAGGGAGTTTGTCAATGACACAAGAGACTTTGATAGTCTCATCCATGTTCATATGGTGTTGTGTAAACCTTCCAAGTATTCCAAGAAGTTCATTGTATTGTTCCATAACTGGTCTTGAATCAGTCATTTTGTAATTTGTGAAATTACTAACAAGGAACTTCTTACTTGATGCATCCTCAACCATATATTTGGCATCCATGGAATCCCACAGTTCTTTGGAAGATTCAAAGTTCTGATAAATATCAAACAAAGAATCAGACATACCATTGAGAATAAGACCTCTGCATATGTAGTCATCATTCTCCCATTTGCTCCTCTTTCTGATCTGCTCCATGATGAGTGTCTAAATACTCATCATTTTTGTACAAAATAAACTGCAAAATCATCTGAAAACATTCAGAAACACATCAAAATGATCAAAATATCACAAATCAGTGTTTTATGTGTTTTAAATGAAAAAATATCAAAATCAGATGAAAAACATATCAAATTTGCAAAAATTGCAGTTTTAGTCCCCCAAGTTTCAAAAGTTGTCAAAAACAGTCCCTGAGCACATAATTTCAAAAGTAAAGTCACCAAAGGTCCTTTTAAAATCATAAATTGTCATATTTAGTCCTTTGGTGGAAAATCTAAAAGTTTTGAGAAAATTACAATTTTGGTCCCTGAGCTTTTAAATTGGTCAAATCTAGTCCTTGGGAATTTCAAAAGTGTCAAAAATTGACCCTTGGATTAGTAAAGTTGGCAAAACCAACCCTTGACTACATCTTCATAATTTACATGTTTGGTCCTTGGAAATTCAGAAGTTTCAATTTTGGTCCCTATGTTATTACTTCTACAAACCAAACGGATTTAATAATACCCAAGCCCAAACAAACTCCCTTGGCCCAAACCACTGACCCAATCCCTATTATACCCAACCCGGTTTAAAAACACAACCCAAACCCACGGTTTGAATAAAACCGCCTTCACGTGTTTACCTCTACCCCTCCCCTCCATCATCACCTAGCCTGCAAAACATCCCACGCTCCACCAACCTCATCATTCCCATCCTACCCTCCTAACAACCAAACGCATTTAATGCAAACCTCCCCTATCACAAGTTATCAGAACCTCTGTTAAAAAACATTTCCCGCCAAAAAGTTAATAAAAGGCCAAGATTGCCTTAAGACATCCAATGGTTAATAAAGCTGCTGGGAACTATTCATTGAGGTGAGAGAAGGAGTATTGGTGTATAAAGAAGCAAGAGTTGGAAGTAAGAAGAGTAGTTAGTTTTATTTTTTAGTTTAAGTATATGTCGTTTTTAGCTTATTATGCCTAAAATAGCTTTCAGTTGTAATTTTTAAGGTCTTTTGTATCAAATTAACTTGTTTAAGTATATTGTAACTCTTTTAAGTTTCAAGTCCAAGTTTATGTCCTTATTTCAAATTTCAAGCCACTGCTAGAATTTTCATTTTCCATCTCTGATATCCTGGCTTCAATGAGCTTGTTTACAAGCTCAAACAAGCTTATTTTAACTTATTAAAGCTTTCTATAAGCTCATATTTCATTTTCAAGCAATTTTGAATGAAGGTCAACAAAAGTCAGAAATAGTCAACATAAGTCAAAACGGGTGATATTGTGAGTCTAATTAGTTTGGTTTAATCTCTGTTCTTAAATTGTTGTTTGAATAAGTGTAATATCAGTTTTAAGCTTAATCTCATTAAGGTTTAAAGTTTTAAATGCATTTTGTAGTTATAAAGGGGTGTTTGGATTGCTTTGTTAAACTGTGTTGGAGGTTTGTAAAATGGGTTAGATCAGTTGCTAAATGCTTGTTTTAGATAGTTGATGTCATATCTTTGCTTGTTCTGCTGTCATTTGTTCCTTAAGTCAAAATCAACATTTCACTGCTCTTGTGTTCTCTTCTGTGGAAATCAGTGGTTAGGAAGTTCCATATAGGTTTAAAATCTGTTTAACCAGCTTTTGAAAGTCTTCTTTCATCATTTTACATCCAAATCAGTTGCACATTTTCATTTGAATCTCATTTTAGTCAACTATGTAACTGAATTTAAAAGTCAAAATCTGTGTCAACACTGGTTTTTCTCCAAACTTGCAGCCTTTGTATACTGTTCATTTCAAGTAACTAAGGTCTGAGATTTGGCACATTAGGAGTAGGCTAGGTGGTCTTTAAGACCACATTTCTGGTTTTAGCTTTAGCTCCTTGAATAAGCTCATAGATAAGCTCTAAAGTAGGTCCCTAGCTCACTGTTCTGCTCATCAGCTTGCTGTCATTGTTTTGCCACTTTTTGTTTGCCCTCTAACTTCTTTAAAACTTGTCCTTAGTAGCTGTAATTTGGTACACATGCTCTCTGCTAGGTTGATTTGAGATTCCCACTCTTGTTTTTCCCTTTAGCTTAACATATAAGCAGTTAGAAGTGCTTAAACTTAGGGACAGTATTCTGTTTGGCTTATTGTATCAGTTTTCTTTATTCCTTGGTAATCAACTGTTTAGCAGTTAGGAGTAGCCTAAATTAGTTGCCTTAGAGTAATTATAGTATAGTTTAGGCCCTTTAGAAGTTTGGTTCATTTTTGAGCTTATTTGCTTATTGAAAGTGCTTATTCTAACACTAGTTTACATAGCAGCTTTGTTTTCTTCCACATTAGCCCAGTGTTTTCTATTTTTCCTAGGACTAGAATAGCATTTTAGAATTTCCCTGACAGTTTCATAATTTCTAGTCACCATTTACTATTTTTCTTAATTAAATTCAGTTTTTAATGATTTTTAATTAGCTTTAATTGCAATTAATTGAGAAAAAGTTCCAAAAAATAATTTTTCAATTTTAATAGTTTAAGATAAATATAAAAAGCATAAAAAACATTTTTCTTTATTTTTCTCTTTTTATTTGGTATTTTTCATAATTTTAATTAGATTTAAATAGATTTAAATTCATAGAAAATAGAAAATTAATCAGAAAAATTGAAAAATAGTTTTACAAATTCTAGTTTGTTATTTTAGATTTTTCTAAGTCTTAATTTTATTTTTCTAGCTTTATTTTCTAATATCTTGTATTTTAGGTAATTATTAAATAGTTAAAAATAGTTTTTAATTAATAATAATTAGAATAATAGTCATAAAAATAATTTTCTTTTTCTTAAAATTTTCTTATATCATTAGGATTGTAAAAATGTATTTTTCATATTTTTAGGACTTTTATTTCTTAGATTTCACGTTTTTATTTGTACGTTTACGTAATTTTAATTTAAACGTAAGTTTTTAGTTTTAAGTTTTAAACGTTCATCACTTTAAATATAGTGATAGCGTTTATTTAATAGATTTTATCTTTTTAATTTCCTTTAATTTGCATTTAAGCCGTTTTTATTTGTTGGCTTTTCCGTAGTTATAATCATAATCAATATCCCTTTTTCGTTCAAATCTCCAGATCACTAGCGTTTGGTAATCCATTGCACAACTCGCTGGGACATAACGACCCGGGGAAACACTATACTCCTCAGATCTTCATTGATTTCGTGCTTAAGCAGTTTTAAGTTTCTTGCTTGCGTGAGAAAACTTGACGGTTTTGCGCGGATCACTCCACAGTAGCATCATCCCCATCATCAGGAATAGGTGTAGTAAGCACATACACCACACTCATGCTTGACAGCAAGAAGTGCATCTTCTTCTGCCACTTCCTAAAGTCCACCCCTTCAAACTTATCCAACTTGGCAAAGTTTGAAGCCATGTGTTTCATTGCAGCAGTTGCCATTCATTATCACAAAATAGTTTACTTTGATTGTTGGTGTCGTGAACCCAGTAGCAGGGTTAGATAATCAATTCAGCAGAAACAAGCAACAAGTCAGCAGAAACAAATACCACTAGGTGGTTACCGGATATCACTTGGAATCGTGTGATCACTTTCCAAAGTAAACTATTCGACCCTAATGCCTGGGTTACACGAATATCTACTTGGGATAAGACCAAATGCAGTTATAGAATTAGGCACAATTCAATAACCCTTGCGCTTATAAGTGTTAATCGTTTTCTGTATGTACTTCATGCATAATCAGATCTCCTATTTATAGGAAAATACTCTTAGCTAGTCCAATGGAATTATGAGTATTAATCGGCCCATTAATAGCCTCATAATTATCCCCATTATAGCCGTTAGTGGTTATATGACCAATTAAACGTGGTCATAATGCAGTTGTAACTGCCACTTGAATAGGTCAAAGACCATTACAAGCAGTACTTTCATCAGTACTTTCATAGCGCTATCAGTGGTTACACTGCTTCAGTGGAAACATTGCTATCAGTGGTTACACTGCTTCAGTGGAAACACTGCTTTCAGTGGAAACACTGCTTATCAGTGGAAACACTGCTTATTAGAGGAAACCACAAGCAGTACTTTCCACTAGCAGTACTTTCTACTAGCACTACCAATACAAACCACTATTAGAGTCAGGGTGTTCATGGACCTTATGGGTGTACACTCCGTACCTCCTAACCCATTACAAGGTGTGAACTAATCCCACAAGTGCACTAAATTTTCCAACACAAATGAGACTTATGGTGGCTTTTATACTAAAAGAGAAAATGCCCTAATGGGCTTAGCCATGGGCTTGTTGGACTTGGATTGGATTGGATTAGATTACACATTATATAAGGCTAGCTTATACATAACTAATAACCTATTAGCTTAGTCAATCCACGACCTTATTGACTATTCTATTACAATATCTAAGACACATTACAAAGTTCCTAGTTGTAAATGACCACCACTTTCTATTAAGGCTAATAATCTCCCCCTAAGGGGTGTGTTAATACAAATAAGCCGTAAAAACGTTTATTTATATTTTACGATCTTCTAATGTTTTGTCGATAACAAACATAAAATCATTTTAACGAAACAAATAAAATATGTAAATGGTTTGAACTAATAGTTTCTAACATATTCACATTTTCACATAAAACACTAAAACAAGTATAAGTGATTTTATGATTTAATATTACATATGTACAACAACTAGTGTTTACATATTTGGGTAAAATATACACATAACTAGTATGTAGTATATTGGGTAATATAAATGGGTAGAAACTTAAGTATCACAACCTATTGGGCAAATACATTGAATGTAGTTGGGTACAACCCAAAGCCCATGACCCATAACCCATTGCATGACATCATGCTTATATCATACATGGATAATATCCATAACCCATGGATCAACCAATACCCAAGTGACCAAGTGCATTGCACTCAAAAGATACATTGTATCTAGCTAAAGATCCATGGTTCAACCCATGACCCATGACCCATAACCAAAATACCCATGGGTAAAAGGGAGCGTCCTACGGATCCCTAGCTTAACGCTAGACGGATCCCTTGTGGAAGGGATCCGTGGGATCCGGGGAACAGTAGATTTTTTCTTCTATAAATAGTGAGCCATTTCTTCATTATTTCTCACCCCTTTCTAACACACTTTCTCCCTGAGTTAAAAACTCACTAACCTCAGATCTAAGAGATCTATGTTTGTAGTTTTGTTTTTGTGTGATCTTCTAGGTTCCACTTAAAGGCAAGATCACCACCTTTGAAGTCGAGCAAGCTCAAGTCCATGAGTTGCCATGCTTCCTCATCATCAAGGCTACTGAAGTCTTCTTGTTGATGATTCCTTTCTTTCTTGTAAGAAGTGTAGTGTTGAAGACATTAGTGAAAGATGTCTCAAGTGTCAAGACGAGGATATTAGTGAAGGGTATCTATCGTTCATATCATAAGCACTTGTGATAGGTGCTTAGAAGTCAAGACTAGAAGCATTAGTGAAAGGTTCATAGAAGTCAAGACACAAGACATTAGTGAAAGGTGTCTTGTAGATCTAGTCAAAGGCATTAGTGAAAGGTGCCTTAGATGTACATTCGATATGGTGTGTTTCGATGTACAAGATAGACTAGTAATAGCTCCAAGGATATTGATATCCTTGATGATGTTGTAAAGGAGTAGATCTCCTTTGGGATTAGTCGTTGGTGTAGTGTGGTAGTAGTTCCTCCATTGCAATGGAACTAGGTGCTTAGCCTAGTACCTAATAAAGGGTAGGAGACGTTGTGAAGGTGTAGTTCACCTTGGAGTGAAAGAACTAGGTACTTAGCCTAGTACCTTATAAAGGGTAGGCGACGTTGTGAAGGTGTAGTTCACCTTGGATTGAAAGAACTAGGTACTTAGCCTAGTACCTTATAAAGGGTAGGCGACGTTGTGTAGGTGTGGTTCACCTTGGAGTGAAAGAACCTAGTGGTTAGCCTAGCACCGGAAAAAGGGTAGGCGACGTTGTGAAGGCTTCTCCGCCATAAGGAGATTGGTGTAGTGTTTACGAACTCTCGAGTAGGTGACTCGGGGAGTGGAGTAGGGCAAGGAAGGTGTCCTTGTAGCCGAACCACTATAAATACTCGCGTTGTCGTTTTGTGCTTCTTACTCTTATCTTTTCATTACTTACCTTTATATGCTTGCTTATCAACATCCAACACACACATCCAAATAGATTGACATAAGTCGATCTAAATAGATTAAAAGGAAGTTTTAATTGGCAAAACTATTCAACCCCCCTTCTAGTTTTCCACAATTGGTATCAGAGCTTCGTTACCA
Source organism: Chrysanthemum seticuspe (assembly GCA_019973895.1). Taxonomy (NCBI): domain Eukaryota; kingdom Viridiplantae; phylum Streptophyta; class Magnoliopsida; order Asterales; family Asteraceae; genus Chrysanthemum; species Chrysanthemum seticuspe. The sequence goes on along the minus strand of BPTQ01000008.1, from coordinate 222,919,166 downwards.
AGTTTCTTGAAGTATATTGTACTTTAAAAACTTGATACGATCCATTGTTAATTGAAAACTACAAAGAAGGTTTTTCATAAAAACAAGCACCATGTCTTTTAAAACTATATGTTTGGATGTTGATTTGATAACAACATTTTTTTTACTTTTTCATTTAATTGCACTAATCTTCTTTGTCATGTTGATTAGTCAAAGCTCATACCCACCAAGCTATATGAATCGCTTGGTAACAAGAATACCCTTCCTTAAGAAGGTATCTTAAACGCAAAGGAGCGGGAATCGTCTAAGTGACATTTGTTGTGTCATTTGTAAAGACATTCCTAAGTGCGCTAGATGTATGATTTTCTTTTTATTTTTTTTATAATTAAGTATGCCTATTTAGGTATTTATATGATTATCTTTTGTGCATATACATGTTCTACATGAAACTTCGTTAGGAAGCCTTTTTCTCACATACGTGCTTATTTCTCGTCTAAAGTCGTGGTATATAAAACTTATGTTTTGTTTCTTTTAATCCAATAATAAAACAAAACACAAATTTCGAAAAATACTCCTTCCCCATAAATATTCCACTCGACGCCCACTTTATCATATCCTCACTTTTTCAAATCTTTCAATTTCAAAAATTCCATCTCATTTAAAACTTCATCTTCCTCTTCATCCTATCCCAACCGAAACCAAGAAGGATCATCTTCAACATGGTTTACATCGCCTTTGTACTCATCGTCTTAACACTCATCCCAGTTGTGTTCCCTATGATGAAGTTCACATACGGAGACATTTACTTTGTGTTGTTAATCTACATTGGGGTTATATACCCAATCCTTTGTATCATTCTTAGTATTGAAATGAAATATTACTAATAATCTAGTTATCTAGGCTATTATGTGTTTATCATTTTTTCTTTGTTTTATGTCTTTCTTTCGTGATACATTAGAAGTCATGTATGCATGTTAAAAGAAAATGTAGGTTAAAACACATATCTTGGTATAAAACTATGAGATCTAAAAACCTATGCTTTTCATAAAATCTGTTTCTGTAATTACAGATCTACAGATCCCGGAAGTTATAACTAGCCGGATCCCTTTTGAAAAGGAACCGTGGGATCCGTCCTACTGGAGAACAGTTTTTCATGCAAATTAAAAACCACTTTTCTTCTAAAAGTAATACTCCACTAGAATGTCAAAACCAAGGTTGTCAAGATCGGGATCTTACCCAGGATCTTTTTCGTCTTTGCAAGATCGTGATCGTAAGATCGGATCGGGATCTTAAGATCCTACTATATTGTTATTTCTTAATAGTTTATGTAATTTTATACAAATCTACAAATTCTAATACATTATAACCATAAAATACTATGAATGTTTCATATAAATGTTGTCCTAAATTATGATTATAAAATTTTTAAAAAGATTAACATGTTGTTTTTTGAATTCTACAAACAAACAACCCATAAATTTGTAGTTTCTTAGTTTGTAATTCGAGAAAAGTAAGATCGGATCGGATTAGATCATAAGATCGTATGGTAAACATCGTGATCCTATAAGATCTTAAGCTTGCAAAGATCCTATGTAGGATCCGGATCGTTTTTGCTTTGCAGTATCATAAAATCGTAAGATCCTAAGATCAGGATCGGGATCCTGACAACTATGGTCAAAACCATAAGTGAGTTAAGTATCTTTCTTGTTAAAAACCATTGTTAATAAAAATCTAATAAAAACGTTAGATAATCATAGGTTGACCACAAACATCACTTTTTGTTAACTCATCATTTCTATAGGTTCAACTATGACGCATGAATATGAGTTTGATTTTTCACTCACCAGCGTCTACACTCCGAACATCTCCCTTGAACCCAACACACCTGGCATTCATGTCCGTGGGTTCAATAACCTCGTAAACCGTCACTTCCACGAAGGACGTATTGTAGACACCTCTCTACAATTCGAAGAAGGTATCAATACCTCCTTCCGAGCCATAGGACTAGAATGTCTTCTTGAAATCAATGAGAAGATATGTCCAAGGTTCATAATGGAATTCTTCCGTCAAGTTGAACTCGTTCGTAACGAGGATCGCTCTCTATCTCTCTGGTTTTATATCAAAAACCAAAAGTTTACTTTAACCCTTGGGCATTTTGCTCACATCCTCCAAATTCCAAATCATGGACAATGTGCCTTCACCGAAGATTGGTCTCTTGACTCTCTCTTCAACTTTCGTGAAGAAAATAGTCCATATTGTTCACACATACCCTCCCCAGAAGATTTACATCGCATAATATGCAAACCTCGACCATATTACTCCGATCCAAACATTATCTTCACATGAGACATCCGAGAAGAGTAAAAGCCCCTTGCACTCATCCTACGTGAAAATATTTGGAGTCTTAGGGGAAATCGAGAAATCCTTCCCACTTGTTGTGCTCACATGTTGTACTGTTTGCTAACACAACAACCATACGATCTCGCCTACTTCTTCGCAAGGCGAATTTTAAATCTTCAAGGCTCCAAGAATAAACTCATCCCTTATGGAATGTTCTTGACGCGCCTCTATCACAATGTTATGCACTTTCATCCTTAGTTTCAAAGTCCGTTGTACGTACTTGTGAACAAGATGATGGAACCGCTAAACATATCTCTCATGAAGACTTTCTTCATTCTTGATTCCACCAACATTCATCAACAACGTGATGATCATCCTAGCAAAAAAAACTTAAGGAACTTAGTAGTATTTCAAATAGGATCAATCCTCGTGTACTTGTGCTTAATCAATCTAATCCTATTTCCCTCATGAAATAAAACATCTTACATTTGATATCTTAGTGCTAGAACCTCTTTAAACCAACCTGGGGATATAATGCATTGTCAAGATCATTGCATACCTTTAGTAAAGGTTCTGCTGAGCAGATGGACGGATCCCAATGTTTGTGCTAGACGGATCCCTACACTTAGGGAACCGTGGGATCCGGCAAACAGAAAATGCAATTACAAGCATTATATTTCAAACATATCCTTAGAACACCTCACACTAAGCTAAACATAGTGTCTTAAGGAAAATTAAGTCCTTATCAAGATAGGTAGATCCTTCCTACTCATACATAACTCACTAGATCACACTCTAAGACGCCTGTAGACCTATCATTTCATTTTTAATCCATTACTCTTTCGCTCTTAAACTCACACTTCACTTGATCCCTCACATCTAGTCTTAGAAATATTCTGATTATGGAAAAATTGATCATAAATCATCCTTACCTCAAAATTGATCAAAGTTGATCAAATTCTAGTTTTCCCATCTCAAAGCTTCTAGGATATTTTCCAAAACACTATCCTAAGTCACAAACTGATCTCTAGGATCATTTAGCTTCAATTGACACTCTCATATTTAGTGTCATCCTTGCTCATCCATTGGTACTCATGAAAGTTCCAAATCCTTCCATAAAAGACAATCATTAGCTACATCACTCATTACCTTCAAGTATTTAAGCACCCCTTGATTTAAGACACTTAAGAGGACTGAAATACTCAAGATGATATAGATCTTAGATCTTAGAAACATCATTTCCACTCCTTCATAGCTGCTGAGAGCCGGATCCCTAGGATTACCCTAGACGGATCCCTCTGATGAGGGAACCGTGGGATCCGGATGACAGTTTATTTCAAACCTTGCTAAAACAATCATTTCAACTCATCTTTCTAACTCAAACACTCCATCTCATCTTAAATGAGTTCCTAGATCAGTACAAACTCTGAAGTTGACTCTTGTGCATATTGATTATCACATTCCAATGAATCTTAGTGGCTTAAGGCTTAAATGCACTTGCCAAATCTCTTGATTTATAAACCACATTGTTAGGACTTCCATAGTCATCACCTTCATCCTAACTTTCAGCACTTTAGAAACCTTTACAAACCTCTTGAAATCATCTCATCATGAGGAAAACCCCAAGTAGTAACTTATCCACCAAAGAACCACCCAAGAAAAGGGCTCGTGTTATACACGAAATTTCTTCAACCGAATCATCTCCGGTCAAGCCAACAAATGATAGGATCTTTCCTCAACCAATCAAACCAATTCCTAAAATGATAGTACCCATAAAACTACCTATGCCAAACACCACCATACCTCCTAGGCCAAACAATATCATCTCCACTAAACCATCACCATTGGTTCCTAGAGCTATTTCTTTTACATCTCCACACCTCTACAATTTAGAGGATTTGCCTCCTAGGCCGTCTCATCCGCCTCCGCCGACAACATTTTCCTCATTAGGAGGAATAATGGTACAAAATCAAGGTGTTGAGTCAACACTTGCTCCGGCTTCCTTTTCGCCGTTTCCATCATATAATCCATTTGGATTATGAGAAATCATCAAAGTCAACCACCTGACGATATGGAAGTTGACACTTCTCTACCACCACCATCATTCTTGGTCGAGCCATTCTCATATGCACCTCCACCAATCCCTCCATCGTTTGAAGCTCCATAAGCCGGTTCACTTGATCCTTCGCATCAAGCCACTTCATTTCTTCCACCACCAGTACCTAGCCATGACAAAGATTGCTATCATTGTCAACATGTTGAAAGTTTGATACATGAAGTACGAGAAGACCAACGTTTCATGTTCTATCATCTCCTCGAACATTTCGACGAGATTAAACCTAAACAAAACTTGAGCTAGAAGATTTTATTGGTGTCCTAACATCAAACGATAGTTGGTCTAGAAATTCCTAGTCATGTATTTTCTTAGTTTTTAGAGTCATGTATATCATAACTCTAGTTTTATTAAATGAAATTACACGCTACTTGTTATTTTTCTGAGCATATGATTACATTGTATTCATATCTCATTTTTTTTGATAACATTACTTGTTATATCACCTTTGCTGAAATTAATCATCAGCTAATACGGATCCCTCAGATTGCCTAGACGGATCCTTACTAGGAGGGAACCGTGGGATCCGTGAGACAGAAAACTATTTTCTACTAACTTGGACGACATTTGCAGGAAATTGTGAATTATACTTGTTGTCTAACCTTTGTTTTGTAGTTATTCAACTTACACATGAAGAGTTTGACATCCTAAAGCTAGGGGGAGCTTTATGTCAAAGCAATACATTGCAAATTACTTGCAATATTAGGTTTACTTTTCGTGACATCCCTTTGCAAAATTGCAATCATCAAGGGGGAGCACATTCGTCACTTAGACGAAATCTTTTGCAAAATTACTTGCAAACCAACTAGATTAGTATTACTTTCTTGACGCCCTTACATAGGGATGGACTCGTCAAGGGGGAGTAAAGACAAGATCCTTTCCCGTTACTTGCTCTCTATTTTTTTTATTTCTTTCACATGTTTTTCTTAAAAACAATGTGTTGCATTCTTTCGAAGCTCTTTTTGTTTCGACAAAAAGGGGGAGAAGAAAGTAAAAACTATAAATTCAAACTTTTATGAATTTTTAGCTTTTCCTTAAAATAATTTTATGTTTTGTCATCAACAAAAAGGGGGAGATTGTTAATACAAATAAGCCGTAAAAATGTTTATTTATATTTTACGATCTTCTAATGTTTTGTCGATAACAAACGTAAAATCATTTTAACGAAACAAATAAAATACGTAAATGGTTTGAACTAGGACTTTCTAACATATTCACATTTTCACATAAAACACTAAAACAAGTATAAGTGATTTTATGATTTAATATTACATATGTACAACAACTAATGTTTACATATTTGGGTAAAATATACACATAACTAGTATGTAGTATATTGGGTAATATAAATGGGTAGAAACTTAAGTATCACAACCCATTGGGCAAATACATTGAATGTAGTTGGGTACAACCCAAAGCCCATGACCCATGGAGCTTGACCCATAACCCATTGCATGACATCATGCTTATATCATACATGGATAATATCCATAACCCATGGATCAACCCATACCCAAGTGACCAAGTGCATTGCACTCAAAAGATACTGTAGAAAACTAGAAGGGGGGGGGGTTGAATATTTTTACCAATTTAAAACTTCCTTTTAAATATCTAGATCGACTTATGTCAATCTATTTAGTTTTTTATGTTGGACGTTGATAGATAGATATATAAACGTGTAATGAAAGAAAAAGAGTAATAAGCACATCACCACGACACACGTATTTATAGTGGTTCGGCTACAAGGACACATTCCTTGCCCTACTCTACTCCCCGAGTCACCTACTCGAGAGTTCGTAAGCACTACACTAACTCCTTATGGCGGAGAAGCCTTCACAACGTCGCTTAACCTTTTTCTGGTACAAAGCTAAATACCGAGTTCCTTCACACCAAGGCGAACCACACCTATCACAACGTCGCCTACCCTTTATACGGTGCTAGGCTAACCACCAAGTTCTTTCACACCAAGGAGAACTAATCCTATCACAACGTCGCCTACCCTTTATTAGGTACTAGGCTAAGCACCTAGTTCCATTACTATTGAGGAACTACTACCCTTCACAACACAACACCTAATCTCAAGGAGATCTACTCCTTGTTACAATACCATCAAGGATATCACCATCCTTGGAAATAAACAAATACTTATATGTATAATGATGCACCTCATAGATTATACGACCTAGGCATTTTTCCCAAATGCTACTTGATTTGATTCTTCGGCATCCTTCACTAATGCTTTTGACACAACACTTGGCACCCTTCACTAATGCATTCGTCTTGACACCTTTAGCATTCTTCACTAATGCTTTGACACGGACGATAAGCACCTTTCACTAATGCTTTCATCTTGACACTTTCGGCATCCTTCACTAATGCCTTCAACCGAACATCTATGGAGAAAGAAAGAACTATCAACAAGTGAACCTTAGTTGTCTTGATGATGACGAAGCATGGCAACTCATGGACTTGAGCTTGCTCGTCTTCAAGAAGTGGTGATCTCGCCTTTAAGAGGAACCTAGAAGATCACACAAAAACAAAAGACAAACTACATAGATCACTTGGATATGAGGTTAGAGGGTTATAATACTTGGGGAAGTATGTGTGTAAAGTGGTAAGTAGAAAGGAAGAAATGGCTCTCTATTTATAGAGAAAATTCTCTACTATTCCCCGGATCCCACGGATCCCTCCCACAAGGGATCCGTCTAGCACAAAGCCAGGGATCCGTGGAACGCTCCTCTTTGCCCATGGGTATTTTTGGTTATGGGTCATGGGTCATGGGTTATGGGTTGATCCATGGTTTTCTTTCTAGATACAATGTATCTCAAGGATACAATGAACTTGGTTAAGTGGTATATATAAAACCATGGGTTATGGGTCAATACCATTTGCTAGTTTTTACCCATTTAGTATATACTTGTTTTTACCCATTTTAGTATATACTTGTTTTTACCCATTTTAGTATATACTTGTTTTTACCCATTTTAGTATATACTTGTTTTTACCCATTTTAGTATACTTAGTTTAAGTATATGCTAACCCAATATGTAAACACTAGTTGTTGTACATATATATCTAAATCATAAAATCACTTATACTTGTTTTAGTGTTTTATGTGAAAACGTAAGTGTGTTAGGAAACTATTGACTCAAACTATTTACGTATTCTATTTGTTTCGTTTAAAATGATTTTCCGTTTGTTATCGACAAAACATTAGAAGATCGTAAAATATAAATAAACGTTTTTACGGCTTATTTGTATTAACAATCTCCCCCTTTTTGTTGATGACAAAATATAAAATTATTTTAAGGAAAAGCTAAAATTCGTAAAAGTTTGAATTTGTTGTTTTTACTTTCTTCTCCCCCTTTTTGTCGAAACAAAAAGTGTTAAAAGAGACTAACACAGTTTTTATAAGAAAAATATGTAAAAAAAATGTAAATAGAGCAAGTGACGGGAATGGTACTCGTCTTAACTCCCCATTGACGAGTCCATCCCTTTGAGAGGGCGTCAAGGACATAACGTAAAATAAGCTAATTGTGTTTGCAAATAAGTTTGCAAATGGTTCGTCTAAGTGACGAAAACGTGCTCCCCCTTGATGATTGCAAAGTTGCAATGGGGTGTCAAGAAGTGTAATCCAAAATCGGATTAAGTTGCAAATGTTTTTGCAATATCGTTTGACACAAAGCTCCCCCTAGCTTTATGGTGTCAAAATCTTCATATGTATTTTGAAAGTCTACAAAGTAAAGGTTAGAAAACAAGAGTATAGTGCATAATTTCCTGCAAATAAAGCTCATGTTAGTTGAAATTTGTGCTTCTGTACCACGGATCCTACGGTTCCCTTCTTGGAGGGATCCGTCTAGGCATTTTGGTGGGATCCGGCTATCTGGTGACAGTTTCCTCAGTAGTGAAGATGTGTCAAACAATGCTAATGAAGAGATGATATATGTGTGCAATAACAAAAACAACGCACAAAATAATCATAGCATATAAATATTCATTCAATAAAACAAGAGATAACCAAACGAATCTCTAAAACTAAGAGAATGAACTAGGACATACAAGTACCACTTAATATTAACTAGTTACTAGACTTAAAAATGCTACAATGTGCTTAAGTCTAGGGATGAGTGGACTTGTTGATTTGATCCAACTTTGCAAGAAGATGATTAAACATGAAATGTATCTCATTTCGTGCTTCTTGAACAAGTCCTTGAGTGTTTAGACAACTTGGACAATTATTGTCTTGGTTTGGACCCGGAGGGAAATGGATATTTTGAGGAGGCTCTATGTGTGATTGTGGCTCTTCATTTTGAAAGGTAGGAAGAGGTTCTAAAAATGAGGGTGGTAATGGAACTTCTTCCATATGATCAAGGTTGTTCCTTGTCTCCCATGATGGGCTAGTTGGTGTTGTTGGTGGTTCCCTATTCAATGAAAAGGTTGGTGAATGGGAGGTTCTTGGTGGTGAATGATCCAATGAATATATGTTTGGGTGAGGGAGTGGCTCATTCATAGAGTGTAGTCCATGCTTAATGAATGAGGGTGTTGATGGCTTGCTAGAACTAGTCAAGTTTGGTTTTGAACTAGATGATCCTTTTTCTAGTCCGAAAGGTTTGATGCTAATCCTTGCGGTTCTCTTAGCCTTTGTTGGATGAGATTGGTGAGATTGGGTTCTAGTATCATTATTTCTAATGGGGGATGTTTCGGTGGATGAGATTTCATGGATCATTTGACCCTTTCTTTTGGATGATCCTAAGGTTGAGGAGTTGTTGCAAAGAGCCTTAGTCATGGTGATGAAGATGCTAATGTAAGCTTCTACTTGCTGATTTTTGAAAGATAAGTGGGGATGGTGCCTTAAACCTAAGGTTGTTTGGTTTATAAAGGATAATTTGAATTAGGAAATTAAATTCTTGGCCACTTAGAGGATTAAGCATGCTCTTAAGATTTTGATAAGCTCTAGGAGGATAATAAATGAATGCTAAAAGTGGTTAGAGAACCAAAAGGTGACTTAAAATTGAATATGGAAGCTGATTGAGGCTTTCTGCAGCTACAGATCCCGCGGATCCCTCTCAGCAGGGATGCGGCTGTCAGACAGGTTTTAAGTGAAATGATTATGCTTTTGTAAGGTTTATTATTAATGGATTTCGAGGTTTTGACTTAATTTTGAATTCTTTAGCTGTTGGATATCCCAAATCCTCAACCATAATAAGTGATGGTGCTTAATGATGGTTTTGGGCCAAAAAATTGACTTTGGGTAGTCTAATTATGTGTTTGACAAGGATACCATATAATTTTATATGGAGAAATGATGGTAACAAGTCCTAGAAGTCAGATGATGACCTAAGAAGAGTTTACTAAAATCTTTAAAAATAAAGAAAAAATGAAAAACTATTTTTGAGCCTAATTTTGAGTCAAAGATGATTAAGATCAATTTGCTAAAATTGAAGAATAGACCAAACTAAGTTCTATCAGACGTGATAGATAATGTGTGAGTGTTGGAGCGGAATTATGGTGAGTTTTGACGAGTTGATAAATCAAAAATATTTCCAAATATATCCTAGGTAAGCCATGGATTAGAGTGAGGTTTTCAACTATTTGAGGAAGACTTAGTTGGCTCTAGTATCTTATGTTTGACTCGTGTGAGGTGATCTAGTAGACTATTTTGATGTAAGCAAATCTATATTGCATATCAGATGCCACGGATCCCGCGGTTCCCTTCTGGGAGGGATCCGGCTAGTTCAAATGCTGGGATCCGCCTACTGCAGATCATAGAGCATTCAACAAATGTTCAACTTTACACTTTATAGTAAATGCTTTTCCTAGTTGTTTCTATAGGGACTAAATGCAAGAACACAACTAATATAATGTATATCAAAGTAGGAAGAGCTAAAATTCCTAGAATGAGTGACGACGACCACTCAAGGGGTCGTAAAATCTCATTTTCCAAATACCTAAGTTAGGATTGTTTAGTGCCAAGATATGGCGATACCTACATACTACGAGCATAGTTTAAAGTGTTACAAGCCATTGTTAGAAATTGTTCATCATACATTTGGGTCCTAAGACCTTACCTCTCTTCTCCTCCCCATCTCATCTTCACCCATCCTCCACTCTACCTCTTTTTCTTCAAGAAGTTGGCAAAGCACTTGAAGATTCCCTTGGTTTGTTGCCATTCGGGTGATGCACCAGGAACATCCGGCAATTGGTTGATATATTCCAAGGGGTCGAGTTTGGTATTTCCGAGTGGGTTGCTACTTCCTTCACTTTCTCTTGGTCTCTCCCTTTCTTCTGAGGAATCCGTGGGTGGGTGAGGCCTCTTGCCATCTACCATAAACCTCATGGTTCTTCCCTCGGTCAATGGTACCATAACCTTGTTGCAAAAGCTATGGTCATAGGTTTGTGGAGAAGGATCTAATGCAAAGATGAATTTAGCAAGATGGGTTAGAAGCATTGCATACGAGAGCACCATCTTGTTCATGCTTCTTACACTTGCCATTCTCTTGACCATGTAGTAGGCAATGTTGAAGCGGGTCTCGGTCACTAGACAATAGATCATGAATATTAGACATGCGTTGGGGTGATCCTTGTTTCCTACTAGACACACCACATTTTCCCTTATCACATCTTCCCATTTTCTATACAACGGGTACATCTCTGAGAGCTCCATTTGGAAAGGATCCCTATAGATCACTTTCGACTTCCTAGTAACCCTTGATGGGGATGCTCTTGGCATAAACACGGTGTCCCTTACCGTGGTTGCTTCCGGGATTGTTGCGTGATAAATGTCGTGATGATCAACCATAGAGTGTATCTCCTCCAACGACCACTCATTAGAATACATGCAAACCCCATCATATGGAACCCCTATTATTCTTCCAAACTCCTCAAGTGAAAAAGTGTACTCATGTCCATTTATGGTGAATTCAATTGAGATGGACCCATCATCATTTCTAATTATACCCATAGTCTTGTAGAACTCAAGCACAAAGACCAGGAAAATTTGCTCGTTTATATCCAATAAACAATCAAACCCAACAGTTCCAAATACTTCCCTTATGTCGGTATTTGCAATAAAGGATGGATCAACAACTCTACCTTCATGAAAGAGTCTCCTTTCAAGCAACTTAAAGGCTTTCCTATCGTCTGGACTTAATCCATTTTTCTTATGGTACATGGGTATGTAGTGAGCGGTGACTTGGTAATCTTGTTGCTTGTTGCTTGGCATGATGTTTCCTAAACAATACAACCACAATGTGGTGTTAATTGTGAATAGTAACCTAGAGGGTTTGATCACAATTTTGCTCTCATCATCTTTGTTGAGTTCAAGAAATGTGTTTAATTTGTATTAACAATGTTAATTCTTTGATTTAGATTATCTTAGAAAATAATGTGGTGACAAATTATGATAAACCCATTTGAACCCAACTCTTAAAGATGAAGAAATTGTAATCTTAGAAATCAAGGAATTAAATTAACAATGTAGTGAAGATTGTACTTACACAAGTGATTGTTAAACTTGAGAGGAATGATCAAATTGCTCCTATGAACAGTACCTGAGTTCTTGTTCGTGAGTCTTTGAGGTGAGTATAATTGTGGAACATCTACAGTGATCATTCTTTAGCTTATACTGTCTTCTGTTGCACGGATCCCGCGGATACCTCTCATTTGGGATCCGGCTAGTATAAACGGAGGGATCCGGCATGACAGCAAAAGTCAGCTCAAACATTTCTTGATAATTTTGGTTTGGGAGTTCTAAAACGCCTAGTGTTTTGATGTTAAGGCTCTAAAACTTGTGGTTTGAGGTTTTGAAGATTTAATACTATTCCTATTAGACGAGGTTCCCTTTTTTAAGAATTAGTCATAATTCTTGGGAAGCTTTTCAAACATTATAATAAAATCCCATTTTATCATAATATAAGAAGTTTCACATGGATATTTATTGACATAGATGAAGTGTCAATAAATCCTTTGTGATGACTAATGATTGAGGTTATCGAATAACCAAGATATCATTATTACGAGTTGGTAATGTAGTCTATACAGATTAGTCGAAGAATACTATTTTGATGATGACTATAATATGAATAACTATTTGAACAATTACTAATAAATCATGCAACTAAGATTTTAATAATAAAAATAAAAGTAAGTAATTAACGATCATACCTTTGCTGAATATTCTTTTTATGAAAAGAAGTATTTAGATGTTTTGTGATCTTCTTGGAATCTCTATATTTATGTTGTGAGAATACTAAACATTCTTTTTGCGAAAAGAAATGTGATGCAAGTTTTACTGACCAGGTCTTAATATTTATAGTGTCTCGCTATACCTATGGTCTACCCTAATGCACTAACGGGCAGTGTACCCGGTCGTGTGTAGTGTAGTAAATGGTAAAGCCGAGGTCGTCCCAAGAGCTATGTGTGTCGGATAATTACTAAGTCTAATTGTCACAGAATATAAATGGTTTTATATGGTTTTAATTAATTAAACTACGAATGCAGAATATAAAAGCAATTAAATGGTAGAAAGGAAATCAATAGAGGAATAGTGGTGCTAACCTAGTTAATCATCCTAACTAGTTATGTCTACGTCTACTTACTTTCAATTACTTCAGGTGGGGTCAAATTCGAGAGGACATCATTTGGTCAATTCGCCCTAACCTATCAGCAAAGATGCCACCACAGGAGAAATCAGGCGCACTGTCATAAGTCCTGTTGTTCCTGGTCCCCTAAGCCAAGTCATTAAGTACCGCTACATGCTAGATTCTAAATAGTGAGTGCCCGGCCGTTAGGAACTTAGACACTACACCCCTCAATTCTTAAGTTCATCCAAACGATAGGTGATCAGTTGGTCAAATCGCACAAGTAGAAAGGGTCGCCATTTGGTCATATCTTACCCTTCCCATCTCAGTCCACTCACCTAGAGTCAGTTGGTCATATCTCCTAGGTAATTGGCCTCTACCGCCATTCAAAACTACCGAACCAGGGGTGACTACCAAAGAACTATGCATGCATACACTTAGAAATAATTGTACGGAAGTAAAGGTAAACGTAAACAAAACAATTAAGGAATCATAACTAGGCTAGCACCAAAGGGTGCTTAGCCGCTCATATTAATCATGCACATCAATTCAATATTCAAAGGTACGAAATACATGAATTGAAAGTAAAAGAAATAATAAACGCTAAAGCTTATCGTAATGGGGTGACTTCTCCCTTAGAAACAGCTCCGTATGCTTCCCTAGACCTTCCTTTAGTATTTTCCCACGTTCTCTGAGTATTGTGTGTGGAATGGAATGATTAGAAATGCTAGAATTCGTGGGTATTTATAGGCCAGGTCTGGGTTACGGCGTAACCAAAAGATGAGTTACGCCGTAACCTCCGTAAATGTAATAGATCTGCTAGTGACGGCGTAACCTTATAAGTGGTTACGCCATAGTCTTCAATAATCCTGGTTACGTTGCAAGTGATACAGTAATTACGGCGTAAGTATCAGCGGCGTGGAACCTCTTTTGACCTAATGGAGTTACGTCATAATCTTTGGAAGGAGTTACGCCGTAACCTCTTGATGAGTTGGACTTCGGGGTCACACAATAGTTACGGCGTAATGTGAGAGACGAGTTATGCCGTAACCTCTTCAAAATAGGCATACTGTGATAAATCCTTAGTAATGTTTCCATTTCCGCGTCTCTTTAGCTCCAATGCTCGCAATTTACCTGGAAGTGAAACAATGGAAAATAAGCGTAAATCCATATAAAAGATTTAAATAACGAGCATTAACGGGGGAAATTGACACTTAATAATCAGGACTATTTGATGTTATCAAATATCCCCCCACTTGAACTCTACTTGCCCTCAAGTAGACCTTATTAGAAAGATTCCTAAAAAGATATCTCCCAAAACCTGGAAAATATGAGTTTACAAATCCCTTATGCTAGAATAAAACAAAGCCGAACACCTCGCGAAAGGGGAACAAACACTCAAATCTCTCAACTATTCTAAGTGTCAATTTCGGGGTGATCACTCAATTGCACAGTCATAGCATGTATTCTATCATAAGCTTGGCGGTTACACAAATCTCCACCACTGGAGTTAAGGGCTAAACAATTCTCGAAGGCAATATGGGTAGACACGACAAAGGTTAAGGGGTGACTCGTCATTACTAACATGTCACGACGAAGTGGACAAAATCAATGATACATGACCAAATCCATGGCCAAGACACCAAAGATTGCTCGATGCATCACCTAGACACGCTTCATGACTAAAGGGTAGGATAAGACATGGGATGTATAATTGGTGTAAAATGAAAAACAAGCAGGTAGTCTATATCTATAACTAAGTCATCACCACTTACCGTCCGCCCAAAGTTCAAGCTTAGAAGTCTAGAGACCGGATCATGAAATGCAAGGTAGATGTGTCATTAGAGGACGTCGTGATGGGCACACTACCTTTTCTTCTTCAGTTGGTATTACTCCAACTTCAATCTTCAAATGTGACCGAGGTGGCCTCCTCGATACTAAACAATAAAGCTCATACTATAGTGCTTATAACATTGCACTTTACAAAATCATAACTGAATCAACTATTTTTTTTTTCGATTTTTTTTAACATACATGATAACATAACATCCCCCCACTTGAGATGAATGGGAATTCGGGGGGTCTTCAATGATCTTCATAATTGTTGTCGATGAAAGCGTGATTTCCAAACCTTTCCACTTGAACCTTGAACTTAGGCAAATGATGACTTCCCAATTACAAATAAAGACTACAGGGTAGGCTAAGGTGTAAGGGTGTAATGAAACAATATATTGGGGTGACAAAATGAAAGGAATGGCTCAGAAGGGTGTATCTAGGGGTATCTTGCACTAAAGGGGAGTGCAACAAAAGGGTTTCACATGGGGGTCGAAAAGTCGAGGTGACTAATCGATAGACTCACAATGGTAGGCTGTTTGGGTGATAATCCTATAATACTGCCTTCTAAAACTGTAAAGTCCAAATACATCGAGCTAACTCAACATACCTCGTCTATGGTCTCGAAATGATGCAAAGGCCAAGTTCTAAAGTTTACAAGCTACCGTCACACTCATAATTTGGTGGATTTGGGTAAAATATAGGAAACGGATAAGGCTAATCTCACCATGTAATATCAAGGGTTGTATGTGCTCGGCTAAGGTCTAATCTAGTTAGGTTCGGAAAAACATGTCAAAATATAAAAAATGGCAAAAATTTTCAAAATAAACTAGAAAAATGAGGGCGAAATATAGTTCAAGATATAATTCTACTCCCGTCCCCCCACTTGAATTGTACAAAGTGCCTTTTGTACTAGGCATTAAAATAAAGGTGAAGAGAAAGGTAGAATTAGAGCGAGAACTTCCCTGAAATTTGCTCCAAAAACGAAGAAGGCCTACGAGACAGGATCGTGCCTTTGTTAAAGCGTCATGAGCAAACTTCAATCCCTGAAATCACAATACCGACAAGCATAATTCTAAAAAGAAAAAATAAAATGAAAAACAAACCTAACTCACTTTCGTAGGAATCACGGTTGCATTTAGCGAATGCAACAACCCTTTTAAACCACTTGGTGTCCCAAGTGGACGAGTGAAGTCTCGTGAGGGTTTACAGGGAACACACCCAAAAAGTTCATTTAAAAACTAATACAAGGTTACTGTGTTTAAGAATTAAAGCAGAGGAGAGTTACTTCGTAACTCCAATAAGAGAGTTACGCCGTAACTTGCAAAACCTGGAATGAGCTGAGAAGCGAATGGTTACGGCGTAACCACTGAGATGGTATTACGCCGTAGTTGGTAATGCGTCAAGAATCCTGCTGCTAAAATATTGATTATGGCGTAACCACTTAGATGAGTTACGCTGTAACTCTGTTCAGATCAGCAACTGCAGCAGTAATTACTTCATTGTCTCCTGCAAAAATGTTAGAAAACACAAAACCCAACAGAAAGGAAATAAAAACAAAAGAAATGGATAATTCGGGTTGTCTCCCGAAAAAGCACTTTTCTTTATTAACGAGTCTTTAAGTTAGACTCAGAGCCGTGGGCTACCAGTGTTTGTCAGTTACTGGGCGATCTCCATGTTGAAGCCAGTTGATCAAATGCTCATCCCGTTTGTATCCATCTCCAAGTTCTAAACACCCTAAGTAAAATTTTTTGATCTTTTGGTAGGGGTGATCAAAACCTTTGGCTTTATCTTCTTCACTAATACCAAGCAGAGGTCTAGCATAACTCAACTGTTTTTAGTCCAATTTTTAAAGTTTTTGACAGTCCTCGGCATTTTGAAAATAGTTTTATCATCGCCAATCTTTAGCCAAACCAGTCCTTCCTTCACGTTTTTATCAAGCCCAGATATTTCTTTAAAGGGTTTTCTGAAAATCACCCCAGTCAGCCCATCTGCCACGAATTCGCTAACATCTTCCAAAACCACAAAGTCGACCAGAAACGAGTGTGTTCCTACAAAAACTCGTATGTTTGTTGCTTTCCCGAGGAAGTTGTTTCCTTTGTAATCAAGCTCCTTTTCCATAACCTGATTGTAGCATTCCTTAGAGATAATATTGACTGGGGAATCTGTGTCGATAAAAGGGTGAAAGTCAATGAATCCAATTTTGCATGAGATCTTCAGATAATAGGGATTCCTATGATGGATTCGTGCCCCCATTTCAAAAAATTGCGGTTGGTTTGATTGCAAGAATGTTTTTTCAGAGTTTTCTTGTCAATGGGTCATCTCGACATCACTACAGAGGTCTTCAGCACTTAATCCTATGTTATCTTCTTCCTCAAAATTCACGAAAACATCAAAGTCTTTCCCCGAGTCAATCTTTCCAGGATCCGGGGGGTTGCTAAGAAATTTTTCAAGGGCTTCACCAAAATCCCCCACTTGGTCAATAGCACATACCTTCTCCGGGGTGGACAAATGTTCATTCGGTCCGAATGTGGCGACCTCCCCATTAGCCTCCAGAGTCATTTTACCGGCAAAGACATCTACTTTAGTGTGAGCAGTAGCAAGCATGGGTCTTCCTAAAATGACAGGTATCCTGTTGTCTTCCGGGATATCAAGAATCACAAAATCTACTGGAAAAAGGAATCTCTTTATCTTCACTAACACATTTTCAACAATTCCTAGTGGCGATTGCATGGATCGATCGACCATTTCAATTTTCATCTTGGCCGATTTTAAGTTGCCAATTCCCATACGCAAAAACATCGAACGAGGCATTATACTAATACTAGCTCCAAGATCAGCCAGGGCGTTACACAAGTTCAGGCTCCCGATATAGCAAGGGAGAGTAAAACATCCTGGATCTTTTTCCTTTTGTGGTAACTCGTTCCTCAAACCTGCTGAGCATCTTTCGTTGAGGCGAATAGTAGCATCATTGGGAGGGTTCACCAGCAGAGTTTGGTCCAAAAGTGATTACTTCTCTATGCTGATCCGTCGCTTAACCTTTTCTGAAAAGGTCAAGGGTTCTTCGAGGATAGTTTCTACAGTGTGGACAACTTCTTCCTCCCGGGCTGCTAGATAATCAGAGATGGCTTCTGAACATGAACTGACACTTTCCTCTAATCTTTTTATCCTATCGTCGTGAATTTTAATAGAAGAGACTGTATTATCCACGAACGTTCTCATCATCATTTCAATCCTATCGTCGTGCTCTCTTGATTCCTTGATGTGGTCGAGAATCTTTTTCTCAATATTTCTTCTGGAATCGGTCTCAAATACACTACTAACTTTTTCAATCCTAAATGCTTCAGCTTCTCTTTCTAATCTTCGTTTTTCGAAAATTTCCCCGTAATTGTATTCTTGTTTTGTTATATTCTTCATTACTTTATGATCGAAGTTATCTATTGGTCCGTATCCAGTATCCATGTGCCACTTGTAGCAATGTTCAGAAATCCGCTGAATACATTCCAAGGCCTGATCAGGAGTCATGCTAGGAATGGGTCTTGGTGAATCAAGGAGTTCTCGTGTTTGCGCATTAATCCCCCGATAGAAGACGTATACGATCTGATGTTTGTTTAAATCACGAGTAGGGCAACGATAAAGAAGCTCATTGAATCTCTCCCATGCTTGGTATAGCGTTTCTTCACCAATATGCACGAATTGATAGACTCTTCCAAGAAGCCTAGCCATTTTAGAAGGAGGGCAGAATTGCTGGACGAAATCCTTTCTTAGTTTTCCCCATGCTTCTTTACTTTCACTAGGAAGTTTGTTATACCATCTCTTAGCTGTTCCAGTGAGAGTCAGAGTAAAAATCCTTGCAGTTACTGAGTAACTAGGAGTACCTCTGACGTTGAAAAAGGAGGATAAGTGAAGAAATTCATCTACGTGATCCTGAACGTCCTCATCTTTGTCTCCAGAGAATTCAAGCTTATGTAACTCCCGAATAATATGATCTGGGATGGAGTATTTTTGGGCAGGAGAATCCTTGGTGAAACTTCGCTGGCAGTTATCGTTAGGTCGGTCCAAATATTGCTCCATGGTAAGGTCATTGATATTATTTTCATTGATGACTTCTGGTTCTGTGTCCGACTGGTCTGATTCGTAAAATGAGAAGATGTTGTGAATAGGAACCGGAGAATAGATCCTTTTTTCTTTCCGAAATTGCTTCTCAGGGTCAATAAATGGGGTAGCCAGAAAGGGCCTAGAACTGCGAGTCTTGTATCCTAACATTATCAGAAAGAAAATTAAAAACAGACTTAATACGAAATGCTAATATAGCTCCCCGGCAGCGGCGCCAAAAACTTGATGCAGGTTTTACTGACTAGGTCTTAATATTTATAGTGTCTCGCTATACCGATGGTCTACCCTAATGCACTAATGGGCAGTGTACCCGGTCGTGTGTAGTGTAGTAAATGGTAAAGCCGAGGTCGTCCCAAGAGCTATGTGTGTCGGATAATTACTAAGTCTAATTGTCACAGAATATAAATGGTTTTATATGGCTTTAATTAATTAAACTACGAATGCAGAATATAAAAGCAATTAAATGGTAGAAAGGAAATCAATAGAGGAATAGTGGTGCTAACCTAGTTAATCATCCTAACTAGTTATGTCTACGTCTACTTACTTCCAATTACTTCAGGTGGGGTCAAATTCGAGAGGACAGCATTTGGTCAATTCGCCCTAACCTATCAGCAAAGATGCCACCACAGGAGAAATCAGGCGCACCGTCATAAGTCCTGTTGTTCCTGGTCCCCTAAGCCGAGTCATTAAGTACCGCTACATGCTAGATTCTAAATAGTGAGTGCCCGGCCGTTATGAACTTAGACACTACACCCCCCAATTCTTAAGTTCATCCAAACGATAGGTGATCATTTGGTCAAATCACACAAGTAAAAAGGGTCGTCAGTTGGTCATATCTTACCCTTCCCATCTCAGTCCGCTCACCTAGGGTCAGTTGGTCATATCTCCTAGGCATTTGACCTCTACCGCCATTCAAAACTACCGAACCAGGGGTGACTACCAAAGAACTATGCATGCATACACTTAGAAATAATTGTACGGAAGTAAAGGTAAACGTAAACAAAACAATTAAGGAATCATAACTAGGCTAGCACTAAAGGGTGCTTAGCCGCTCATATTAATCATGCACATCAATTCAATATTCAAAGGTACGAAATACATGAATTGAAAGTAAAAGAAATAATAAACGCTAAAGCTTATCGTAATGGTGTGACTTCTCCCTTGGAAACAGCTCCGTATGCTTCCCTAGAACTTCCTTAAGTATTTTCCCACGTTCTCAGAGTATTGTGTGTGGAATGGAATGATTAGAAATGCTGGAATTCATGGGTATTTATAGGCCAGGTCTGGGTTACGGTGTAACCA
This sequence comes from Chrysanthemum seticuspe, assembly GCA_019973895.1. Classification (NCBI taxonomy): domain Eukaryota; kingdom Viridiplantae; phylum Streptophyta; class Magnoliopsida; order Asterales; family Asteraceae; genus Chrysanthemum; species Chrysanthemum seticuspe. The sequence continues at coordinate 222,898,904 of BPTQ01000008.1, read as the reverse complement.
AAAGATGAGTTACGTCATAACCTCAATAAATGCACTAGATCTGCTAGTTACGGCGTAACCTTATAAGTGGTTACGCCGTAATCTTTTATAATCCTGGTTACGTCGCAAGTGATGCAGTAGTTACGGCGTAAGTATCAGCGGCGTGGAACCTCTTTTGACCTAATGGAGTTACGTCGTAATCTTTGGAAGGAGTTACGTTGTAACCTCTTGATGAGTTGGACTTCGGGGTCACGCAATAGTTACGGCATAATGTGAGAGACGAGTTACGCCGTAACCTCTTCAAAATAGGCATACTGTGATAAATCCTTAGTAATGTTTCCATTTCCGCGTCTCTTTAGCTCCAATGCTCGCAATTTACCTGAAAGTGTAAAACAATGGAAAATAAGCGTAAATCCATATAAATGATATAAATAACGAGCATTAACGGGGGAAATTGACACTTAATAATCAGGACTATTTGATGTTATCAAAATGTTTAGATAGATTCTTTATGATCTTCTTGGTAACTCCAAATCCAAGTATGGATAATGCTTAACAACAAAAAAAATGTTAGAGCATTCTATCATTGTCCAACAATAAACAATATAATGATTTTTTAAAATATGACAAAAATAATCCTTTTTTGTAGTTTTCAAACATACATGGATCGTATCAAGTTTTTGAAGTACAACATACTCTAAGAAACTTGGTAACGAATCTCTGATACTAATTGTAGAAAACTAGAAGGGGGGGGGGTTGAATAGTTATACCAATTTAAAACTTCCTTTTAAATATCTATATCGACTTATGTCAATCTATTTAGTTGTTTATGTTGGACGTTGATAGATAGATATATAAATGTGTAATGAAAGATAAAGAGTAAGAAGCACATAACCACGACACAAGTATTTATAGTGGTTCGGCTACAAGGACACCTTCCTTGCCCTACTCCACTCCCTGAGTCACCTACTCGTGAGTTCGTAAGCACTACACCAACTCCTTATGGCGGAGAAGCCTTCACAACGTCGCTTAACCTTTTTCCAGTACAAAGCTAAATACCGAGTTCCTTCACACCAAGGCGAACCACACCTATCACAACGTCGCCTACCCTTTATACGGTGCTAGGCTAACCACCGAGTTCTTTCACACGAAGGAGAACTAATCCTATCACAATGTCGCATACCCTTTATTAGGTACTAGGCTAAGCACCTAGTTCCATTACTATTGAGGAACTACTACCCTTCACAACACAACACCTAATCTCAAGGAGATCTACTCCTTGTTACAATACAATCAAGGATATCACCATCCTTGGAAATAAACAAATACTTATTTGTATAACAATGCACCTCATCGATTATACGACCTAGGCATTCTTCCCAAATGCTACTTGATTTGATTCTTCGGCATCCTTCACTAATGCCTTTGACACAACTCTTGGCACCCTTCACTAATGCCTTCATCTTGACACCTTTAGCATTCTTCACTAATGCTTTGACACGGACGATAAGCACCTTTCACTAATGCCTTCATCTTGACACTTTCGGCATCCTTCACTAATGCCTTCAACCCAACATCTATGGAAAAAGAAAGAACTATCAACAAGAGAACCTTAGTTGTCTTGATGATGACGAAGCATGGCAACTCATGGACTTGAGCTTGCTCGTGTTCAAGAAGTGGTGATCTCGCCTTTAAGAGGAACCTAGAAGATCACACAAAAACAAAAGACAAACTACATAGATCACTTGGATATGAGGTTAGAGGGTTATAATACTTGGGGAAGTATGTGTGTAAAGTGGTAAGTAGAAAGGAAGAAATGGCTCTCTATTTATAGAGAAGATTCTCTACTATTCCCCGGATCCCGCGTATCCCTCCCACAAGGGATCCGGCTAGCACAAAGCCAGGGATCCGTGGAACGCTCCTCTTTGCCCATGGTTATTTTTGGTTATGGGTCATGGGTCATGGGTTATGGGTTGAACCATGGTTTTCTTTCTAGATACAATGTATCTCAAGGATGCAATGAACTTGGTTAAGTGGTATATATAAAACCATGGGTTATGGGTCAATACCATTTGCTAGTTTTTACCCATTTAGTATATACTTGTTTTTACCCATTTTAGTATATACTTGTTTTTACCCATTTTAGTATACTTAGTTTAAGTATATGCTAACCCAATATGTAAACACTAGTTGTTGTATATATATCTAAATCATAAAATCTCTTATACTTGTTTTAGTGTTTTATGTGAAAACGTAAGTGTGTTAGGAAACTATTGACTCAAACTATTTACGTATTCTATTCATTTCGTTTAAAATGATTTTACGTTTGTTATCGACAAAAAATTAGAAGATCGTAAAATATAAATAAATGTTTTTACGGCTTATTTGCATTAACAGATACATTGTATCTAGCTAAAGATCCATGGTTCAACCCATGACCCATGACCCATAACCAAAATACCCATGGGTAAAAGGGAGCGACCCACGGATCCCTAGCTTAACGCTAGACGGATCCCTTGTGGAAGGGATCCGTGGGATCCGGGGAACAATAGATTTTTTCTTCTATAAATAGTGAGCCATTTCTTCATTATTTCTCATCCCTTTCTAACACACTTTCTCCCTGAGTTTAAAACTCACTAACCTCAGATCCAAGAGATCTATGTTTGTAGTTTTGTTTTTGTGTGATCTTCTAGGTTCCTCTTAAAGTCAAGATCACCACCTTTGAAGTCGAGGAAGCTCAAGTCCATGAGTTGCCATGCTTCCTCATCATCAAGGCTACTGAAGTCTTCTTGTTGATGATTCCTTTCTTTCTTGTAAGAAGTGTAGTGTTGAAGACATTAGTGAAAGATGTCTCAAGTGTCAAGATGAAGACATTAGTGAAGGGTATCTATCGTCCATATCATAAGCACTTGTGATAGGTGCTTAGAAGTCAAGACTAGAAGCATTAGTGAAAGATGCTTAGAAGTCAAGACACAAGACATTAGTGAAAGGTGTCTTGTAGATCTAGTCAAAGGCATTAGTGAAAGGGGCCTTAGATGTACATTCGATATGGTGTGTTTCGATGTACAAGATAGACTAGTATTAGATACAAGGATATTGATATCCTTGATGATGTTGTAAAGGAGTAGATCTCCTTTGGGATTAGTCGTTGGTGTAGTGTGGTAGTAGTTCCTCCATTGCAATGGAACTAGGTGCTTAGCCTAGTACCTAATAAAGGGTAGGCGACGTTGTGAAGGTGTAGTTCACCTTGGAGTGAAAGAACTAGGTACTTAGCCTAGTACCTTATAAAGGGTAGGCGACGTTGTGAAGGTGTAGTTCACCTTGAAGTAAAAGAACTAGGTACTTAGCCAAGTACCTTATAAAGGGTAGGCGACGTTATGTAGGTGTGGTTCACCTTGGAGTGAAAGAACCCGGTGTTTAGCCTAGCACCGGAAAAAGGGTAGGCGATGTTGTGAAGGCTTCTCCGCCATAAGGAGATTGGTGTAGTGTTTACGAACTCTCGAGTAAGTGACTCGAGGAGTGGAGTAGGGCAAGGAAGGTGTCCTTGTAGCCGAACCACTATAAATACTCGCGTTGTGGTTTTGTGCTTTTTACTCTTATCTTTTAATTACTTACCTTTATATGCTTGCTTATCAACATCCAACACACACATCCAAATAGATTGACATAAGTCGATCTAAATAGATTAAAAGGAAGTTTTAATTGGCAAAACTATTCAACCCCCCTTCTAGTTTTCCACAGGGTGGTCATTCAAAATATGCTCCAGTTGATTAGGTCTTTAGTGTTTTTGAGCTTGAACTTTGTGCGTCGACATAGAATAGTATTGATCCTTTGTCTTTCATGCTTTGTGATCTAATAATGGTGTTGTCTGCCTTTCATCAACGTCTTTGTTACTGGAGCGTTATCTTCCTTTCTGACATGCTCATACTTCTTGATAACTTTGAATATTTATACTTGTGTAATTCTCAACCTTTAACTTTGATATTTGTCTTTTAACTTTGCAGATTCTTGGACTTTGGCGTATAATCTTTTTGAACTTTGCTTTTGAGTAGATCTTTGATAAGAATGTGTTTATGATGTGGGTATGAGCATGCGGAAATATATGTTGATGATAATGGTGGTGGTAGTAGTCGCTGATGGAACGCTGGGCCTTCATAAGTACCTGCATGAAAACAGTTAGCAATAAAGTTCATGACATAAGTGTTTAGATATTTTGTACAAGTACATCCCAGATCACTGGCGTGTTCTTTGACGAATCTCAGACCAGATGGTCACTGGCATGTTCACGTACTTAATATCTTCACACTGTCGTTGTGAGTCGCTGGAGTACACCAAGGTATCACTTCACGATTGTAGACCGTTTGAAACCACCCCGAACACTAAGCGTGACCCATAAAGAATTACCAAAGTTGCCTGCTGTCAGGGCTGTTTGATGTTAACCTTGGCAAGAATTTTCATTCAATCACTGATGATTACATATGTAGATCCTCTCATAAATATTCTGGCAGATTGCTAGGATCTGCGAAGGACTCTAAAAATTACAACTTGTGTTCTTATTGTTGAATAACATGTGTAGAAATGTTCAGTGTACCTAAGAGATCTTTTGATGAATCTCGTGGCTCTAGACTCAACTTGTGCGTTTTAATTTTAGTGGTCGGAGACTGGAGCGATGTCTCCTGTTTCAAGATCAACACATCTCGGAGTGAGAGGTCGATAGATTATGCAAGGTTCCCCATGAGAATGAAACAAATCCTTTTAATAGGAATTGAGTGGCTGCAAGGTTAGGTGCATTGCGTCACTGGGTCTACGACGTCTTTGTCTTCAATGCTGGCGTCATCTTAGTGACAACCAGTAGCAGATGAATTGAACCCGATTTTTGCCCTAAGTTGAATTACGGAGGGCTATTTCTTTTAACCATTTTTTTTTACTTTTTGTTTTAATTCTTCAACCCTTTCTTTATCCTTTCTCACATGACTCCTTTTTTCACTCATACCTAAGGACTTTCTAGTTCTAAACTATTGGTGTTGTCCTTGGCTAGATCCCTCCGGCTCTGGTGGATCATAGGACGTATTTCCTATCCTTAGTCACCTTATAACTCCATGACTATCCTATGTTGCCGTAAATCCTTTTCCTCGAAAATCTCTCAAAGTGTTTATTATTATAAAACATAATTTGTGTACACCTTGAGAGTTTTGAATTTTCAAAAATACTCCCCCTTCACATGTGCTTAAATTATTTTATCTTAAATCTGCACATTAAGGGAAGCGTTTGCACTTTTTGAATTGATCAGCTCTTGATAGACAATTCCCCGCGAGATATGTTTACGTTGCTTAGTTAAAAGGATCCATTATCAGCTTTTAGGTGATGACTAGCCCTAGTAACTAACTTGATGTTGTTAACTCTCCTCGAATAAAGAGGCTAGACCCGTCAAAGTGCATGTCTATAGAGAGATTCTTGAGATTGGTACATACTCCTTTAGAGTTTTCTCGTTCTATTCTCGTCAATTCATTGGTTATATCTGAGTCGAGCTATTTTGAGATTCAAACAGTGATCTTTAAACATTTTTTATCATATTTTAATCACGTCTTCTCCCCTTCAAAAATAGCATATTCGTGATATTTTTTATATCAACGGATTAAACAACATGTTTTTTGGGAAGATTTTGGGGAGACAAACGGATTTGATTTTTTTCATGAAATTAGAACATTTTGGATATATACTCCCCCTTAAAGAAAGCATATTTTGAAATTTTGATGAGGGAGATATCTTAGTACAAAATGTGAGAGATTTTGAATTTTTTTTTAAAATAATTTCGAATCAGTGTATGCAAGATGAGGAAGTTTTTGAACATCTTTTGAAGATATTATAGAGAATCATCTTCATTTGTTTCAGGATAAGTGCTCGATATTTATGAAAATCGGTTTTACGTATCACTTTCCTTTCTTTAAAGATCGGGTTGCAAGCTGACATACTTAGAAGCCATCAAATTTAAGCTCGGGTTACAGTCTGAAGTAACTGCAAGCCATTAATTTTAAGTCCGGGTTGTAATCTGAAGTGATTACAAGCCATTAATTTTAAGAAATTTAGAAAGAAACAACATGTTCTGAAAATATTTTAGAGAACTCTCGCTCAAGCATCTGTACATGTCCGTATCATTGTTGAATGACATTTCTAGAAACGTACAGAATATCGATTATACGAGAGACATGTCGTAAAAGAATATTTTTGGATTTTTGATTTTATAATGTTTTTGTATTTATTGAAATTTTTCTATTTTGTATTTTATTTTTTCTAAAAAATTTAAAAAGAAGAAAGAAAAATTAAATTTGGACTAGTAAAAGTGGAGTTAAAAGTGGAGATAGATAAGAATTTCCACATGCGATATATGCATAAAGTTCTTCTTTACCACATCTGGTGTATGAACCTTCAACACTTTTACAAGTACCTGCATCCACAGAAGAAGATTTTTCACAAATAACAGTGTTAGAAGTACATGTTTCCTTACGCTGAGGGTGTTCAATATCAACGGTTGTAGTGGTTTCTACTTCCTTATCCTGATGATTTTCACTATTATTTGTCTTGGTGCAAGTATCAAAAATATTTCAGGAATCCATCTAAGACCTACTTTGTTGAAAACATTTCCCGTGGTTATCCACTTAAGGCAAGATCTATGAGTTGTTTTCTTTTCAGATGCAGCGGAAGACTCATTTTAAGAAAAACTATGTCCTGTAGAGATCCACCTATTAGGTGTCTTAGTGTTTATCTTTTTATCAACGAGTTTGTTTCTATTAGATGTCTTAGTGGATTGTGCCTTGGCACGTGAATTTTCTTTCTTGAGATATTGTGCGATACATGCATCATGATTAGCTGAAAAGACACATTTTTTACATGTAGGATAGACAAATTCAACATTTTTGTTTAATATAGCTACCTCAACTTTGTCACTACAGTCATTTGGAAATTGTTTGTTGTTCAAAAAAGACTTGAAATTTCTAGTGTTGTTTTCTACACGCATAGCATTCTGCTTTACGTAACTACTCTTAGATTCACGCCAATCCCTAGTCTTTTGTAGAGAGTTCCTAGGTAGAGGTTTACTACTACTAGCAGTGCCTTGAAATCTTGTAGAATTTATCACCTTAGATTTTGCACCTAAAATTACGTCTTTTCGAATCTGTGCCTTTTTCCTTGCTTCTTCTAAATAGTGATTGGGTACCATGTCGTTAGAACCAACAGATTATTTAACTGGATTTGTGGTCACATTCTATATACTAGTCATAGAAAGGCCAGGTGTAATCACTTTTGGTTTTTCGACAACCGCTTTCTCAACTTCCTTTTCAACACTTTTTATTATTCTCTTTTTAATAGGCAAGGAATGTGGAGTGCCTGTTTTTGACAAATCATTTTTCTCATTGACTTTTGGAGCAAACTGACAAATAGAAATTTTTGGTTTTTCAACCGGTTTTGAAGCATTTGGTTTCTCCAAAGTCAATGCTTTTGCAAACTTAGTTTCCACACTCTTCCCTTTTTGACTGTCCATCTGAGCTCTCAAAAGATTATTTTGCTCTTTCATGTCCTTGTAGGCACGCTTATACGACAATTTGTCATACTAGCATTCCTTATATTTTCGATCAAGTTGTTTAAAATAGGAAATGTTTACTTTTTCAAGTTTTCAAGTGCATTTTCATATTTTGAAACAATAGCGGAGGTCTCAGACTGGAGTCTTTCATGGTCTTCAACATAATATGTTTGTAGGATAATAGACATAATATTTGTAGACAGAACATCTTCGAAGTGAGAATCATTTATATTTCCAAAATTTTGATGTTTTCAAAATATTCATTAGCTTTCTTTACCACATATTTATGGTCCTTGATAAAGTCACCCATTTCTTTCAAAAATGCTTTTTTAAAATGAATTGCCCTCGCACTGATGTTATTTAGCGGAGTGGAAATTTCAGTTTCAAAAACCTTTTTCATCTCCATATGAAAACTTGAATACCAGTTGTTAATACTTATATTGGTTCTAGATTTAACAGTCTCTTGAAGTTGCCCAATTCTAGTTTTAACGTCATCTAAAAATCTTCTTGCATCACTTGTGTTAAAGGGACTGTTTGAAGACATTTTTTCTATGTTCGAAAATGATTTTGAGACAACTATTGGTTTTGAAACTGGTTTTGACTCTATGTTTGAAACACTGGGTGCTATGGAAAACTTTGACTTTTTTTTAGGAACAAAAGTAACTGCAGAAAGTTTTGTTAAGTTTGTTGTAATTAATTGGTTTTATTTATGAGTTCTTTTGTTTCATTTTTGATCTACTCTCTTCAATAAGTTCTAACGTTTCATGAGAATCACGAACATTGATAGGTTCATGTTTATCTCACAAAGATTTTCAATTATACAAAACATTATGTTCTTTCTGAGCTTTCTTGAGTGCACAAGGAGTTTTGTTACCAAGAGCCATTTTTTGTGTTGCATGGTAAAACATAATTGTTTGATTGGTTATCATATCGACTATCTGTGTTGAATGTCCCGTTGTAACAAGCAAATTGTCAAATTTGTTGATTTTTTCATTTTTCTCAAGAATTTCATCAAGAAGAGAATCTTCTCGTTTTGAAAAATCAGCTTTTAACTGTTTCTTCTCTTTTTCAAGATCAGAACAAGTTGCTTTTTTGTTTAGAAAGTTGGTTTTTAAGATAAAAAGTTTTCTCGTTTAAAGATTTTATTTTCAAGCTCAAATTAACATCAAGTGTGTCATACTTGATTTGCAATTGTTTTTCTCTTAAAACGGAATTTCGATAACCAGTTTCTAATTCTGACTCTTTGTTTTTGTTAAATTCAAAAGCTTTTTCATTTTCCTTGTACCTTGCAAGCTCAGCGGTCAATTTCTCATTTGTGGCCTCAACTTCACGATTGACCGTTTTAACTTTCTCAATTTCAATGCCAAATTATTAATTAATTTTTCCAAGAAAGCACATGTTTCCTCACCATTAGCACCTTTCTGTTCAACTTTACCCCCATTAGGATCCATATATTGTGTTTCACAGTTAACATTGCTATTAACTTACTCTCCCACATATGTGTTATAAATAGAATCAGGAGGCATAGAATGTGGCTTTTCATGAGCAAACGTATTAACATCATTACAATAATTTGGTACGTCATGGAGTGAATCTGTGTCATAGAAAAGAGTTGTGTCAAAAGTACTGCTAGATGTTGTGTCCTGCTGAGTGAATGTAAGATAGTTGTTTGCATTGATGTTTGTTGCATCATCATCATAGGCACATGCTGCAACCATAAAGTTGTATTCCTCAGCAGTCAACGGTATTCCCGACTCTTCTTTCTTTGTTAACTTCAACATGTACTTAATATTTTATACCTTCGTCATTTTGTTGACACTGCATTCTGTATCAAAATGACCTGAATCTTTTCTGTGAGCTTCGGAGGTAGCTTTCTGAACCGTAGTTATAAAAAAATTATTCCCATTTTGATATACCATATTTTGATTCACAATCTGACCCCTCTGATGTACAACATAAAGCCTTGCATTATGCATCTGATTCCCCATCTGTATACCCGTAGTAAATCCTTGCTGATTCCCAATAACATCAACCATTTGTCCTTCTTGACTCATATGTATACTCGGTTGAGCAAACTGCGTATTGTGAGTGTACGATGAAATCCATTGGTTGTTGTTATTTGGTGTAGTGGAACTAATGTTTAATAAATTGGAGAGTAAAGCAATAGCATTTGTGAAAGCATTGTGTAACGGTCTTGCTGAGTTGCCATTGATGAAGGTATGTGTGATAAAATTGATGTAGGATCGATTCAACGATAAAGGAGTTGTGTTTGATGAAGATTAAGCTCGGTTGTTGTAGTGAAAATTAGGTCTGAAAACTTAAAAACACCAATAACTTCTCTTCGGAGCGATTTTGGCCCTCAAAGGTTGACTTGAGCGAACTTTATTTGGTTCAACGTGTCATTCTCCTCGTTCTCACGGTCCTTTTGACAAGCAATTCGCTAAAAACGGAGTTACGGTTCAAAAGTTATGGCTGTTTGAAGTTTTACTGAAAAACTTGTCCAAATTCGTAAAGTTGGTCTTAGTCGTAAAGTTGGTCCTTAGTCGTAAACTTAGTCCAAATTCGTAAACCTGGTCCTTAGTCGTAAACTGAGTCCAAATTCGTAAACTTGGTCCAAATTCATAAACTTGGTCTAAATTCGTAAGAATTTGAAAAGTCCAATAGTATCTTACTAACTTGTCCAAGCTAGCGAGATTTCACAAGTCGAAGTATTCCACAAACTTATCCAAGCTTGGGAAGTACTCAGTAATCCTTGATGCACGAAGAATCTTCAACAAGAGCAAGTTCGTAATGCTTAGTCGTAAGATGAGTTCTTACTCGTAAAACTGGTGCTTACTCGTAAAAATAGGGTTTTGACCAACCTTATTCGTAAACTAAGGGTTTTGACCACTTACTCGTAAACTTAGCACTAATTCATAAAATAACCAATTTTTTCAAAATAGGTTTTATGCATAAAAGAAACGATTCCCACAAGTTTCTTTTAATCAAATCTCTTCAAAAACACATAAAGAACAATAAAGTTTAAGACTTTAATGGTAATAACGAAATTCGAAGAAGTTCATAATAAAGTAAACCGTAAGAAACGAGTAGAAAAACGATTTTAAGCTTTAATGTATTAAACTTTATGCTATTTCTAAGCTTCTTAACACTATATCAACCTTAAAACTTTCCAAGCTTCAAGATTTGAGTGTAAGAAACAAAAAGAAAAACGCGAAAAATTTGAAGAAAAATAAGAAATAAGCGACGAGTAACAATAAACACACACACTCCAAGTATCATTGTTAGGCGATTGATATCAATTGTAGGACTATAAATATATCAACCTTATCACTATATTATGAAACTCATATGGTATGGTTACTTGAGATATATGCGTTGTATAGAGAGAAACTAGAGAGATGGAATAGCGAATTATATTTCATTAAACACACACACTACACACTCACGCACACCTTACAAATGAGACTTATGGTGACTTTTATACTAAAGGATAAAATGCCCTCATGGGCTTGGCCATGGGCTCGTTAGACTTGGATTGGATTGGATTACACATTATATAAGGCTAGCTTATACATAACTACTAACCTATTAGCTTAGTCCAATCCTCGAGCCCATTGACTATTCTATTACAATATCTAAGACACGTTACAAAGTTCATAATCGTGAATGACCATCACTTTCTATTAAGTCTAACAACAAGATAAAAAGGAAATTTGTAAACATGTTAAGGTTGTTGTTGTTGGCTGTTACATAGTAAAAAGGCAAGGAAGAAGAAAACTTGAAACTTGTTGATTTCTTAAGTGTGATAATCGACTTAAATGGTATTTGGCTTATGAATAGCTTAATTGCTCACTTTGATTTTGTCTCATTTTGATTTGCGACTTAAAATTGGTTTCCAGCATAAGTGATAGTTGTTGGTTTAAGAGTAGAAAGTGGGTTGTCTTTTCTTTGTCCATATGTTTTGCCGCGACTGAGAATGAAGAAACACACCGAGGGTGTTACTTTTGGTCACTTTTGTCTTGGGTAGAGGTTAGAATCACTCAAAGGGTTGTTTGGATTACTTTTGTGTCGACTTTTGCAAACCCGTAACCACGAGGGTGACAAGTCACGGGTTGTACCCGACCATAAAAATTACTAGCCGAGTTAGTCTTTACCATTCTTGTTGTTGTTTCGGGTACCAATAGACTCAAAGAAGTCTATATGGTTGTATGTATTCAAATCACAAAAGGGTGTTTTTGCTTGTTATAATGTGTAACACCCCCCGTGATCATAATGACAGCGGAAGACTAATCGTGGTGTTACTCGAATGGAGATCATAGTCAATAATCATAGAAAATGACTCAAAAGAGACGTTTTAGTAAAAATAGTTATCATTCATCAAAAACTCATAGATGTTACAAAATATTTCAAATTGTTCAAGTGTTTTCCCAAAATTATAAAGAATGAGTTTGAAAGAAATGACAACTTTATGTTTACACCACAAGGAAGGTCTTGTTATGCCCCACTTCGTGCCTCGAACATAATCTTCACTGATTACTTGAGATAACATGCTTAAAAGGTCAACAATAATGTTGAGTAAAATCCATAGGTTTAAATAATAGTTGAACACAAGAATATGAACATGATAATTGTAAACTAACAATATCATATAGAGAATCACAGATTATTACGCGCTAAGCTCATGCAACCAAGACTCAACTGCATACACCGAATTACTGGTGTACATAAGTTTTCCCCAAAGGAGGTAATAGCCAATTACCTAATGCAATTCAAATATGGTGTGCCCCGGTTATTTTCTATAACCAAGACGAGGTCGTTACTCCCTATAGTACTATTCACGATATCTGCGTTCACTCGCGGTGACTAATGGTTCGTGATACAGGGGACTTATGGCTAAATACTTAGGCAATTCCAATAATCAAGAAGCGAACATTTATGAAAAACCTTGTGTTCTAGTTTAGAGCATGTATCTCCCTCGCGAGGTTTGCAAATAAAAGTAAAAGCGAGGCTATGAATTCACCTTGATGATAATGAACAAGCACAAATAGATCAAGCACAATGTAGCAGAGGTTCCAAACTGAAACCTAAAATGATGAGATGGCGAGTCTCAGAATATGATAAACATTTTGGTTTGAGACCAAAATTATAGAGCATTGAATATACTTATTCAATAGATCATTGAATTATCCAATTCAATAAGGTGTGTGCGTGCTTAACGTTTTAGGTTAATTTACGTGCTACATTGTCTTAGTTTGATATTTATCAAAGATCCTCACTTATGCATAAGTGAAATGTTCCCCTTTGTGATCTTGTAGAAATGATGATGTTATTAAGTGTTTTAATTCGCTTATATCCCATGTGCGTTTTACCGGATTATGGTTATATATAAATATAACTTTATAATTATATATATATATATATATATATATATATAAAAGTTAAACGATATTCGAAGTAATTTTATATATATATATATATATATATATATATATATATATATATATATATATATAAGTTAAACGATATTCGAAGTAAAAATACTTTTCAAACACTTTAAATGATCAAAATACTCGTTTTTATGAAGTAGTGATAAGTTTATAAGTTTCTAAACTTTTTATCGAATTTACACTTTTTACCCTCAAGTTTCAAAATATACGAGTTTAGTCCCTCAACTTTAAGAAATTGACAATTTATACCCCGAAACTCATTTTATATCAAACTTTCCAAAATTGACAGTTTTGACCCCCTAACGAAAGTGTTTTACAAAAATGCCCCCAAGTCACACTTTTACGCTTTTAACCTTACTGTTTTCCAACTTTACTCTTTTAGCCCAAAAGTTTATTATAACTAGTTTTGCCAAATTTCAAAACAAACCTTGTAGTTTTAATACATACATGCACACGTATACTTTTACCCTTCAACTTTCGAATAAATACATATTTAGTCCCTAGACTTTTCATGCATATATTTTACGTAAAAACCAAACCTTTTACTTTTGAAAATGTTTTCTTTTCTACCCCAAAACCATACGTTTTGCAAATTAGGTCCGAAATAATTTTTTAAATTACGAAAAATTTCCAAAATATTTATAAGCTTATTTCTAGCTTATTTTTAGGTCTTTAGCTTGTTTCTTTTCTTGTTGGGCCGGGTAAATGGGTCGTTGGGCTTTTAACTCGCGTATTGGGCTTATGATTTGGGCTTTAAGGCCCGATTGGTTTTTCGTTGGGTTATCAACATGAATGAGGGTTCGAGGGTTCCAAAAAAAGTTTTACAATCGTTTATACTATGTTTTCAAGTCGTATATGTTCGTGTGTTATATAGAGTGTGTGTCGAGTAGTGATAATATTATACATGTAAAGAAATGGGTCTTTCCTAGGGTGCGTTTGATCATTTAATGTGTGATATACTTATAAAATCAAGGAAATAGGTTGTGAGACACTTACTTCACTCACTAGGAGAGGTGAGGATTTGTGAGACGAGTTGAACGAGGATAATGAACTTAAGAACCCCTTGTTCTCCTTATAACTAGATCGAATTACCCAAGCTTTCCAAGTTTTCCTTTATTCCCTAGCTATATCACCCGAAAACACTTGCGTTTCCTTTTCCCTAGATGATACTCGACTGAGGACGATTTGTAGTGTGAGTGAGTATGAGTTTTTGTGAGTTGTTTGAGGTTGTCATGTGGTGAATGATAGTTTATATAGGGAAGTTATGCATGGCCTTTACACTTGTTTATTAGTATCCTATTCCCACGTTTCCAAGGAAGAAGATAAAGGTATGTGTTTGGTTGGGAAGCATGCTCTACTTGGCTGAAATATGGGGCATGTGGTGGTGAGGTCAAATCGAATGGGCATGGGGGAACATGTTATCCAATGGGTCACCAAGTCAAGGGGATGGTCAAGGGAATTAGGGGATTAAAATATATGGTTAGGGTGGCTAATATGTGTGGTTTGTCTCCTCTTTTACACTCATACACGTAAGCCTAAGGATCCGGGGGGGGGGGGGGGGGGTGGGGGTGAACTTGGTCTAACTTTGATAACTTTGCATGGTTTAGTTTGGTTCTCTCGCTTGGTTTCTCAACCGATTACAAAGAAGAAATCACAAACATATTTACACAACTTAAGTTTGTACATGGGCTTTGGGAAATCAAGTTGGACGAGGCCCAAAATAATAATAGGGGTGTTTGGGCTCGAATTGGATCGGATTAAAAATAAGGCCCAAATAAATTGTGAGGGTCGTGGGCTTAGCAAGGTCCAAATGAGATTGGGCTTGAGTCGTGGGATTCGAGGCCCAATGGTGCTCAGGTATGAGTTGGGCTTAGACCCGGTCCAATAGATTTATATAATTTATTTTATTAATTTTATATTTTAATAAAATTTTATTTATATATATTAAATATTTAAGGATATCGGGATCGTGGGGAATCTTGTTCTGATCACAACGGTGTATTTTTGAACGCTCAAGCCGCGTTGATCATACATATGCCAAATGATATGCAAATATGATAAGTAGAAAATTTCATGATGATCTAAATCGTGCTTTATTTTTTATTAAAGTTTTAAGTACAATGAAATTTTCTGGGAGCTTACAGTACCTACCCCTTAAGAGAACCGTGTCCCATGGTTTAACTCGCAGAGGTTGTCATGGGTGGTTGGGTGAACAGGTGGGGATACTTGGAACGCATTACATCCTCGCGTTCCCTGGTGAACTCGGCACCTCGCTTCTTATGATTCCATCAAACTTTAACGTTAGGAATGCGGCTTTGCTTAAGCTTCTTGACTTCCTTGTCCATGATCTCAACAGGTTCTTCTACGAAGCTAAGCTTATCATTGAGTTGTATGTCCTTTTGGGGTACGACAAGGGTTTCATCCGATAGACACTTCTTAAGGTTCGAAACATGGAAAGTGTCATGTACTCGACTGAGCTCTTTCGGAAGCTCGAGCTTATACGCTATTGGACCAATTCTTTATAGAATTTTGAATGGTCCTACATATCGGGGTTTGATTTTTCATCTTTTTCCAAATCTGACCATTCCCTTCCAATTCTTTACTCGATCTCCGACTTGGACCAATTCTTTACTCGATCTCTGACTTGGAATTCCATTGGTTTTCTTCTAACATCTGCATAGCTCTTTTGTCTATCTCGAGTTGCTTGTTGTCGTTGCTTGATTTGCATTATCTTTTCAGTTGTCTCCTGGACAATCTCAGGACCAATAAGTTGTACTTCTCTAACTTCCGGCTAGCAAACAGGTGATCGCATTTCTTCCATAAAGCGCTTCAAATGGAGTGACTTTAATGCTGGCGTGGTAACTGTTATTGTAGGAGAATTCTGCCAGAGGTAAGTGCTTATCCCATCCTTTTCTGAAATCGATCACACATGCTCTAAGCATCTCTTCTAGAGTTTGCATCGTGCTTTCACTTTGTCCATCTGTTTGAGGATGGTATGCGGTACTCATATCCAATTTGGTACCCATGGCATTTTGGAGTGTTTGCCAAAATCTCGAGGTGAATCAGCTATCTCGATCAGATATGATAGAGATCGGTATACCGTGGCGAGAAACAGTCTCCTTGATGTACAACCGAGCGAGTGTAATCATCTCTTCGTTCTCTTGGTTAGGCAGAAAATGAGCTGATTTCGTGAGACGGTCAACAATGACTCAGATGGTGTCAAAACCATTAGAAGTTCTCGGCAACTTAGTGATGAAGTCCATAGTGATTCTTTCCCATTTCCATACGGGAAGTTCTGGCTAAGTTAACAATCCTGAAGGTTTCTGATGCTCTGCTTTGACTCTCAGACATGTCAAGCATTTGCTAGCATATTCGTCGATATCAGCCTTTATGTTTGGCCACAAGTATAAAAGTTTTAGATCTTGATTCATCTTGTTGGGGCCGGGGTGTATGGAATACTTTGATTTATGTGATTCATGCACGATGAGTTCACGGATACCTCCGTAAAGTGGAATCCAACTTCGATCCTTGAAACATAACATTTCGTCTGATCTTTTCACGAATTCATTTTTGTTCTCCGGCATGCCATAAATCTTCTCATTCGGCTTGTTTTCTTCCTTGAGTGCTTCGATCTGAGCTTCAAGAATTTTTGATGGCAGGGGTGAATTAATTACCATTCCTAATGATCTCACTCTAAGTGGCTTAGGGCGATCTTTTCTGCTCAAGGTGTCAGCAACAACATTCGCCTTTCCGGGATGGTAGCGGATCTCACAATCATAATCACTGAGCAATTCAAGCCAGCAGCGTTGAGGCATGTTTAGTTCCTTTTGATCCAAGATGTGTTGAAGACTTTTGTGATCAGTGTACACTATACACTTGGTTCCGTATAAGTAATGTCTCCATAACTTGAGTGCAAATACCAGAGCTCCGAGTTCTAGATCATGAGTGATATAATTCTTCTTATGAGTTTTGAGTTGACGGGATGCATAAGAAATCACTTTGTTCCTTTGCATGAGAAAAACACATAAACCCATGTGTGAAGCATCACAATATACCACAAAATCTTGTACTCCTTCGGGTAGTGCCAAAATAGGTGCTTCGGAAAGCTTGTTCTTAAGGAGTTGAAAAGTCGATTCTTGATCGTCTCCCTTCTTCGTTTTCTGGGTTAACTCCATCAATGGTTTAGCTATCTTCGAGAAACCTTCGATGAATCTACGGTAATAACCAGCAAGACCTAAAAATTGATGGATCTTGGTGGGGTTGGTTGGTACAGACCAGTTCTTTACAGATTCGATCTTTGTGGGATCCACGTAAATTCCTTTGCTGTCGATCACGTGACCAAGAAATTGAACTGTCTCGATCCAAAAGTCGCATTTGGAAAACTTAGCGTACAATTCTTCATCCTTGAGTAACTTTAAGATAGTTCTCAGATGTTCCGCATGTTCTTCTTTATCACGAGAGTAGATAAGAATATCGTCAATGAACACAATGGTTTAGCTATCTTCGAGAAACTTCGATGAATCTCCGGTAATAACCGGCAAGACCTAAAAATTGACGGATCTCGGTGGGGTTGGTTGGTACGGACCAGTTCTTTACAGATTCGATCTTTGCGGTATCCACGTGAATTCCTTTACAGTCGATCAGGTGACCAAGAAATTGGACTGTCTCGATCCAAAAGTCGCATTTGGAAAACTTAGCGTACAATTCTTCATCCTTGAGTAACTTCTAGACAGTTCTCAGATGTTTTTCATGTTCTTCTTTATCACGAGAGTAGATAAGAATATCGTCAAATAACACAATGACGAATTTATCCAAGTAGGGCTTACAGACTCTATTCATGAGATCCATAAATATAGCGGGTGCATTGGTTAAACCGAATGGCATTACTCGGAATTCATAATGACCATATCGAGTTCGAAATGCGGTCTTGGGAATGTCTTCCTCTTTTACCCTTAATTGATGGTATCCAGATCTTAAGTCAATATTTGAGTATACACTCGAGCCTTGTAACTGATCAAACATATCATCGATTCTTGGTAAGGGATAGCGATTCTTGATTGTGAGCTTGTTCAATTCTCTGTAATCGATACACATCTGAAATGATCCATCCTTTTTCTTGACGAATTAAACCGGTGCTCCCCAAGGTGGGGAACTCGGTCTAATGAATCCTTTATCCGATAGCTCTTCTAGTTGTTTAGACAGCTCTTGCATTTCAGAGGGTGCTAAACGGTATGGTACTCGTGCTACGGGAGTAGCTCCAGGTATAAGATCGATTTGAAATTCGACTTGTCGAGCATGTGGAAGTCCAGGTAAATCTTCTGGAAATACTTCAAGGAATTCTCTAACTACAGGTACATCCTCTAGTCATTTCTCTTCCGACTTCTTTTCCGTTACCTGAGCTAAGAAGGCATAACATCCTTTCTCCATGTACTCTATCGACTTTGCATAGGATATGATACTCAAGTACTTTCTACTTTGATCTCCTTGGATAACTAAGGTTTCACCATTGATTGGGATATGAACGGTTTTCTCGTCGCAAATAATCCTAGCACAGTGTTTAGATAACCAAGCCATGCCAATTACGACATCAAAACTACCAAGCTTGATTGGCAAAAGACCTATAAGGAACGAGTGTTTGGAAAACTAGAAGGGGGGGGGGGTTGAATAGTTTTGCCAATTTTAAGTTAGTTTCAAAGACTTTAGATTCGATATTATGTGAAATCGTATGGATGAATAGAAAGTATAAAGCAATAAGTAATGTAAGAAATGAAAGAAGGTAAAGTAAAGGATAGAAATGATGCAACCGATTTATAGTGGTTCGGCTACAAGGACACCTTCCTTGCCATACTCCACTCCCCGAGTCACCTACTCGAGAGTTCAAGCACTATGTCAACAAGCTCCTTCAAATTGGCGGAGAAACCTCACAACGTTGCTTACACTTTTTCCAGTACAAAGCTAAATACCGAGTCCTTAACACGAGGACCAAACCAACACAACTATAACACAACAACTATGTGAAATATGAAATACAAGATCTTGTTACAAAAATCTTATGGAGGAACAAATCAATCAAGGACCCCTTGCTTGGATGACTTGTAGTATCTCGTGATCTCGCCTTTGAGAAGGACCTATATGAGAATCATAACAAAAGAAAGAAGAACTGCTATATAGATCAAGGGATTAGAAGAGATAAGTAATATATGAGAGAGTTTGTAAGAGGAAGGGATAAGTTACAATGAAGAAATGGCTCACTATTTATAGGCAAAAAGTCTCTGCTGTTCCCCGTATCCCACGGATCCCGTACATGAGGGATCCGTCTAGTGTAAACTGAGGGATCCGCCAGATGCTCCTCCTATTTGGGTTATGGGTCATGGACTTTGGATCATGGGTATCCAAATAGATATAATGTATCTAGACATTGGATCATGGGTATGGATTTTCTTCATGGGTATGGGTCATGGGTCATGGATTTTACCCATCCTAATAAACTATTACAACAAATGAATTATTACAACAATTTATGTTAAATGACTATATGTAATTTACAAAAATAACATGTATCTTTATAATTTTACTTATGATAACTTTATATTTGTTATCAACAAAACACAAAGAGATCGCTAAATATGAATAAACGTTTTTACGATTTATTTCTATTAACAATCTCCCCTTTTTTATTGATGACAAAACATAATGTTATGATGAGTAAAACTTAATATTAGATGTATGTTTTTAGAGCATATATAAGTTTTACTTCTTCTCCACGTTTTTGTCGAAACAAAAAGCGAACCTATCGAAGAAATAAAGTATGGAAAAAAAATAGTATAATCCACGAAGCACTAACTCCCCCTTGACGGTAGATCCCCCTAGAATAGGGCGTCAAATGAGAAAATATAATACCTACAAAGAAAAAGTTAGTAGTAACATGTAATATAATCTTGTAATTGACGAGAAACAAGATGGAGATCCAAGATATGTAAACAAAGCCTTGTAATAAAAAGACAAAGTGTAGTGGTATATAGGCTATATACAAACATGTAAAAACTAAGAACAAGGTTTTTTCTTTAAAATGACTTAAAAGAAAAAAAAAATAGAGAAAATAGTAATATTGTTCCTTCCATGCTTGCATAAGGTTAATTATGGAAGTTTTGGTGAGTGATGATGTTGATGCGATCAAGGATGTGATTAAGTATGAATCGCATCTCGTCCCTTATTACCATTGCAAGTTCCCTAGTGGATTGGCAATATTCACAATGTAAATGATGTGGGTATTGTGTGTGAATGGTTTCCGGGTAAGTTTTATTTGTGGAAGGCGGAATATGTGGTGGAAAAGTTGGAAAATATGGATCAAAGTCCATTATGTTGGTAAGTGGTGGAATATAGGAACCTAGATGTTGTTGTAAGATAATGGGAGCTAAAGGTGGTGAAGTTGCAAGATCTTTGTAAAGTGTGTTTGGAGATGTTGGTGGTGTTAAAAAGACTAGTTCTTTTGGGTTGGAAGTTTGTTGAAATGATGTAGGTGGTGGACTAGACATGGGTAGTGTGGTTGTTTTTGTAGTCTTAAGCAGTTCCGATAGGGTGATCTTGGGTGGAGACTTGATAGGTGATGGTGGTGATGTGCTTGTTGGAGATGATGGGGGTGCTACAATGGAATCGTGTGGTGGTGAATGAGTAGTTGGTGATGAACTTTTTGACAATGGTTTGGCTAAACAACAAGGCCGGATGCTAATCCGTGCGGTTTTTCTAGATGTGGGTGGTGGCACTACGGAAGGTGGTAGGATAATGTTTTAGATTTCTTGAAGAGGGTTGTTTTTGCTAAGTGGTTCATGAATGTTGGAAGATCTTTTTAATGACATGATGATGATTGTTTGTGAGGTTGAGAGTGATGGATATGCAAGCATTTTGGGAACCTTATTTATAGAGAAAATAGTGCATTGTAATGAATGCTAGACCTAAAATGTGGAATAAAATCTAATGATTAGATATGAATTTAAGGCATGTGATCATGAGAATACAAGCATTAAGTAATATACTCATTAGTGGAAGACCTAAAATGATGAAAATATGAAGGTTTTATAGCTAAAGTGAGAAAAATAGAAGAGAAATTTAGCTTCTGTCCCACGGCTCCCACGGATCCGTTCCTTTAGGGAACCATCCTACGTTAATGCTGTGATCCGTGGTACTGGTGACTCAGGCAGCTCAAATTTTTCTTTTTGGAAACATTAATGCCTAGTGTGTGCCTATATGCAAACCATTTAGAGTTGCGGTTATCTCGACTCCTAAAAAGAAGATAAAAATAAACTAAGAAGTGAAAAACATATTATTATGTGAGATAACCCGAGTGCTCCTTAGTTCATTGTTGCTTAAATGAATGTACCCGAAAACACATATTAGTTATATGTTCCCTTTAGCATTCAAAAGACATGAGATGCAATGAAAACGGATTTTTACTTTGTATTAATGATAAAGATTTAAAACGTACACTTTTAAGGGGACATTTAAGCCCTTAATCGCCTAATTTTATATCCATTACTGCTTAATTTCGTTCCTTTTCACTTTTTAGTTCTCTTGGAAGCAAAATGCTGGAATGATGCATTTTTAGACAAAAAGGAGTGAATAAGTCAAGATCAAGACACTCAAGCTGCTGAAATAACACCTGACAGCATCTCAAACAGAGGGCGACGCCGTCCCTATTTTACAGTAAGGGCGTCACGACGACTTTTCTTCTTAGACGGCCTAGATCCAGACTCAGTCGACGTCACAACTGAAGATTGACGGCGTCACAACCACAACGTGACGCCATCCCAGTGATGACTTGGCCAAGATGAAAACCTATTGGCGGCGATTTGACGGCGTCCCAACTATAAGGTGACGCCGTCGCAGTTGTAAAATTATATATAGAAATCGAATTTTCAGACTTTAAGGAGGTAGACTTGTAGAGTAAAAACCTAAAACGATTATAGTCCGGTTTAGATAGTATTTTAGGGTTCTCATAACCTATTTTACATCGAGATAAGTTATTTATTCCCTTGATTTCATTATGTCTTTGATTGAATGTGTGTATGCTTCCATGTTTAAGATGTCCGGCTAATTTACTTGTGTGTTTGCTTAGATCTATGAAACCTAGTTATTAATTATTGATTGGTTGTCTCTTATCTTAATTGTAATTGGCTTAGGAGTGCATTAGGCCATCGTTGTGTTTTTAATGCTTGATTAATCTTTGTTGAACATTAGTTTATAGTTACTAATAGAATTGTAGGCTAAACATCCGAAGATAACCTTAGTGTTAAGTTTATGAATCCTAGAGATTTCGTAGTCATTAACCTTAAGATAGTCTCAGAGAGTTAGGGATAAAAGCACACCCTACGACCTTAGAAAATACAACGCATTAAGAATAAGGACGTGACAATTCAACCACCAATAAAAGTTAACTAGGGAGTAATAGTATCTAGGTAGACACATCTTTAATCATCATACTAGCACACTTCAAAAAGACATAGACTACCCCTTAGTTTAGATAATTAGATAAGTAGAGTAATCTGTAGAAGTACCAAACTCCCAAATCCAAACCCCGAGATTTTACCCTTAGCTTTATAAAAAATATAAAAAGATAACAAAATAATCTTCCTCAATACCCGAGGCTTACCCAATACTACACTACAACGATTAGGTTCACTGCCTAGGGTGTTGAAAATCTTGCTCGACGAAAAGGAAGTTTCCTTTGACCCCGAACGCGCCTTGTACGCGCATCAAGTTTTTGGCGCCGCTGCCGGGGAATAGAATAGCTAGTTAGGATTCTATCTCGTTTAGGTTCCCTTGCTTGATTCATATCAAGTAAGATTTTTTCTCAATCTTAGCTTCCTCGTAGTCTATCCCCCTTCTTCGTGACCTTTGTTAGTAATCGCATCACTTTTCATCATGGAAGGTGATAATCAACCACCACTCATCAACCCACCACCAAATGACCTGCCAAGAGGCCGCACTCTTGGTGAATACTCTAGACCAAGCCACCAAGGCTATAGGAACACCATTGAGCTCCCCAATCAAGCTCAAACTACTGCCATGCTATCCGACATCATCTAGTTGGTGCAAAACGGATGTGTATTCCATGGACTTCGTTCCAAAGATCCTAATCGGCATCTTAAGGATTTCCTTAAAATAGTCGATTCCATTGACCTTGATGCTACTACTCGGGAGACCACGCGCTTGCATCTCTTCCAATTCTCTCTACGGGACCATGCTAGTAATTGGCTTGAGCGACTTCCCGCCGACTCCATCTCAAGTTGGGATGATCTCACTACTCGTTTCCTTGCCCAATTTTTCCCACTGGGGAGAACTACTAAGCTTAGGAATGAAATCTTGATGTTCCAACAATGTCAAGGTGAATCTCTCTACGAAGCATGGACTCGATTCATGGACTTGCTCCATAAAGTCCCTCATTACGGCATTGATCTTTGGCTTCAAGTCCAAATATTTTACGATCATGTCAACTTCCCAACTAAGCAATCCATCGACCAAGCGGCCGGTGGTAACCTTAGTGATCTCACCGCGGAAGAATCGTGGGGTACAATAGAGGACATGCCCTCTATGACAATGAAAGTTGGAATGACCCCCGTGAGTTGCCCAAAACCGTAAAGGCAATCTCCTTGCCTCCCATTAACTCACAAACTTTCGATCGTAGGATGCTCGAACTTGAAGATCAAGTCAAATTCCTAATGAGCTCCTACGAAAATCCTAAGTCTTCACTCAAAGTAAACAAAATCTCCTCCTTGTGTGAGCTATGTAGTGATCCCCATGACACTCGTACTTGCACGAGACTCTCCGAACAAGCTTCCGTTGACTACGCATCCTCGCATACCAATGGAATGGGAGGAAGATTCCCCACAACACCTGGACCTAGGACTTTCAATGATGCCCGAGAAGCATGGAGGGGCAAACCCGAATACAATTGGGGACAAACCAAAGAATTCACCTCTAATGATTCCCCATGGTCCCACGGCCCTAGCCACAAAACATAGAAGGGATGTTGCAACACCTAGTTACATCCCAAGAAGCTCAAATAGCCAAGCTTTCGGACCACTTTAACCAACAACAAGCCAAGATGGATAGGAAGATTGATAACCTATTGAAAGCCATGACCAATAGTGATAGGAAGACCATCGAAAAGGTTCATGCCATCTCGACTCATTCTCCCGAAGCTTCCGGTGTGAAATTTAAGGACCCAAGTAAGTTAGCCAAGCACGTTCAATTCGTCAATACCATCACCTTAGTGAAACCTAATAGGACTAGTGACGAAGTGAACCATGAGACAGTACTTGAGGTTAGTGAAACTCCTAAGGATGAATCAACCGATGAAGTAGATGAAGTAGGCGATGACTATTTCAATAAGTTTCCTTTAGAAGAGGAACTCTATCGCCACCTACACTTAGTGCGCGACCTTCGTCACATGTATGTTAGGAAAAGCCCTCGGATCAAATTTGGGAATCCTTGGAATCTCAACATACCATGTTGCATAGGACATATTTTCGTGGCAAAGGCCTACATTGATCGCAAGTCTCCAATAAACATCATGACTAGCACTTACTATAATTGGGTGATGAAGAAGCCTATCTCAAATAGGCAAGATCCCGATAATCCTAGAGTTAGTTGTAATTTCCTTGGTAGAGTTAAGGGATTGCCCGTCTATGTAGGTAATTTCATGTATCCTACGGATTTCATAATTGTGGAGGATATTAGTACGGCCATAGATCCTAGCTTGTCCCACGTAATTCTAGGAAAACCTTTCATAGAAAACACCGGGATGACTTATGATCCATCGTTAGGAATAGTTAGATTTAGAGATGAGACCGATGACGTAGCTTACCAAATGCCATTTAAGATTGAGAAGTTTTCATCACTACCCAATGATGAAAAGGAACTTAAGCTATCGGTCTACTATAGGAATGAGGAGGATAAGGAGAAAGGAGTAGATTATGTGATGAATACGATTTTTGGGTTCTATAAGGATTGCTTGAAACTAGTACCTGAATATAGAACCGATTGGGGAGAAGATGACTTTTTAGAAAGGTGCATAATAGGGCATTACTATAACATGGAAAACCCCAATAGAGACCATCATAAGGAAGAACGTGATAGAGGTGAAGTCACGTAGGGGCACGACTTCGAGTCTAGCTACACGACTCATAAATAAAGAAAAGCGCTTCGTGGGAGGCAACCCATGCTTAATTGTTTGCTTGTTTGTGTGTCATATATCTTTTCATTGATTATTTATTCTCATGTTTGAATTTGTGAAAATGCTTTATTTTGTCTTTAACCTCGTCTTAATTACATATAAATGTATTTTACAAAAAAGATAAGTGTAGGGAGGATTACACACGTTTTCAAAAAGAACTTGAATATGAGAATTACGATTATTGAAAATGATATATATGTGTGTTTGTTAGAGTCAAATGCTTGTATCGAGTCATAATGGATGTTTTGCAGGAACTTTTCCAGATTTTAAAGGTGTAATTTTTCTAGAATTTTTCAAGAAAAATGCAGCAGACCAGTTTCTGTCTGGATAACCTGACGGCGCCAGGATTGCAACCTGACGATGTCAGGAGAAGTAGAAACAACTTATCTAACTTTCTCTCATTTTCTGTGCTACTTATAAATTTTTGGAATTTCTTAGGTCTTAATTTTCAAGAAAATCTGCAAACATCCATTCCACAAGCATTATATCCTAGTTTGATAGAGTCATATATAGTTTTACCGCTGATTTTATGCGAAGGTTTCGTCTATTTTCTTAAAGTGTGTAGGTTTTATTTATCAAGAAGAAGAAATATAAGATTGGATGGAGCTTTTTACACATACATTCTTCTTGGAAAGAATTTAACCACTACTTCACACGGATCCTACCGAGCTAATCAGGGGAGTACAAGTTTCTTTCTCTTTTAAATTAGCTTCCGTTATCGTAACTTTGATACTTTCGGGGAACATTGGGGACAATGTTCAGTTTAAGTGTAGGGAGGGAGAATAAAACGGGAACTTGGAAACTATGCTTATCTTTGATTATTTGTCTTGTCCTATTTCATTTGTGTAATAAGCTATGAGAAATATCGGTTAAGGTAATTTTAGCACCAAATTTAAAATTTTTCATGACTTGTACGAGTGGGTCTTTAGTCTTAATAAAGCGTCTCATGGATAGGAAGTTATATGACTAGCACAAAAACCCTTTACCACTCAAATTCCACCCCAAAAATATGAGGTTCTCCCCTAGATCTATAGGAATTAAAGCATTCACCTTTAATGCTTCGAGAGTGTACCGGTAGTATAATAGATTCTAGAACTTATTTTGTGATGCATTCCGAGATCGCTAGTGAGACTACACTTGTGTAGTTAGGAATAACTAAATGATAAGAGGCATTAAGATAACCCTTGTTTGATACCCGTATTATAATTACTTCTTCCACATCGGTTGAGTAATTCCCCCACACCCTTGCGTTGTACTCATCTTTAGTACACGATACCCCTAGTTAACTCTTCAGAGCCTATCCTTTTCGCGGTTCTCGTGATGGTTCGGTTTTCTGGAATATCAATGAAGAGCATTATTTACAATCCACCCCCAAATGTACACCCAAATCGCCTTAGCCTACCTTGTCTGCACTCACTTTTAGTGCATTATTGTTATCATACTAAACCCTTAGTTCAATTATCTAGTTACTTGCATGGTTGCTAAGTCGAGTTATATCTTTTGTATACAGTTTTGGGACAATTGGGACTCATGGGTAAAGTTAAATTTTTTGGAATGACGGGAAAGAACGTTAAATTAAATTCCCTTTATTTATGTAATAATGTACTCCAAGTGTTTTGATCTTTTCAATTCGAGTCAAGTTAATGTTAGAGTAATAAAAACTCAAGTGTAGGGATGTGCCTATAAATCCCTTATATTTTGATGTTATCGTAGAGGATGGTAGAGTAAAAAAGTGTATGCAAAAAAAAAATGAAAAATGAAAAAAACCATACGGCCTACCATCCTACATCTATCTTTATATATATGCTTGTTTGTTTCAAAGTTATCTAGAGTTTAGAGAGTCGAGTCTTGGCTTAGAACGGCCATTCTTCTCATGCTTGTAACATAAAGATTTTTGACTTGCCACCACTAAATTGCTTATCCAACCAAACCCTTTGTTTCCCTAACCGTAAGCCTAACTGTGGAAAACTAGAAGGGGGGGGGGGTTGAATAGTTTTGCTAATTAAAACTCATTTTAATCTATTTATATCGACTTATGTCACTCTATTTAGGTGTGTGTTGGATGTGGATAAACAAACATATAGAAGTATAAATATGTAATGAAAAGATAAGAGTAAGAAGCACAAAACCACACCGCGAGTATTTATAGTGGTTCGGCTACAAGGACACCTTCCTTGCCCTACTCCATTCCCCGAGTCACCTACTCGAGAGTTTGTAATCACTACACAACACCGACTCCTTATGGTGGAGAAACCTTCACAATGTTGCCTACTCTTTTTCCGGTACTAGGCTAACCACCGGGTTCTTTCACACCAGGGTGAACCACACCTACCACAACGTCGCCTACCCTTTATCCGGTACTAGGCTAAGTACCGAGTTCCATTACAATGGAGGAACTACCACCCAACACTACACTAACGACTAATCCCAAAGGAGACCAACTCCTTGTTACAACATCATCAAGGATATCAATATCCTTGGATCTAATGCTAATCTATCTTGTACATCGAAACACACCATATCGAATGTACATCTTAGGCACCTTTCACTAATGCCTTTAACTAGATCTTCAAGACACCCTTCACTAATGTCTTGTGACTTGGCTTCTTGGCACCCTTCACTAATGCCTACAATACGGACGATCGACACCTTTCACTAATGTCTTCGTCTTGACACTTGAGACATCTTTCACTAATGTCTTCAACACTACACTTTCTTAGAAGAAAGAAAATAACCATCAACAAGAGGACTTCAGTAGTCTTGATGATGAGGAAGCATGGCAACTCATGGACTTGAGCTTGCTTGACTTCAAAGGTGGTGATCTCGCCTTTAAGAGGAACCTAGAGAATCACACAAAAGCAAAACTACAAACATAGATCTCTTGGATCTGGGGTTAGAGAGATTTTAACTCAAAGGGAAACTAAGTTAGAAAGGTGTAACATCCCCAAATTCGGTATACGCAGCGAAATTAAGGTTGGGGTATTACTTCATGGAGCACAGTCATAATAATAGATAAACGGCTCAAAAGAGACATTTTAGATAAAACAGTTATCATTCATTTATTTAAATCAAAGTTTTACAAAATAAAGGTCCCAACGGAAATACGGAAATACATAGTTTTATTCTTGTGAATGATAACAAAAATGGACCCCCTTTTTATAAGAAAGTCCATTGCCACTCCATGCCAGATCGTGCTCTAGTTTCCTGAGATAAAACATGCTAAAAGGTCAACACAAATGTTAGGAATTAGAAATTCCAGGTATTAAAGAGTCGGTCACCTCAAGTATATGTAATCGTTAGAAAGCTCGTAGTCATAGTTATTTTAAGTTAAGTAGTATTTAGTTAAGTAACACCGTGGAGGACGGACGGGTCTTTACCCACTGTATGCCTGATCCACAGCCCGATCTGTGGCGATTTATGTAAGACTATAAATACTCTCTACCTTCCAAGGTAGAGAGTTGGAGCTTATAATAATATCTTTCACTTTCTCTCACTAAGTTCCCTAAACCTCTAACTTTCTCTCTCTAGAATTCCATTTATATGCCACTTTGTGTTATGGTTTGATGTGTATGTGAAAACTAATATCTTACAATTGGTATCAAGAGCCATGGTTAGATCATATCTTGCACATCTTTGGATTTCTAGTGGTTTTTAGGTGGTTTTTGAGTTTGAAAAAGTTTAGTGGTTTGTGCATCATTTGGTTGATTTCTTGTGTTAAAGTTTGGATTTTGTTAGTACTTTTATGTTTAGAACCTTCACAAGTGTTTAGGTTTTCATTTGGTAAGCTTGAATCATCTTGGTAGGGTTGTTTTTGGATTGAAAAGTGATGTTTATGTGGTTTCTCTTGCTAGCGACTTGACATTCGGACTTCTTTCTTCGTAGCGACTTGCTTCACAATTTTGTAGCGAGTTACAGTCTTGGAGCTAGCGACTTAGACCTAGCGATTTACAGTACAAGTAGTGGACTCTCCACTACGGGTAGCGACTTGGTGGTAGCGACTTGGTCTGTAGCGAGTTGCTCTTTAGCGACTTGAATCTTTAGCGACTTGAGTAGCGAATTGCTGCCAAAATTTTGCTAGCGACTTTATGAGTGTCTAAATACTCATCATTTTTGTATAATCTAAACTGCAAAATCATCTGAAAACACTCAGAAACACATCAAAATGATCAAAATATCACAAATCAGTGTTTTATGTGTTTTAAATGCAAAAATATCAAAATCAGATGAAAAATGTATCAAGTTTGCAAAATTGGCAGTTTTAGTCCCCCAAGTTTTAAAAGTTGTCAAATCT
The DNA here is from genome assembly GCA_019973895.1 of Chrysanthemum seticuspe. Lineage (NCBI taxonomy): Eukaryota > Viridiplantae > Streptophyta > Magnoliopsida > Asterales > Asteraceae > Chrysanthemum > Chrysanthemum seticuspe. Next base: position 222,869,379 of record BPTQ01000008.1, on the reverse strand, counting down.
AGTCCTTGGAATTCAAAAATGTGGAAATTTATCATTCAAGGTCCCTGAAATCTTCTAAGTTGTTAAAAATGATCCTTGAATGAATTTTTGGTCAATTGGCAAGAAAGGTCCCTAAACTTTGAAATTTTGCAAAATTAGTCCTTGGACTTTTAAAAAATGGATTTTATGCAAAAAGGGTCCTTGTTCTATAAATGTTTGTCATGTTTGGTCCTTGTGAGAGCATTGAAAAAAGTTCACTTTCAGTCCTTGAAGTTTGGTGAAATTACATTTTTGGTCCTTGAAAGCTACTAAACCAAACGGATCCAATCCAATCCGGCCCAACATATCCAAGCCCAAGCCCTTGACCCCTTTGACCCTTGAGCCAGGTCATATCACATTGTGAACCCCCAGCCAAACCCTTTTGACCTCCCCCGTGTTATTAATCCCCCAGTCAACAGAAGTCAAACCAGGCAAATACCGCCAAGTACTGTTCACCTCCCTCTCCACCCCTGTAACACCAAAAACAGAGATGGTTTGCCAACATTTTCAACCCTCCTCTCCATACCTTGTCCCCTCCACCTCCACTAACACCCAAACTCTCTTAATTGACTCAACCCACCCCAATTAATGATAAAACCTGCTTTGAAGAAAATTGGCGCCAAAATCCAAGTGTATGGTTTTGATGAGTTAGAGTGATCCAAGGGCTCAGAGTTGGTGGGATAGATTCAGAGGACATCAGAGATTCAAAAAAGTCATTATATATAGAGAGAGATGCAATGTATCAATATATCTAGTGTAATTTACATTTTCCTTAGTCGTTTTTTTATCTAAGCTTTCAAGTGTATGTTTTTATTTCCAAAATACTTTGTTTAAGTATCTCAAATGTATTAGAATCCTTTTTAATAAGCAATTTCAAGTTTTAAATCATATCTCAAGTTTATGCAAAATTTCATGTTTATGCAAAATTTCATGAATTATCAAATGTTGTTGTAAACTATTAAGTACTTTAAAACGTATTTGTACTTTAAAACGTATTTGAACTCTATACTAAATTTTGAACTTTAACGAATAATTTTTCCTAAGATTATGTAAACTCTATGAATTTGTTTCATAAAACCTTTATTTTTGTATGTGAACTTTCGAATCTATTTTTTTGCTGATTCCTTTTACATTTAATGTGATCTATATAACTATGTAACGTAGAGAGAGATATATATTACTGAAAAAACTTAGAGACTACAGGAGACTTAGATAGGGTGGTTGAGACTCGGGAACCTAGTGAGATTGAGTAGTTTTGGTATGTGAACCTAAAACCGCGGTTAAAAGAAGTTTCGTCCAAAATAGTAATTAACCCCACCCAACTCAGTTAATTCTCTCAAACCCACAATCACCTCCACCTCCCCTGTTCCATACCTCTCCTCCCAACTTTTACAACCGTTTGGTAGAGACAAAAACCACAATGTCCCCACCTCTCCCTCCACTTGTCATGAACCGCCATAAACGGACCAAACTGAAGACAACTGACCCCCTAATTATTGTGCCCCCTCCAGTTTTCCCAAACCGACCCCCAAGTGTTACACTATACTGGACCGAGTTCCCAGTTTCCCCAGTTCCCGAACCCGAACCTATACAACCCGGCCTAACCTAACCTAGGCAAACCAAATCATCGAAAGTTCCTGGTTTTTACATTAAAGTGGTTTGAAGTTCCTGACTTTCACTTGAAAAAAGTTACGAGAGTGTTCCTGGTTTGTACTGTTTGTAAATATCTTGTTCCTGGGAAAAACGTATTTTAGGTAAAAAATTTTCAGGTTCCTGATTAAAACGTTTTAAAGTTTCAAATCCCTGGAAAGAACGGTTAACTGGTTTTTAAGTAAGTTCCTAGTAAAAATTGTTGAATCTTCTAAAGTCCCTGGAACTTACTATTTAAAGGTGTAAAAACTTAAGGTTCCTGATCTAAACTGTTGAAAATTTTGAACCCCCTGATTTTGACGGTTAAAACGTTTGAACTATGTAAAAAGTAGACTAAAACTATAAAAACGTAAATTTTGTGTATTTTGTGACTAAACACTATAAAACTAGTAAAACTACACAAAGACTCACAAAAGT
>BPTQ01000008.1:222705532-222867109 GCA_019973895.1 Chrysanthemum seticuspe | reverse complement strand
AAAGACCAATTTAAAATCAGTGATAGCATTTATTTAATAGGTTTTAGCTTTTTGATTTTTCTTTCTAGCTTATTAATAAGCAAATTTAGTTTTTCTATTTTTCTTAGTTTTCTGTTATCATATAGGATTTTTAGAAAAAGTTTCATATTTTTCTCTATCTTTTTAGTATTTATTATAATTTTAAATAGTTAAAAATAGTAATTAATTAGTAATAAATAATTAAAAAGTATAAAAAATATCTTTTCAGTTTTAAAATTAGTTTTATCATATTTTAGATTTTTCCAAGTTAAAATTTTATTTTTCCAAGTTTATTTTATATTTTCTAGTAATTAAGTGTATTTTAAATAGTTATTAATTAGTAATAATTAAATAAAAAGTGTGAAAAATATATTTTTGATTTTAAAATTAGTTTTATAGTATTTTAGATTTTTCTGAATCATAAGTTTATTTTTCTAGCCCTATTTTGTATTTTCTTCTATTTTAGAGTATTTATTAAATAGTTAAAATAGTTTTTAATTAATAATAATTAATTAAATAGTTATAAAAATAATTTTCTTTTTCTAATAATTTTCTTTTATTTTTAGGATTCCAAAAATGTTATTTTCATATTTTTAGACCTTTTATTTCTTAGTTTTCACTTTTTATTTTGAACGTATACGTAGTTTTTAAACTTACGTTTACGTTTCTCTTATCTGATTGTTGTGCTTTCCTGTTCTGTATCCTATTCCTTTCCAATCAATCAGTAGTGTAATTTCTCAATCAAAACCTTTACAGATCACTATCCTTAGTGATCACTCTATCATCTGAGTTTGTTTCGACACACCATTGAGTCTCCGTGGGACTAAACGACCCGGGAATTCACTATATTCACCAGGACTTCATTGTATTTGTGTTTTAAGCAGTTTTAAGTCTGTTACGGTTAGCCATTCACAAGTGGCTAGCTTGTGTGATTAGACTTGACTGGTTCAGCACAGATCAAATTTTGGCGCCGCTGCCGGGGAGGCTTTAGCGTGTGTTTAGCCATTTTCAGACCCATTCTTGCACATAACCCATCATTTGTAAAAAGTTTTTTGTAAAGTTATAAGAAAATCAAAAAGTCATTAACACTTTTCCTAAAGTGTTAAAACACCAAAAAAATATAAAACAACAAAACAATCGGACGTTTTCTGTCTTGTATTGTCTTTAAGGTGATTCTTAAAACAATACGATTTGGTTAAACGAGACGATCCCAAAAATATTGTCCAAAAGTTTTTGAACCCATTTGCACAAATCATACCTACGTCTTTTCAGTGGTACTTAATTTATACATAAAAATCAACCACCGCAAATCAAGGCAGTGCACTACCTAACTGGGGGTGCGACCATAATAAGTTCCCGAACATCAGATTTAAAACTTGCCTTTGTGTCACTTGTGATTTGGTGTACCTTTTTCAAAGAAGCCATTTCATTTGAGATTATTGGTTAAGTTCACTTGTGTTTTGCCTCATTTGTTTTGAAAATTGATTTTTATACATAGTGCATGCGCACTCGTTCTTCCAGTTCTACAAGTCCACTTTCTGAACTTGGAAACATTCCTCGTAGACGTAGAGGACGTTCAGCTCCTTCAGCCGTGACTTAGGAACGTCTACCACCACCACCTCCTGTCGAAATGGCAGAAGACAAACCGATGAATGAGCTTCTCCAAGCACCCATCGAGGGTTACGGAGATGCCATTGTTGTTCCAGCCATCGTGGCTGACACTTTCGAGCTCAAAACCGGGTTGCTTAATCTAGTAACCCAAAGCCAATTCTATGGTTTTGAGCGGGATGATCCTCATGCACACATTCGATGGTTTAACAAGATTGCATCTACCATCAAGTACAAGAATGTCCCACATGAAGCTATCAAGCTTCTTCTGTTCCCATTTTCTCTAGAGGGACAAGCCCGGAATTGGCTTGAGAAACAACCCCCTCGTTCTATAGAGACATGGGAAGATCTTGTCACCAAGTTCGTTAACGAGTTCTATCCTCCATCCCGAACCACAAGTCTTAAGAATGAGATAATGAAATTTTCTCAGAGATTTGATGAATCATTTGGGGAGGCATGTGATCGTTACAAAGAGTTGCTTCGCAAGTGTCCACATCACGGTTTTACCGATAATGGTCTCAATCAGACCAATCAAGACTCTTTGAATGCCTCCGCGGGAGGTAATTTCCTGAGCAAGACTACCAAAGAGGCCTTGCAAATCATTGAGAACAAATCTCAAGTCCGTCCTTTCAGAGCAAAGACATATCAGTCTAATGCTGGACCTTCTTCTTCTTCATCCCCCGTGAGTACATCTAGCACCGATGCTAAGATTGACAAACTCACAGACATTGTTCAGGCTTTGGTTCTTGCTAACCAAAAGAAAGTGACCTTCACTCAGACACCAACACATGATGAAGTGAAGAAAGTTGAAAGTTGTGTCACTTGTGGTGGTCCTCATGCTTACTACAATTGTACTGCCACCGATGGTAGTCCTTTTGAAGCCAATGCACTAGCCGGTAGTTCACAGCAAGGAGGTAATCAATACCGTCCTCAAAATGAACCACACTACCGTGCTAACACTAATCAGGCACCACCCGGTTTTAACCAAAATCATAACATGCAAAACCGGAATCAGAACCAACCAATAATGAACCAAGGTTATCAAAACCAAGGTAATTTCTATCCTGGACCCAATCAGGGTTTCCAACATCAAGGAAACCCTAATCAAAACAATTTCAATCGAGGGAATCAATTTCATGGGAATATGAATCCTAATCAAGGGAATTTTGGCTATAATCAAAACATACGGCCTCAAATTGTCCCTCCAGCTCCTCCCGTCATTGCTCCTCCAGTACCATCATCTGATGAGTTACTGAAGCAGTTCATGAAATCCCAAGATGAAATGAACAGGTTGTTGGTCAGTCAGATTGCTGATCTTAAGAAGTCTTTAAATGATCGACCCTCGGGCTCAGGAAAACTTCCGAGCAACACGATCGCTAACCCGAGGGGCGATTCTAAGGCGATCACAACCAGAAGTGGTGTTTCATACACTGGACCTGCTGTTCCTACTACCTCTTCTTCTTCTTCTCTCCCTAAGGTAGTGGAGAGTGAACCTCGGACACACAATGGACCTTTGACTCCAATGCCCCCTCCTCCTGTGGCAATGAGTCAAGTTACCAAGGAAACAACGGACAAGGTGCATTATTCTAGCCCACGAAGTACCGCACACGTCCTACCTTCGGTAGTCCAACCTCAAGTGGTCCAGAAAACAAAGTCAAATCAAGGAGTTGTTTTTGAACCTCCTGTAGCTCCTGTTGAGAATCAGAAATCCAAATCTTCTCTTCCTTACCCATCTAGAATGCATGATGAGAAGCTTAAAGACAAAACCAAAGAGCAAATGGAAATTTTTTTTCAAATTTTCAATGAACTGCACTTTGATATAAGCTTCGTTGATGCTCTCGTTCTAATGCCCAAATTTGCATCCACTCTTAAAGGGTTACTAAGCAACAAAGATAAGTTATCTGAAATGGCTAAAACCCCTCTCAATGAGCAATGCTCAACGGTCCTTCTTAAAAAGCTTCCCGAAAAGCTTGAAGACCCTGGCAAGTTTTTAATCCCATGTGATTTCTTGGGGATGGTTCAATGCTCCGCCTTGGCCGATCTTGGCGCTAGCATTAACCTCATGCCACTCTCGGTATGGAAGAAACTTTCTCTCCCTGAACTTACTCCCACTTGTATGACTCTCGAGCTAGCGGACTGTACAATAACTCGTCCACTTGGAATAGCCGAGGATGTCGTGGTAAAGGTAGGGAAGTTTCATTTTCCGACTGACTTTGTTGTAGTAGACTTCGATGCAGATCCTAGAGTTCCCCTCATCTTAGGGAGAGCCTTCTTGAGAACGAGCCGTGCTCTGATTGATGTATTTGCGGAAGAGTTGACTATACGGGTCGATAACGAAGAGCTCACGTTTAATATCAACCAGAACTCCAAACCTCTGAACAAACATAGTGTTGCCACAATCGATCAAAAATCTAAAAGAATCGATGCAACACTCTCTAATTTCACGGTTAAAAGGAGTCACCAAAAACGTGCTGAGCTAAAAGCTCTAAAAATCAACCCTGGTTCAAACAAATGGTTTGAAAGTTGTACCAAGGGAGTCATGAGTATTCTTGATGATGATGATCTAGAATCGGAGACTTTATCGGAAGTGGTGGAAATTTCTAGCTCTAAGAGCACACCACTTATCCCACCTCCGGAATCAGTTTATCGTATTGAGTTTGTTAACTCTGTAGGTGAAACTGAACTCTCTTCAAAAGATCCATCATCCATTTCATCTCCAGATCCAATTGTTTCCGACTTTTCCATTCCTTCTCTCACTTCGGATGAGGAAGATGATAATTTTTGGAATGAAGTCGATGCTTTTCTAAGTGATGAGTCAATCCCAACAGGGGTTGATGATTCTTACTTGGATTCAGAGGGGGACATCCTTTTTCTTGAAAGTCTATTAAACGAAGAATCGTCCCCAAACCTCCCTCCCGGAAATTCCTTTGATAATCACCATAAAAGCTTCAAATATAAGCTTAAAAATGTCAAAAATGGTGATTTACTTCTTTCTGATGAGGAATGGACATGCATTGTAATGCACATATTTATTCCATTCTTCACAAATGGTGTGGTTGCTCTTTCCCTTTTCTCTTTCGGAAATGAGGACACCATCTTTGACCCCGGTATTATTCTTTATAGTTTCTACTATTAAAAATACCGGTTGTATCTCGTCGGAGTGGAACTTTCTGATGTTCATATGTTTTTAACATTGTGAATGAAAGTCCGATCGAGATTGGTTTTCCACGTTACTTTCCCCATGAACCAATGAATGCGGGGATCGAGTCAAGCTAGTGACTCGGGAATCAAAAACATTAGCACGCACCATATGGGTTTTCACCCATATTTCTGTCTTCTTACCCCCTTTCTACCACCCTAGTGTGGGGGAGTTTCTCCACGCTGTTGTATATAAAATCATGTTCTAAAAAAAAAAAAAAAAAAAAAAAAAAAAAATCTTCTAAATAATGGCCGTAATATTTCCCTTTTACGTTCTTAGTTTCGGAATAACCGCCGGTACTTTGAATATTGAGGGCAATATTCATTTCTAAGTGTGGGGGGGAATTCTCGCGAATTTCATATATTATCTACCCAATTCCCCCGTTTTTGGCCAAAAAAAAAATTTTTTTTTGGAGTAAGTGTTATACACTTACTCATCTTGGTTATCAGTCCGCCATGTTTGATAGACAAAAGGATTGGCTAATCCAGGAGCAAACGGCTCTTGGTAAAGATTTCTCAAATCCGTTTATATGGCTTGCAATTTGCCCAAAATTGTATGGTTCTCAACTCACCATATCCAAAAAAGTGAAGAGTTGGCTAGCCCGCAAGATTATGGCTTGTGGTAAAGGCAGTGGAAAATCCATAATTGGTATTCAGCTCACCAAAGATAATTCTGATAATTTATCTAAGAGTTGGCTAGTCCAGAAGGGTACGGCTTCTGGTAAAGACACATCAAATCCGTTATATGGTTTATGATTTGCCAATAAATCATTTGGTTATCGTTGTACCAAGGTTCTTACTTGAATCAAAACAATTGGATACTCCAGAAGTGATGGCTTTTGGTAAAGAGTTTTTCAAATCCATCAAGTTTTCTCAAATCATTGCTAGGGACTAGCAATATCTCAGTGTGGGGGATTGATGAGTGTCTAAATACTCATCATTTTTGTATAATCTAAACTGCAAAATCATCTGAAAACACTCAGAAACACATCAAAATGATCAAAATATCACAAATCAGTGTTTTATGTGTTTTAAATGCAAAAATATCAAAATCAGATGAAAAATGTATCAAGTTTGCAAAATTGGCAGTTTTAGTCCCCCAAGTTTTAAAAGTTGTCAAATCTAGTCCCTGGAATTCAAAAATGTGGAAATTCATCATTCAAGGTCCCTGAAATCTTCTAAGTTGTTAAAAATGATCCTTGAATGAATTTTTGGTCAATTGGCAAGAAAGGTCCCTAAACTTTGAAATTTTGCAAAATTAGTCCTTGGACTTTTAAAAAATGGATTTTATGCAAAAAGGGTCCTTGTTCTATAAATGTTTGTCATGTTTGGTCCTTGTGAGAGCATTGAAAAAAGTTCACTATCAGTCCTTGAAGTTTGGTGAAATTACATTTTTGGTCCTTGAAAGCTACTAAACCAAACGGATCCAATCCAATCCGGCCCAACATATCCAAGCCCAAGCCCTTGACCCCTTTGACCCTTGAGCCAGGTCATATCACATTGTGAACCCCCAACCAAACCCTTTTGACCTCCCCCGTGTTATTAATCCCCCAGTCAACAGAAGTCAAACCAGGCAAATACCGCCAGGTACTGTTCACCTCCCTCTCCACCCCTGTAACACCAAAACCAGGGATGGTTTGCCAACATTTTCAACCCTCCTCTCCATACCTTGTCCCCTCCACCTCCACTAACACCCAAACTCTCTTAATTGACTCAACCCACCCCAATTAATGATAAAACCTGCTTTGAAGAAAATTGGCGCCAAAATCCAAGTGTATGGTTTTGATGAGTTAGAGTGATCCAAGGGCTCAGAGTTGGTGGGATAGATTCAGAGGACATCAGAGATTCAAAAAAGTCATTATATAGAGAGAGAGATGCAATGTATCAATATATCTAGTGTAATTTACATTTTCCTTAGTCGTTTTTTTATCTAAGCTTTCAAGTGTATGTTTTTATTTCCAAAATACTTTGTTTAAGTATCTCAAATGTATTAGAATCCTTTTTAATAAGCAATTTCAAGTTTTAAATCATATCTCAAGTTTATGCAAAATTTCATGTTTATGCAAAATTTCATGAATTATCAAATGTTGTTGTTAGATGTTTGTATGGACTGAACTAGATCACTTAAGCTCCTAGAAAGCTTAATCAAGCTTTTAGATACATTTAAAATCAGTTTAGAATCAAAAACAGAAAATTACCAAAAATCCAAATTAAATAGTTGAAAAATAAAAAATCACAAGAAGATGGTGTACACAGCTGGAGCAGGGTAAATCATGGATGGCCTTGGTTTAGTAGCTTAGTGGTAAGCTAATAGGGGTGTTCATTGGTTCTGATTCTCAGTTTTGAGCTTGGAAGCTTTTGTAAGCCCTTTTGATCAATTTGGCATTTTACTGTTGTAGTTGTTAATTAGCTTATATTTCTGTTCCTTAGTAATCACTAGTCATAATTAAGTATATCTAAGCTTTTAAATCAGTAGGTTGTTCTTTTAAATTTGTGTTTTGTGAAAATTCCATTTTAACAGTTAAACTAGCTCAAGTCTTAATTCTTGGTTTTATGTTGTTGTCACTGATGGTTCATGCTTCATTAGTCTCATGTAATGATATTATAAGGTCTGAGATAAGTTTCATGGTTTTAATCTGTGCTTTACTTTGAAAAAGTTTTAAAACAGTCATAGAAAGAGGTGTTTGGATTGTCTTGTTTAACTGCATTAAAGTTTGTTGGAAACATTGTTATTGCTTGTTCTGTGTTTCATTAGGTCTCTTTAGCTCATAGAAACCAACAAAATCAGTTCTTATTCAAGCAAAAGTCAAAAATGCTTTTGATCATGCTTTATGTGTCCACTGTTGGAATTTATTGATCTATGATCATTGTTTTGTGTTCACAAGTTGTTTATACTGCTCAAATCAGCCTTATTATAACTTAAAACAACATATTCAGTGATTTAAATCAGATTAAAGTTCACATAAGTCAAACTTCTAGTTTAAGTCAAAAGTCAAATTTCCATCTTGGTCGTTTTTGAATAAAAAAGGAAATTTCACTGTGTATTTATTAATAAGATTTAGTTCATAAGCTCTTGGGGTATTATAGTTTGGTTGCTAAACAAAAATATAAAAATGCTAGTTCTCTGTTCATCAGCTTTTTAAGTGCTTATTTTCTTGATTCTTTTGGGTACCTAGTCTGTTATAGTGCCCTGTGCACAGTTGGTTGGTCAAACTTCATAAGCTTACCAAAAGCTCTATAGTTGTCCAAAACTTGTGATCCTTGGTTCTTTGGAAAGCCAACCTGGTCATCTTGAGGTCCCCAGACTTAGTTTTCACTTTTTAGTTTGTTTGCTAGGGCTGCAATAAGCCCTAACTTTGTCCCATTTTCTGTTTTTCACCACAAATAGCCAAGTGCTTATTTGCTTGTTTATAGCTTTTTAGTGTGCTTCTTTTTATCTTTTAGCTTCATTTCAGTAGCTTGTAACTTATTTCATCTTATTCTAGCTTTTGTTTCAGTGTGTGAGCTTTTTTGAGCTTATTTCCACCAAATAAGCTCTTAAGCTAACTGTTGGTCCATAAGCTTGTCTAGACAGCTTATTTGTGACTTGTAAAATTTTTGTCTTTGTTAAAGTTTCATATAATCAGTAGTAAAGTAGTTTTCAAAAAAAAAAATCCAGAAAAAGACCAATTTAAAATCAGTGATAGCATTTATTTAATAGGTTTTAGCTTTTTGATTTTTCTTTCTAGCTTATTAATAAGCAAATTTAGTTTTTCTATTTTTCTTAGTTTTCTGTTATCATATAGGATTTTTAGAAAAAGTTTCATATTTTTCTCTATCTTTTTAGTATTTATTATAATTTTAAATAGTTAAAAATAGTAATTCATTAGTAATAAATAATTAAAAAGTATAAAAAATATCTTTTCAATTTTAAAATTAGTTTTATCATATTTTAGATTTTTCCAAGTTAAAATTTTATTTTTCCAAGTTTATTTTATATTTTCTAGTAATTAAGTGTATTTTAAATAGTTATTAATTAGTAATAATTAAATAAAAAGTGTGAAAAATATATTTTTGATTTTAAAATTAGTTTTATAGTATTTTAGATTTTTCTGAATCATAAGTTTATTTTTCTAGCCCTATTTTGTATTTTCTTCTATTTTAGAGTATTTATTAAATAGTTAAAATAGTTTTTAATTAATAATAATTAATTAAATAGTTATAAAAATAATTTTCTTTTTCTAATAATTTTATTTTATTTTTAGGATTCCAAAAATGTTATTTTCATATTTTTAGACCTTTTATTTCTTAGTTTTCACTTTTTATTTTGAACGTATACGTAGTTTTTAAACTTACGTTTACGTTTCTCTTATCTGATTGTTGTGCTTTCCTGTTCTGTATCCTATTCCTTTCCAATCAATCAGTAGTGTAATTTCTCAATCAAAACCTTTACAGATCACTATCCTTAGTGATCACTCTATCATCTGAGTTTGTTTCGACACACCATTGAGTCTCCGTGGGACTAAACGACCCGGGAATTCACTATATTCTCCAAGACTTCGTTGTATTTGTGTTTTAAGCAGTTTTAAGTCTGTTACGGTTAGCCATTCACAAGAGGCTAGCTTGTGTGATTAGACTTGACTGGTTCAGCACAGATCACGACTTGAGGCTTAGCGAGTTACTACTTAGCGACTTGCATTTGTCTAGCGACTTGGGACTTTAGCGACTTGGGGGTGTAGCGAATTAGGTGTTAGCGACTTGGTGCATTATCTTCTAGCGACTTGGGTGATTGTTTACGGTTTTCTCTTGATTTAGTAAAATCCCGTGAAAGAATCTATTTCTCGGTTTAATCATAGAGTTATAAAATCCCGTATAATCTGTTAAAATGTCTACCAACGTTCCTACTATCATTTCCACTGTTGCCGAGGATGTTCAAGCAGCTGGCTCAGATACTCGTCCACCCATGCTTGACAGAACTGACTACGATTCTTGGGCTCAACGAATCAGATTGTACTGCCTTGGAAAGGAAAATGGTGTCAACATTCTCAAATCCATTGATGAAGGACCGTATCGAGTTGAGACGACTAGAGATATACTTGATACTAATGAAGATGGAACTCCCATTTACGGAATGGACAGACCTAAATTGTATGATGAGCTTGATGATAAGGAGAAAAAGAGATTCGATGCAGATATCAGGGCTTCTAACATTGTTCTTCAAGGTCTTCCTAAAGACATCTACAAGCTGATCAATCACAACACCGATGCAAAGGCAGTATGGGATAATGTCAAGATGCTTCTCTCAGGTTCCGAATTAACTATGGAAGACAGAGAATCACAACTCTATGATGAATTTGAACACTTCAAGATGAAGCCAGATGAGAGTGTCTATGAGTACTATGTGAGATTTCATAAGTTGGTGAATGACATGAGGAACATCAGAACGACTATGCCAAACATTCAGCTGAACTCCAAATTTGTGAACAACATGAATCCCGAATGGCACAAGTTTGTCACCTCTGTGAAGCTCACTAAAGGATCGAAGAATACAAACTATAAGCAACTCTATGCCTTCCTCCTTCAGAATGAGAGACATGCTATGTTTGAAAATTTGGTTCTCAATCAGTTCAAAACCAACCAGGGAGAGACAAGCTCGTCTAATGACTCAACTGCCTTCTACTCAAACATCGGAATCACAATCAAAGCTTCACAAGTCATACCCTTGGGTAATGGTAATCACAAACTCATTCCTGATCCTATGTTCAAACAAGCTGATGCTGATGCACACGTGGGTAACTTTATTAATCAACTAGCTCTTCTGATTAGTCAAAACATGAATTCTCTCCCACAAACCAACAACAACCTCAGAACAGCATCTAATCCACACAATCAAGCTACTGTTAAAGATGGAAGGATCGTGGTGCAACCAGTTCAGGAAAGACAGTATGATCAGGGAAGAGGTGGAGCTGGTAGAGGTTATGTTGGTAACCAGAATCGAGGAAGGAATGGTAACCAAGGTCAAGCTAAGCCGATCAAGTGTTATAACTGTGGTGGTGAGGGACACATTGCAAGGAACTGCACATCTCCAAAGCGTCCACAGAATGCTGATTACTTCAGAGATAAGATGCTGCTTGTACAAGCTCAGGATAATGGTGCTGCTTTGGATGAAGAGGAATTGCTGTTTCTAACTGAGGGCAATGCCAAGACCTATGATGCAGATGTGGATGAGCAGCCTATTCAGGAGATAGGTCACAATCATCAGAATGCCTTTCAAGGCGCTGATTGTGATGCATACGACTCTGATGTGGATGATGGACCTACTGCACACACAATTTTTATGGCTAGCATTTCTCCAATGATTTCTCCCAAGGTCTCTTCTTCACCACAAGCTGGCCCATCCAAAGACAAACTCATCTTAGAGGTATTAAAACTATATGATGATGCTGATGTGCAACAAATGCATGACAAAGTACAATCAACTGAAACTATTGAATCAAATGTTGAAAATATGGGTAATACCGATATTGTCCCATATGATCAATACGTGAAACAAAGTGAAAGTGAAGTTGTACCAAGTGATGCATCTTCTGCAGTCAGCATTGACTATGTTTTTGATGAATACACTGCATGTTCCCCTGATGATTCTGTAATTTCTGAACTAAATGCCTATAAAGAACGTGTTGCTATTTATGAACAACGTGCAAAATTTGAGTTGACCACTCGTGAGCAAGAAATGGATGACCAAGTGCGTACAGTCATTAGAAAAAGTAATTTTAGAGAAGAAGTATTGAAACAAGAATTAAATTCCTTGCAAGAAAAGCTTTCTAAAACAGCTAAGCAAAAACAAGAACTTCAAGAAAATGTGAAAATGCTTAAGCAAGAATTTAATGCAAAGGAATCAAAACTCTTGAGAGATTTTTCTAATATGAAAACTTTGAAAAACAAACTTGAAAACAAGTTGTACATACAAGGAAACACCATTCAGACTGCTCACATGATCACTAAGCATAGAGTTCTAAGCGATAAGCATAGTGTTCCCATTATAGATAAACCCAACCCTGAGTATGGAAAGATAGCAAAAGCAGCTCAAAGTGTTATCTATGATGGCAATGAGATTCTTAAACCTAGACAAAAACCTAGTTGCGTTGAGTGCACTGAGGATGATAAGAAATTAGATGAAATCACTAGGGAGAAGATGAATAAGAAACTAAATGATCCTAAATGCAAAGAGAAAAAAGTTATTATCACTCCCCATGACTACAAGAAGGAAAACTGGATTTCCTTGAACAAGTTTAAGCCTCAGACATTGTTGACTCCCGAACAAGTCTTCTGGAAAATGGATTTAGATAAGCAGAAAGCTGAAAACATTGTTGAAACAAACTCTCCCCTCTGGAAAATGCCTAGAGCGACTGTGTATCCTCCTAATACACCAATGCATCTTGTTCCTAGAACAATTGCCACTAAAAGCAAGACCTTAATTAGCCAATACGTTATATTTCAACTATTTGTTGATTTTGAGAAAACTTGCAAGAAAAGGATCACACCCACTGGTATAACTGAAGGAGAAAGGGTTTTTGAACAAATGAAAGAATGTTATTTAACTGAGGTCATGCCTTTCTTTAAACTTCTAAAAGATCACTTTGAGAGTCTTAAAAAGGGGATAGAAACTGATATTAAGGGAATGGAAAAGGAATTTGATGCAATGACTGTGGAAGTTAGTGATTATGAGCATGCACTAAAATATAATGAGATCGAGAGAAAGAACTTGCATACATTAAATGAGACTCTTATTACTGAATGTGTTGCTCAAGATGTGTTTTTCACTGCTTCAAATTGCTCTATTAATGCTTCAAAATTTCATGAACTGTCTGTTGCCCTGAAAGTCTCCCATGATCGTGTCATTGAGCTTGAAAAAACTAATTCTAAACTAAACGAGAAAATTGAACTGGATGATCACGACAATTTGGTTAAACATTTTTCTAAACTAGAAGTTGAGCATTTTAACTTACAACTAAAATATCAACATCTTAAAGAAAATGTCAAAACTTCAAATATCAAGACATCCTCGGATGCTCCAGAGTTTGATGCAGTTTTTCAAATTAACAAACGTGATGAACAGATTCAAGCTCAGTGCAACACGATCAGAAAGTTGAAAGCCTAAATCTCTCAATTAAAGGGTCAAACGAACAATATGACAGGCTCCCAAATGCCTCCTCCTTTAGATTCCCAGAATTCTCAAACGTTTCATCTTCAAAACCTAGTAAATGCCTTATAAAAGGAAAACGAAAGTTTTCTAGAAGAAAATGAAAAGGTTAAACGTCATTTCAATGAGTTATTTGAATCAATTAAGGTCACTCGTAACAAAAATAACGAACAAATAGCTTCATTGCAAAAGGAAATTGAGAATCTGAAGAGTCAGGTAAAAGGGAAAATACCAATGACCAATGGGGAGAATGGTGTATCAAAGGTTCACTCTTGTAATAAATATGCTTTGTCTGTGACATATGTCCCTCCTCATCTAAGGAACAACAAACTTGCTATTCAAACATACTTCTCATCCCTTAAGGATTGCCTAGAATGTCTGCGTGAGATTGTTGAAGAGGATAAGTTAGAGAAACCTCATGATAATGCAATTGGACATGCATGCTTATATGCCAAACGATCTCAAGAAATCTTAGAATGCTTGATCACAAGTATGATATTAATTCGATTCCTAGTGCTTTGAATATGAACCGTAGTGTGCCTTTAAGTAGTTCAGATTCCAAATCTGTCAATGCTAAGAAAGAGAACTCAAGTGTACCTTCTAGGAGGAATACAAATATCAGTACTTCTAGTTTCAAGAAAGTGAACCTTAGTGTGCCTGCATGTAGTTCAGATCCCAGCACATCTAAACAGGTGATGCAAAGAGTAGTTAAACCAACTAATGTTCCCATTCCCTCTACAGGAGTAATCAGTGACATTAAAGGGAGCAGGTCAAAGTCTCAAGACAATACAAGGAATCATAGGACCTCTCAAGCTAAGAATGTGCACTGGAAGAGAGTAGAAGAACAATCTAGGAACTTTAAGCTTGAATCGAATAAAACGAATTGTGTTGATTCTAGTATTAGCCATAGGCGTACTGTAATTAATTCGAATTCCGATACTATTTGCAAACCTTGTACTGATGTCTGCTTGAATTCTATTTCTAATCATGAATGTGGTGTTAATGTTCTGCCTAATGATGTTAATTGTCCAGTTAATATTGTTAATGCTAAAATTCATGCTAAGAAGGCTAAAAGGCAAAAACGTAAGAAAGTTAGAAAACAGTGGAAACCCACAGGAAGAACATTCAGTAAAATAGGCTATTATTGGATACCTGTTGGTCATAAGACTAATCAGATAATGCCCTCTATAAAATGGATGCCTACTGGTAGAACTATTCCCTTAAGAAGTGATCACACTGTGAACAGGGCTAATACAGACACTAGTACTGCATCTATTCACAATGATTCCATTGCCTCACTTTCTGATATGAATGCTTCTATTTCTGATGTGGGTGTTCCAACCATTGTTACTAACCAAATGGAACCCATTCTTGCATGGGGATCCCAATTATCCAGTTATCCATTCCTGTCTGTGTTCAACTGCAGATCGTTCAAATCGTTCTGTGGTACCTGGACTCAGGCTGTTCCAAGCATATGACTGGCGACCGGTCACGGCTCATGAACTTCGTGAGCAAATTCATCGGGACTGTTAGATTCGGGAATGATCATTTCGGTGCTATTATGGGTTATGGAGACTATGTTGTTGGCAAAAGTGTTATCTCCAGAGTGTACTATGTAGAAGGTCTTGGTCACAACTTGTTCTCTGTTGGTCAATTCTGCGATTCAGATCTAGAAGTAGCCTTCAGAAAACATACCTGCTTCGTTAGAGAACTTGATGGTAAGGAACTTTTAAGAGGTTTACGTGGTTCCAATCTATACACCATCTCCATCGAAGATATGATGAAGTCTTCTCCAATTTGCTTGCTGTCAAAGGCTTCTAAAACAAAGTCATGGTTATGGCATCGTCGTCTCAATCACCTGAACTTCGGCACTATCAATGATCTCACCAGAAAGGACTTAGTTGTTGGCTTACCTAGACTCAAGTACAAAAAGGATCATCTTTGTTCAGCATGTCAATTGGGAAAAAGCAAGAAGTATGCCCATAAACCCAAACCTACTAACTCTGTCACAGAAGTTCTTCATATGATTCATATGGATTTATGTGGACCAATGAGGGTGCAGAATATCTTTGGGAAGAAATATGTGTTAGTTGTGGTTGATGATTACTCTAGATTCACCTGGGTCAAGTTCTTAAGGACAAAGGATGAAACTCCTGATATCATCATCAAACTCATCAAACAGCTGCAGGTTCGACTTAACAAAACCGTCAGAATTATCAGAACAGACAATGGAACTGAGTTTGTCAACAAACAACTTAGTGAATTCTATGAAAGCGTTGGAATCAGCCATCAAAGAAGTGTTCCACGAACTCCTCAACAGAACGGTGTAGTTGAAAGACGAAATCCAACTCTTGTTGAAGCCGCTAGAACAATGCTGATTTACTCAAAGGTTCCAATGTTTCTCTGGGCTGAAGCAATTGCCACTGCATGCTACACACAAAATCGTTCCCTGATTCACACTGTTCATGGAAAAACTCCATATGAACTTGTCCACAACAGAAAACCTAATCTCTCTTTCCTTCGTGTGTTTGGTGCATTATGTTATCCAACTAATGAGGGTCAAGACTTAGGCAAACTTAGGGCTAAAGCTGACATTGGAGTATTTGTAGGATATGCACCAAACAAAAAGGGATACCGAATCTACAACAAAAGAACCCGAAATATCATGGAAACAATTCATGTTACGTTTGATGAGCTGACCGGTCAAATGGCTCCTGGATACTCCAGCTCATGACCCGCATTTCAAAACAGTCCCATTGGTTCATCCCTTGTTCCAAACTCCTCTCAAGAAACTCCATATGTACCTCCGTCTGAAGATGATTTAAAGAAATTGTTTGATCCTATGTTTGATGAACTTTATGATCCAAGTACTAATGAGGTGTCGATCCCTACAACAGAGGCTGCTTATATTCCTGTGAATGAAGTCAATCCCTCAGTCTCAATATCTTTAAGCCAAGAAGCGCCTTCTGCTGATCCTTCAGTCTCATCAACAAATCATCATTCTTCAAATGTACATCATGGAACTGTTTCTGGCATCAATGATGAAGTTAATCCCTTTGCTACTCCTGAAGATGATCCATTTGAAAACATATTTGCTCCTGAATCATCATCAGAACCATTTTCTTTAGGAGACATCGACTCTGCTACCTCAGTCCCTCAACAACTGCCACATGAACACCTTAGAAAATGGACTCACGATCATCCACTAGACAACATAATTGGAAATCCCTCTCGTCCTGTATCAACACGGAAACAACTTGCAACCGATGCCTTATGGTGCTTCTTCAACTCCGTACTATCTAAGATCGAACCAAAAGATGTTAATACCGCCATGAATGAAGATAGCTGGTTCAATGCCATGCAAGATGAAATTCATGAGTTTGATCGACTTGATGTATGGGAGTTAGTACCTGCTCCAGACTGTGCTATGATTATTGCTCTTAAATGGATCTTCAAAGTGAAACTTGATGAGCATGGTGATGTGTTGAAGAACAAGGCTCGATTAGTTGCTAAAGGATACCGTCAAGAGGAGGGTATTGACTTTGAAGAATCTTTTGCTCCAGTTGCTCGAATCGAGGCAATCAGAATCTTTCTGGCTAATGCTGCTAGTAAGAACATGGTAGTCTATCAGATGGATGTGAAGACGGCATTTCTGAACGGAGATCTTAAAGAAGTCGTCTACGTCAGCCAACCTGAAGGATTTGTGAATCAAGAGCATCCTACTCACGTTTATCGTTTGAAGAAGGCTCTTTACGGTTTAAAGCAAGCTCCAAGGGCATGGTATGATACACTGTCAAAGTTTCTTCTATCAACCGGATTTAGCAAAGGAGCAGTTGATCCTACATTGTTCACCAGGAAGTCAGGCAAACATTTAATTCATGTTCAAATTTATGTTGATGATATTATTTTTGCCTCGACAGACCCAATGGAATGTGATCGTTTTTCGAATGAAATGAGTTCAAAATTTCAAATGTCAATGATGGGACAAATGTCATTTTTCTTGGGATTACAAATTTCACAAAGTCCCGAAGGCATTTTCATAAATCAATCTAAATATGCAACAGAGATCTTAAAGAAATTTGGATTTGATTCAAGTGACCCTGTTGACACCCCCATGATTGACCGAACCAAACTAGATGAGGACCACTCAGGGATCATGATTGACCAAACGAAATATCGTAGTATGATTGGATCCCTGATGTACATCACTGCTAGTAGACCAGACATCTTGTTCGCTGTTTGCATGTGTGCTAGATACCAGGCTAAGCCTACTAAAAAGCACCTTGAAGCAGTTAAACGGGTCTTTCGGTATCTCCAAGGAACCATCAATATGGGTCTTTGGTACCCGAAGGACACCGGTATGTCACTAACGGCCTATGCAGATGCTGATCATGCAGGTTGTCAAGATACACGTCGAAGTACGTCTGGAGGTGCTCAGTTTCTGGGTGATAAGCTTGTGAGCTGGTCTTCAAAGAAGCAAATGAGTACTTCTATTTCCTCTACAGAGGCTGAATACATAGCCATGTCATCCTGTTGTGCTCAAATCTTATGGATGAGATCACAATTATCTGACTATGGCTTTGAATTCAACAAAATTCCTCTGTACTGTGATAATAAAAGTGCTATTGCTCTCTCATGCAACAACGTTCAACACTCAAAAGCAAAGCACATCGACATTCGACAACATTTCGTCAGGGAACAAGTGGAAAAAGGTGTGGTGGAACTCTATTTTGTGAGGTCTGAATATCAGTTAGCAGACATCTTCACCAAAGCTCTTCCAAGAGAACGTTTTGAGTTTATTCTTCCACGTCTTGGCTTAAAAAGCCTTCAACCAGAAACACTCAAACGTCTTCAGGAGGAAGACGAGGAGTAAAGGTCTATCTTCATCTGTCTCTTGTACATATCTATTCGAAAAACAAAATACAAAATTATAAAATCTTCAAAAATCAAATAGAATATTATAAAACTTTCAAAATTCATAAAAATTTGAAAAATTCGAAAAATCTTCAAAAAATTTTTTGTCATTTTGTCATGTTTCTCTCGATTCGATTATATCTACGGTCTTGTTGTTGTCATTCAAAGAATGACACGGGACTTTAGATATTGTTCGAATTTTTTTATTTAAAAAAAAAAAAAAAAAAAAAAAAAAAAAAAAAAAAAAATCAAAAATATTTTGGGAGAAAGAGAAACAATGGCTTTCTGTCATTTCAGGCAGTAACCCGCTTTTCAAAGAAAGAACAGAGCCATTCTTTATCATGTTTTCAAAATTCAATGCTCTGATTCTATAAACATTTATCTGCTAAAAACTAACTGCTTTGAAAAATAACTCGGTCTCTATTTTTGATAATCATCAGGACTTATGTGTCAAAATCCCTATCTCTCAATCAACAACCTATGTCATTGATTGAGGGGGAGAATGATTTCAATTAAATTAAAAAGTTATTTGGCATTAAATTGTTTTCAAAAGATGTACATGCATGTTTTATCAATGGAGTTTAAAGTCTTAAAATCCGATCCTTATCAGTTAAAACGCTTTCATAATCAAGTCACAATTCTCCTTAAAAGCTTTCAAAATCAATTTAAATCTATAAGAGATCACAAATCTCAAATGATTTGATAATTGTGATCGAGGGAGAATGTGTGATTTAAATTGAATTTAAACTGATAATTCGGTAAATGGTTTTATAAGGATGTACATGCTGTCCTTCCCACATGTGACAAACGATTTCAAATTTTCAATGCACATGTTGAGGGGGAGCATCTATCTTAAACCTATGATTTGAAATGTGATCATTTATCTCAATCTGCAGGTTCCCTCTAGTATGTGCAAAACTCTTTTCAAACCTCGAGGCACATATTGAGGGGGAGCAAATTTATGGAAACCTCATCCTTCCTGGAAATGCTTTATCTACTTGATTTGATCAAGGAAGTGATGGTGATATTTTTTAGAAAATGGTAATCAAAGAAGTAATTTCTTCCTCTTCCTCCGTGTGCAAAACGATTTCAAACATTTGATGCACATGTTGAGGGGGAGCACTTATTCTAAAAATATCAAAAACAATTCAGGTACAAAATGTTTTTGATAATATATCACAAGTATCTGGATTGATTTTCAAATGGTTTTCAATTGGTTCCAATGGCAGATGAACAAATACCAAATATACCGACCAACTTTACTTTATGTACGGTGATATAAGGATGATAAGGTTAGGTATTGGTTCCCATGATCCGCCAGAACCGGAGGGATCTACCCAGGGACAATCCACTAGTTAGTGTAGAAGTCCTTAGGTATGATGATAAAAGGAGAAAAGTGAGATATGGGAAGAGTGCGGACTGAGACAGAGCAAGTACTGGAACAAACCCAACAAGGTTCTTGCTATGAAGTCTCGGTAAGCACTGAAGGGGTTGAAGAATTAAAAAGAATTGAATGAGAAAAGGGTGAAAACAAATAGCCCTCCATTTATTCAACCTTAGGGCAGAAACCGGGTTCAATTCATATGCTACTGATGGTAACATCGGTATTGAAGACAAGACGTCATGGACCCAGTGACGCACTGCACTTCAACTTTCCAAACCACTCAAGTTCCTCTTAAAAGGACTTGTTTCATTCTCACGGGGAACCGACATAATCTATCGACTTTCTCTTAGAGATTGTTGATATTGAAGAAGGAGACCCTCTCCCTAGTCTCCGGCACAGGATCCAAATATGCACAAAATTGAGTCTAGAGCCTCGAGATCATCAATCAATCTCATTAGGACACTTTCAATGAAGACTCTCTGTTTCACACAATGTGGAAAGAGAGATTATATCTTGAGTCCTACGTATTATCCTTGTGGTATTGCCAGAACATCTGAGTGATGTGTATTCATATTCACAATGAAGATGGAAAGCCTTCTGGAGCCAACATCAAACAAGCTCCTGGTAGGTGGCATGTGAGATCTATTATATGGATCAACCATGTGACAACTGAACAGAAACAATGGGGCGATTCAATCTCTTGAATCAATCCTGGTTCAGGTTATGGATTGACGGATACCTTTGAAAAACCGATCTTTGTGCTTAACAACTCTTTTCTTTAGCACATCGACCGTGTACTCATTTTTCAAACCAAAAGGTGTTTTTATGATTGATAATTGATTTTCAATAAAACCTTCATTGTATTGCAAAAACAATTTCTATTGAGCAATACACGATTGTTTTTCAAATCTCTTTTCATCAATCAGTGGACTTAAAAATTCGCTGGTTCACTCACTCCGTGTTGTCTTCTTTGAGACGTTCGGTTTGAGAACAGCTAGAGCAGCTGCGAAACCCTGTCAAGGAAATTCTTCGGAATTATACCTGATCACAGGCAGTACTTGTACTGATCAACGGGGAACCGTGGGCCGTGTACCTCAATTCAACGAAAGTGATCAAAGACACCTTCGTACGATTTATTGCTAACTGTTGTATGCAGGTACGTCCTACGTTTGCAGCTGATCAGAATGAAGCGGTCAATCCATAGCCGCATGCTCACTTAACACATTCAACTCAAAAGAAATCATGATTAGTGCATCAATGACTCTGATATTTTCACTCCATGCTTCTGCTACGCTGCTGCCAATATCATGATTCAACGAAAGCTTCCGCTACTCTGATGAGAAGATATCATGATCCAGAATGTGAGCATGTCGGTCCAAAAGTCACAACATCACATAATACCAACACCACAATGGATGTATCAGAGATTTTTTGATAGCTGATGATCTCAAAAGCTGGCTCAAAATTATTATCACGTGGATCAGTAAAAGACCTCCACTTGGTTTAACCAAACATGCAATGTGATGAATCAATGACTACGAGCTTCGGAGCAAAGTACTACACCAGGAATGCAAGAACGATTTTAGTGTAATATCTGTTTGTATTCAATGTAATTTTAGTACATGATTGAGGTGACCTCCCTTAGGGGGAGATTGTTAGGAATTAGAAATTCCAGGTATTAAAGAGTCGGTCACCTCAAGTATATGTAATCGTTAGAAAGCTCGTAGTCATAGTTATTTTAAGTTAAGTAGTATTTAGTTAAGTAACACCGTGGAGGACGGACGGGTCTTTACCCACTGTATGCCTGATCCACAGCCCGATGTGTGGCGATTTATGTAAGACTATAAATACTCTCTACCTTCCAAGGTAGAGAGTTGGATCTTATAATAATATCTTTCACTTTCTCTCACTAAGTTCCCTAAACCTCTAACTTTCTCTCTCTAGAATTCCATTTATATGCCACTTTGTGTTATGGTTTGATGTGTATGTGAAAACTAATATCTTACAACAAAGGTTGAGTGAATCCATAGTGTTTGTATAATAATCAGTTGAACACAAGATAAGCAGTAGTAAAATCAGTAATATTGCAGTACAGTATATTGCCCTAAGTCTCATGACACGCAAACCTTAACACGAACGCGTCATAATAAATGACGTAAGTTACAAACATCATGGTGATAATGAGAGCAACAATGCCCTCCGTTTGAGTTTTGCCATTCTCCTAGTATTCTCAAATAAAGTGCATTTGGTTACCTATCCGGTTAACACAAATGGGGCGTCAACTGCCAATAGATCTATTCACTATATTCGCGTTCACTCGTAAGTGATTAATGGTTCATGATATGAGGGACTTTTAGTGGCATCAGTAGGTACTTAGGCAATATCAATCAGGATAGCATACAGAAAATACTTGTGTTCGGTTTTTGTAGCATGTATCTCCACTAGTTTAGAAAACAAATATGTAAGAGTGGGACTATGAACTCACCTCGGTGTTATTGTAGTCTGGATGGAAAACAAATTAGATAATATGAAGAAACTGCTCCGACTCTCGACCTGAGTTGGTATATCATGTATTTAGTATTTGTATTCAAGTTTATGCGACGATAATGTTCTATTGATAATTAGATATCATGAAGTCTCTGCAAAATTAATAATACTTATCATACTTATTTTTATGGCTCGAATGTTTGTTAATAAATTTTTATCAAAACCAAATCTGTTAAATATTTTATGTTTCCAAAATGTTATAATTTACAATTTTAAATATTTACAGTTTTTACCCTTGTACTTTTAAAAATGACACTTTAAACCCTCAACTATGGGTTATTGACAAAATTAGGCCTTATATAGTTAACTTCACATAAATTACATTTTTAGTTTAAGAAAACTTTATCTTACAAAAATTACAATTTTTATGCTTGAACTTTCATAAGAAAATTTACTAGTTTTTGGCCTAAATGGATAAAAGTGTGGGTGAATAAAAGCGAGGCCTTAAAAGGTTTTTACTGCGTTATTGATCCTTTCAAGGGTTTGTATGGTGGTCTTTCTAATGGTTCAAACTAGAGGTATTATGCTCTTACGGTTTGGTCGCAATGATTTTCCAAAGTAGGGGGGTTAGGTGCCTTTTGTTGGTTTTGGGCGATAACAGGGCTAAACAAGGGCAGATTTTACACGAGGAAAGCTAGTGTGTCTACAACACATTTGAACCTTTAAACACTTTGCTGTAAGCTCTCCTAAATGGTATAAGTCTCATGTCCTATTCATCTTTGATTAGAAAGATACAAGTCCACGAACATGGCCACTTGGCCACGACGCGTTTTATGAAAATTTCAGTTTTAACCCATTAACTTTTACGGGGTCACCTAGAGATGTTGTAATATGTTTATTAACTCTTTTTAAGTTATTTCCCATCATCCTATAACTCCCACGACTCAATTTTTGAAAAATGTACACAAGGCTCATTTATGAAAATTCCCGCGAGTCACCCTCTTTGTGGTTAATTATAAAATAGACTATAAGTGATTTTAAAGACGTTATTGGGGCATTAAAAACTTTGCAGCAAGCCCTTTAATACGGTGTAAACCTCATATTTTGAAACCTTTTAACTTGCAAGATATTAATTACGGAAAAGGGGTACTTAGGCTATTCTTGCCAAATGGCAATTTTCGTTTTTAAACCATAAAACTCTATATCTTTTGCATGCGACCTTGTGAAATGTTGTTTGACCCATTTCTAATGTTTCTAAGATAGTTCCTAATCAAATTTTATCAAAAATCTCATGTTTTCCCACATACCTATTGTAAGACGCTTTTGGTGTTTAGGACTTTTGGCCAAAATGAAGGGTTGTTTTCAAGCATAACGACTAGGCTTTTTAACCGGATTATGGGGGCGTTTTGTAGTATCCTAGGTGGTGCTTACAACGGTATCTTGGTTGACCCTAATACCTCTAACCTGAAGTAGATAAATGAGGGGCAAGTAGGGGGTTGGCTTGTTTTGGCGCCAATTCCAGTAGCAGAAAAACAAAAACATGCAATTCAATTAATATAAACTTATAGGGTGTTAGTAATTATACTAGATGTTTATTTTTCTTGCTGAAAGGACTCCTAACATGTTTTAACATTTAAGAAAAATGCATTACAAATGGGTGTTTGTCTTTGTGGCGCACATGTTTACAGAAAGAATATGAAATATGGTTTTGACTTTGTTTTTCCACATAACACTAATCCATAATCACTTATATATTTTATTGAATGTATAAAATGATTAAAGAAAGAGTGTGGGTGTACTTACAAATAATATGATGCTTAAACCACAAGAAAAACTCTCCTAGGAGCTGCTATCTTCCCCAAATACTCCACTCCTTCTTAAGCTTTTGTTTACCCCTTTTTCTTTCACTACTTAAGGTAAATATTCAGAATGTATGTGACTATGGGAGAGGTTATATGGTGCGTGTGATGTGTGGGTGGTATGGTATAATGTGTGTGATGTATGGGACACAAAGAGGAGGGGGGGCGTTATTTATAGGAATGGGAGTGCATGGACTCCCAAGTGCTATGTCACCTTGTCTAACAAGAGAAGGGACATGGTGATGTGTTTCAATACACATGGAAGGTGTAGGTGATTTCAAGGGAACATGAAGGGTGTGGTAAAACTCTAGCCAAGAGTTTTACCCCCAAAATTTGACTATGGTAAAAACCCTTGGTAAATGAATGATGTGTAAATATTATGTGCAAGTAATTAGTTGTGGCTAGGGTTTTTACATGCAGTACTAGGTAACTAAGTGGTAACTTGCTAGTTCATTTCTAACCATGGTAATTAAAGGGGGGGGGGGGCGTTAGGCTTGAAGGGTAGTACTTAGGGCTTTTTAGGTTGTACCTATTGTATAAATGGTGTAAGTACTAGTTAAGTTTGCTAATTTATTTTAGATAAAATCTAGTTTAGGTTAATTTAGATGTAATAAATAAAAGTAAAGGCTTAAGTTTGGTGCATCATTGTTTGTACATTAGCATTGTTTTGTTATACTTCATAAAAATAAAATATATTTTTAAGGCTTGTGCTTGAAAGGTTTCTACAATGTGTTTAAAATTAAGTACACTAAGGTTTATAATGAATTTTATATTAAATGAATACTTTTATGCATCAATGACTTGTACATTAGTTTAATAAACTTGTACTTTGGAAATTGGTAAAAGTTTATTATGTATTTTTAATTTTAGTTAGTGATCTCATTTACATAAAATAGTAGGATTTGCAAACTAGAGTTTTTAGCCAGAAAATATCCTAGAGTTAGGGTTTTATGCTTTGGAAACCTGTACATTAAGTTTAACAGTTTGTACATTAGGGTTTATGACCTAGTGTTGAAATTGTTATAAATCAATGCTTTAAGAAAACCCTAATTTACTTAGTGACATTTTATTGGAAATGACGCTAATGATATAAGGGTACTTTATACCAAACATTCCGTATCTTGTGTGAGGACACAACTGACATGGGTGACCATGTCGGGAAGTTTCAAGTATGACATTATTGTGAGACTTCCATTGTCACTTAAGAGTGTGTATATCAAAGGCATTAACTATGAAAGTGAGCAGTTTGTGAGTGTGGCTTATTATCTAATTGTAGGGAGAAAAAAAATGTACGTAGATAAATGAATTCCTATTAGTATAAAGATGGATTTTTACCGGTGGTTACAATATCCCCTCCTTAAATGGAATCTCGTCCTCGAGATTCACTCGGTGTTGGTTGCGGTGTTGGAGAATAGGTGTGGGTACTTCTTACGGAATTGATCTTCCCGTTCCCAAGTAAATTCTGGTCCTACCTTAGAATTCCATCTAACCTTAATGATAGGAATTCGGCTTCGTTTTAATTGCTTAACATCCCTATCCATGATCTCCACAGGTTCTTCCACAAAATTGAGCTTGTCGTTGAGCTGAAGTTCTTTCATCGGACTGACAAGTGTTTCATCCGACAAACACTTCTTTAGGTTGGAAACGTGGAAAGTAGGGTGTATATTACTGAGCTCTATAGGAAGCTCAAGTTTATAGGCTACAGGGCCTATTCTTTCCAGAATCTTGAATGGTCCTATGTATCTAGGATTTAATTTTCCCAGTTTTCCGAACCTAACCGTACCTTTCCATGGTGATACTTTTAGCATAACCCTATCTCAAACTTCAAATTCCATAGGCTTTCGCCTTACGTCAGCGTAACTCTTTTGCCTATCTCGTGCAGCTTGTAGATGTTTCCGAATTTGTACTATCTTATCAGTGGTTTCCTGGATGATTTCAGGTCCAGTGAGTTGAGCTTCTCCTACCTCGGCCCAACACACGGGTGATCGGCACTTTCGTCCATAAAGTGCTTCGAATGGTGCTGCCTTGATGCTGGCATGGTAACTGTTGTTATAGGAGAATTCTGCCAAAGGCAAGTGCCTATCCCATCCCTTTCCAAAATCTATTACACACGCCCTGAGCATATC
Organism: Chrysanthemum seticuspe; assembly: GCA_019973895.1. Taxonomy (NCBI): domain Eukaryota; kingdom Viridiplantae; phylum Streptophyta; class Magnoliopsida; order Asterales; family Asteraceae; genus Chrysanthemum; species Chrysanthemum seticuspe. The sequence continues at coordinate 222,841,333 of BPTQ01000008.1, read as the reverse complement.
TTCCAACGTTTGAATGGTTCTTTCGCTTTGTCCATCGGTTTGAGGTGGTAGGCAGTACTCATGTCTAATTTAGTACCTAAAGCCTTTTAGAGTGATTGCCAAAATTAGGATGTGAATCGAGCGTCACGATCCGAGATAATGGAAATTGGCACTCCATGTCGTGAAACTATCTCCTTGATTGGCAAGAAGTGCACTGATTTTGTGAGACGATCGATGATGACCCAAATTGTATCATACCCACTTGACGTCTTAGGCAACTTGGTGATAAAATCCATTGTTATTCTCTCCCACTTTCACACAGGAATCTCTGGTTGAATCAACAAGTCGGACGGCTTTTGATGTTCCCCTTTCACTCGTGAACATGTCAAACATTTACTAACATATTCAACAATGTCAACCTTCATGTTCGGCCACCAGTAATACTTTTAAGGTCCTGATAGATCTTTTCAGACCCCGGGTAAATGAAGTACTTCGATTTATGTGACTCATGCATAATCACATTTCGTAAATCACCATAATGTGGTACCCAACTTTTGTTTTTTATGCAACGAGTTCCATCGGGACGACTTTCAAACATCTTGTCCATACCTCGTAAATTCTCAGCCTGAATATTCTCTTCTTTCATTGCCTCAGACTGCGCCTGGAGAATCTGAGATGGTAAATTCAGATTAATGGTCATAACTAAGGCTCTGACTCGAAGAGGCTTAATCCGTTCTTTCCTGCTCAAAGCATCTGCTACCACATTTGCTTTTCCAGGATGGTAACGAATTTCACAATCGTAGTCACTTAGCAACTCTAACCAACGTTGTTGCCTCATGTTCAATTCTTTTTGATCAAGAATATGCTGAAGACTCTTGTGATCAGTGAACACAATACACTTTGTGCCGTACAAATAATGCCTCCAGATTTTATGAGCAAATACTACTGCTCCCAATTCCAGATCATGTGTTGTGTAATTCTTCTCATGCGGTTTGAGCTGTTGAGATGCTTAAGCAATGACTTTCTCTCTCTGCATTAACATGACTCCCAGACCTTGGTGTGATGCGTCGCAGTAAGCAACGAAGTCGCTACTCCCTTCATGTAATGCTAGAATTGGATCTTCGCAAAGCTTTTGCTTTAGTAGCTGAAACGCTTCCTCCTGATCTTTTCCCCAGATGTACTTCTTGTTCTTTTGGGTTAGTTCAGTCAAAGATTTGGCAATCTTTGAAAATGCTTCTATGAATCTTCGGTAATATCCAGCAAGTCCTAAAAATTGCCGTACCTCCGTAGGTGTGGTAGGTGTTGGCCAATTTTTGACTGCTTCGATTTTGGAAGGATCTACGTGAATTCCATGTTGATCGATTACGTGCCCAAGAAACTGTACAGTGCGAATCCAAAAGTCACACTTGGAGAACATTACGTACAGTTGCTCTTTCTTGAGTAGTTCCAAAATAATTCTCAAATGCTCCCCATGCTCTTCTTCATTGCGGGAGTAAATGAGAATATCGTCAATGAATACTATTACGAATTTGTCCAGATAAGGTTTGCACACTCTGTTAATGTGATCCATAAACACAGCTGGTGCATTGGTCAACCCAAATGGCATCACCTGGAATTCGTAATGACCGTATCTCGTCCTGAACGCCGTTTTAGGAATATCTTCTTCCCTTACTCGTAATTGATGATAACCCGATCTCAAATCAATCTTTGAATAAACACTCGACCCTTGTAATTGGTCGAACAAGTCGTCAATCCTTGGTAACGGGTATCGGTTCTTTACCGTAAGTTTATTCAACTCTCGGTAATCAATACACATCCGTAAAGATCCGTCCTTCGTTTTGACGAACAGGACCGGAGCTCCCCAAGGTGAAGAGCTTGGTCGAATGAAACCTCTATCTAATAACTCATGCAGTTGATTAGATAGCTCCTGCATTTCAGACGGAGCCAAACGGTAGGGTGCTCGTGCTACTGGTGTTGCTCCCGGAACTAAATCAATCTGGAACTCTACCTGACGAACACGTGGTAGTCCAGGAAATTCTTCCGGGAAAACTTCCGGAAAATCCCTTACTATTGGTACATCTTCAATCTGTTTTTCTTCCGTCTTTTTCTCCGTCACTTGAGCTAAGAACGCGTGACATCCTTTGTCGATATACTTCATGGTTTTGAGGCATGAGATAATGCTTAATTTAGTCCTACTTCGATCACCTCGAATGATCAACGTTTCCCCCTGGTAAGGGATGTGAACCACCTTCTCGTCACATATTATTCTCGCATGGTTCTTAGACAGCCAATCCATACCAATAACAACATCGAAACTACCGAGTTCAATAGGCATAAGGTCTATGTTGAAAGGTTGGTTTAGTAAAGTTAGAGTGCAACCCTGGATTATGGTATTAGTGCTTACTAATTTTCCATTAGCTAGTTCTATTTCGTAAGTGTTGTCTAGGGCAGTTGGGGTGAGTTTAAGTAAAGAAGCGAAAGTAATGGATATAAAGCTTTTATCAGCACCAGTATCAAATAATACTTTAGCTAAATGTTGATTGAGAGAAAACGTACCCGTGACCACATCCGGGTTGTGCTGAGGGTTTGCATCTCCTAGCACGTAAGCTCTTGCACGGGCCGTGTTGTTTTGGTTGCCATTCTGTTTGGGACATCGATTCTTGTAATGTCCTTTCTCACCACACCCGTGACATATCACTTCTACAGGCTGCAAATTAGCACCTGAGGCCCTACAGTCTTTGGTCTTGTGGCCGGTTTTGTGGCACTTTCCGTACTTAACAAAGCATGGCCCATTCTAGTGCATCTTGAATCGGTTGCATAATGGCATATTTCCAGCATAGCCACCGCCTCCAGCAGGTGCGGCTACATAAGCTTTGGCTGCTTCCTGCCTTCGGTTCTGTTGTTGGTGACGGTTGTTTCGATTCTGTTGGTGATGGTGGTTGTTGTTTCGGTTGTGGTTGTTGTTGTAGGTGTTATGATTGGGGTAGTTGTTGTGATGATGGGTTGTCCTTTTGTCATCAAGCTTTCTTTTGTGATCATTACCTCCCTGGGTGAAACCACGCTTGACTTCCAGATCCATTAACGTTTGAGCAATGGAAATTGCTTCCTCTAGTGACTGTGGTTTTGATGAGGTGACATTCCCCTCAATACTGCGGGGTAAGCCTTCAGTGTACTTCTCCAATGTCTTCTCAAGATCAGGCACTACAGTTGGGCATAGCATTTCCAGTTCCTGAAACCTTCGGTTGTAAGTCTTGAGATCAGTTCCTTTCACCACCAGCTGGTGGAATTCATCTTCCAACTTCTTAATCTCAGTGCGGGGGCAGTACTTCTTTAGCATCTTTGTCTTGAAGTCAGCCCATGAGAGTTGATAAGCTGCTCCAATACCCATAGTTTGAGCAGAGACATTCCACCAAGATAAGGCATCATCCAATAAAGTTCCTGTAGCAAAAGTGACCTTGCAGTCATCAGAATAACCGCTTCTCATGAATACCGTCTTTGTTCACTCAAACCAACGAGCCAACTCAGTTGCTCCTTCTGTTCCTTTGAAAAAGGTGGGTTTACAGTTCATGAAATCTTTGTAAGTACACTTGCGAGCTACATCTGTCTCGCTTCCTCCGTTACGCCTGCTAGTATTTCCAGTGCGGGCCATTGCTGATGCCTGCCTCTCAAGTGCTACAGCAATGCTGTCTGCAACTAGTTGTTGGATATCAGCTTGGGACATAGCGGGTTCTGGTGTTTCGGTGGAATTTCTTGTTCGCGCCATATTTCTATTAATGCCACAGGAAAAATATATTTAGAATGATCATGTTATGTTATAACAAATAACAAGGTAAATGTATAGAAGTCATAACACATAACCACAACAAATAATTTTTCGTAATAAACGTTTATTGATACCATAACATAGCATAATATTACAACCACATATAGCCATAAGTAACTTGTAAATTTGTACAACAAAAAGGATACAAGTATCTTATTTATGCTACATACTCATGGCTAAGACATAATACAAAAGCTAATAGGTAAAGGTTTATTCTAGTGATTTCCAGATGTTCCTCCAAGATGGCTCTCAAGTTCACTGATTTTGTTGTGAAGATTCTGTATATACTCCCATTGTCGGACCTGAGTATCTTCCATCATTATATCTAGGGTGGTAATTCTGGAGTAAATCCTCATGATATCATCACTTTGAATCGTCATTATATTTGACATCATCAGATCATTTTGATATAACAAAGGGAGGTCTTGACTTATTTGTCCATGATGTTGCTCCAGACTATGTGCCTTTTCACGAGTTACTTGCAACTCTGCTGTCAAGGTGTCTAACTTTTTCCCTGTGGTTGCTTGCTTAGTGATTAACTCCTCCACTTCTCCCTCGATTCCTTCTATACGTTCAAGTGGTAACTCGTCAAGGTGTCCTAAAGCATCATCAATTTGTTCCTCGTGTCTTTCCATATGTGCTACAAGTGTAGGAAGGGTAGGCGGTCGGTCCATTGCAGCTTGCGAACTTTCTCCCGTCTAGAATTACCGTGGTGGTGTAGGGTAGTCAGGAGTTGGTGATCGTAAGGCATTGTACCGGGCAATTATAGCTCTCACCTCCTCTTCAAGATCATCTGGCTGAGATGGAGGGGTGACATCTGTAGCTACGGGCGGATCAGTTTCCTCATGTGGTGATATTTCCTGCTCAGCAATACCATCTAGATGTGGTGATGACGGGGCTGGTGAAGATGTGGGAGGTGGTGTAGGTAACATGTACGTGTGTGGTGGAGGCACAGGAATTGTCCTTTTCCGTGCTCTCTCAAAGGTTCTCCTAGGGCGGTCCTGTGGTGTATCTGACGGTGGTGCTGGGTTTGAAGGTGTTAGTGATGTTGATGACATGTGACACATGATCGAAGAGGGTATACCCTTTTTCGAGGTGTGTTCAGGTAGGTCGTACCATAAGGATGATAACGGTATGCCTCCATGAATGGTTCTGGTTCGTAAGGCTCTAGCACTCGAAATCTCCTTTGTCTAATTGGTGAGGGTGATGCAGGCAGTGACTCAGAGGATGGGGGATCTGGGTCAGATGGCTCAGTCTCGGCAAATGTTCCATGTTCCCTCCTAGCAACCATGTATGGATCATCCGGAAATGGAGTGATATCAGGTACCACCGGAACGTCCTCTGACTCCGTAGTGTGCCTAGATACTGGATCAATATCAGGTACTACTGCGAACTCCTCAAATGGTTCCTCGGAAGGATCAGACTCCATATCCAATGATGCATCTCCAGGTGCTGGTGAGTGGCTTGGTGAATCCGTAGTAGGGTAGGTTTCCTCAGGAACGTACTCCGGTAAACTAGGACTAGAGGGGGTAGAGAAAGACATAGCTCTGTAACAACCCGGTAATTATAAATACCTCATTATATATATAAATAATCAGTATAAACATGCATAAATAGTGTCTGAACAATGTAGTGCCACGGAGGACTTTATTTAAGTGTGAAAAAGAGTTATAGTTTCGGTTTTGTATTCCGTTCTCTATAACTATGGCTCTGATACCAATCTGTAACACCCCCAAATTCGGTATACGCAGCGGAATTAAGTTTGGGGTATTACTTCATGGAGCACAGTCATAACAATAGATAAACGGTTCAAAAGAGACGTTTTAGATAAAACAGTTATCATTCATTTATTTAAATCAGAGTTTTACAAAATAAAGGTCCCAACGGAAATACGGAAATACATAGTTTTATTCTTGTGAATGATAGCAAAAATGGACGCCCTTTTTATAAGAAAGTCCATTGCCACTCCGTGCCAGATCGTGCTCTAGTTTCCTGAGATAAAACATGCTAAGAGGTCAACACAAAGGTTGAGTGAATCCATAGTGTTTGTATAATAATCAGTTGAACACAAGATAAGCAGTAGTAAAATCAGTAATATTGCAGTACAATATATTGCCCTAAGTCTCATGACACGCAAACCTTAACACGAACGCGTCATAATAAATGACGTAAGTTACAAACATCATGGTGATAATGAGAGCAACAATGCCCTCCGTAGGAGTTTTACCATTCTCCTAGTATTCTCAAATAAAGTGCATTTGGTTACCTATTCGGTTAACACAAATGGGGCGTCAACTGCCAATAGATCTATTCACTATATTCGCGTTCACTCGTAAGTGATTAATGGTTCATGATATGAGGGACTTTTAGTGTCATCAGTAAGTACTTAGGCAATATCAATCAAGATAGCATACAGAAAATACTTGTGTTCGGTTTTTGTAGCATGTATCTCCCCACGAGTTTAGAAAACAAATATGTAAGAGTGGGACTATGAACTCACCTCGGTGTTATTGTAGTCTGGATGGAAAACAAATTAGATAATATGAACAAACTTCTCCGACTCTCGACCTGAGTTGGTATATCATGTATTTAGTATTTGTATTCAAGTTTATGCGAGGATAATGTTCTATTGATAATTAGATATCATGAAGTCTCTGCAAAAATTAATAATACTTATCATACTTATTTTTATGGCTCGAATGTTTGTTAATAAATTTTTATCAAAACCAAAGATGTTAAATATTTTATGTTTCCAAAATGTTATAATTTACAATTTTAAATATTTATAGTTTTTACCCTTGTACTTTCAAAAATGACACTTTAAACCCTCAACTATGGGTTATTGACAAAATTAGCCCTTATATAGTTAACTTCACAGAAATTACATTTTTAGTTCAAGAAAACTTTATCTTACAAAAATTACAATTTTTATGCTTGAACTTTCATAAGAAAATTTACTAGTTTTTGGCCTAAATGGATAAAAGTGCGGGTGAATAAAAGCGAGGCCTTAAAAGGTTTTTACTACGTTCTTGATCCTTTCAAGAGTTTGTCCGGTGGTCTTTCTAATGGTTCAAACTAGAGGTCTTATGCTCTTACGGTTTGGTCGCAATGATTTTCCAAAGTAGGGGGGTTAGGTGCCTTTTGTTGGTTTTGGGCGATAACAGGGCTAAACAAGGGCAGATTTTACATGTAGTACTAGGTAACTAAGTGGTAACTTGCTAGTTCATTTCTAACCATGGTAATTAAAGGGGGGAGGGGTGGCGTTAGGCTTGAAGGGTAGTACTTAGGGCTTTTTAGGTTGTACCTATTGTATAAATGGTGTAAGTACTAGTTAAGCTTGCTAATTTAGTTTAGATAAAATCTAGTTTAGGTTAATTTAGATGTAATAAATAAAAGTAAAGGCTTAAGTTTGGTGCATCATTGTTTGTACATTAGCATTGTTTTGTTATACTTACTAAAAATAAAATATATTTTTAAGGCTTGTGCTTGAAAGGTTTGTACAATGTGTTTAAAATTAAGTACACTAAGGTTTATAATGAATTTTATATTAAATGAATACTTTTATGCATCAATGACTTGTACATTAGTTTAATAAACTTGTACCTTGGAAATTGGTAAAAGTTTAATATGTATTTTTAATTTTAGTTAGTGATCTCATTTACATAAAATAGTAGGATTTGCAAACTAGAATTTTTAACCGGAAAATATCCTAGAGTTAGGGTTTTATGCTTTGGAAACCTGTACATTAAGTTTAACAGTTTGTACATTAGGGTTTATGACCTAGTATCAAAATTGTTATAAATCAATGCTTTAAGAAAACCCTAATTTACTTAGTGACATTTTATTGGAAATGACGATAATGATATAAGGGTACTTTACACCAAACATTCCGTATCTTGTGTGAGGACACAACTGACATGGGTGACCATGTCGGGAAGTTTCAAGTATGACATTGTCGTGAGACTTCCATTGTCACTTAAGAGAGTGTATATCAAAGGCATTAACTATGAAAGTGAGCAGTTTGTGAGTGTGGCTTATTATCTAATCGTAGGGAGAAAAAAAATGTACGTAGAAAAATGAATTACTATTAGTATAAAGATTGATTTTTACCGGTGGTTACAAAAGGGGTGAGAAACAATGAAGAAATGGCTCACTATTTATAGAGGAAAATGTCTACTGTTCCCCGGATCCCATGGATCCCTCCCACAAGGGATCCGTCTAGCGTAAAGCTAGGGATCCGTGGGACGCTCCTCTTTACCCATGGGTATTTTGGTTATGGGTCATGGGTCATGGGTTATGGGTTGATCCATGGGTCTTTTACTAGATACAATGTATCTTATAAGTGCAATGCACCTAGTTACATGGTATGGGTCAATACCATGGGATATGGATATTATCCATATATAATATAAGCATAATGTCATGCAATGGGTTATGGGTCAAGCTCCATGGACTTTGGGTTATACCCAACTACATTCAATGTATTTGGTCAATGGGTTATGATACTTAAGTTTCTACCCATTTATATTACCTAATATACTACATACTAGTTATGTGTATATTTTACCTAAATATGTAAACACTAGTTGTTGTACATATGTAATACTAAATCATAAAATCACTTATACTTTTTTTAGTTTTTTATGTGAGAACGTAAGTGTGTTAGAAACTATTAGTTCAAACTATTTACGTATTTTATTTGTTTCGTTAAAATGATTTTACGTTTGTTATCGACAAAACATTAGAAGATCGTAAAATATAAATAAACGTTTTTACGGCTTATTTTTATTAACAATCTCCCCCTTGTTGTTGATGACAAAACATAAAATTATTTTAAGGAAAAACTAAAATTCGTAAAAGTTCGAATTGGAGTTTTTACCCTCTTCTCACCCTTTTTGTCGAAACTAAAAGAGCGTCGAAAAGAAACTAACACATTGTTTTAAGAAAAACATGTAAAAAGAAAAGATGTAAAGAGAGCAAGTGACGGGAATGATTCTCGTCTTAACTCCCCTTTGACGAGTCCATTCCTTTGTGAGGGCGTCAAGTAAATATAAACTAACAAGCTAACGAATTGCAATTTTGTTTGCAAATTGTTTCGTCCTTGTGATGAAGAAGCTCCCCCTAGAAGATTGCAATTTTGCAATGGGGAGGTCATTAAAAGTAATCCTAATATTGCAAGTAATTTTGCAATGTATTACTTTGACAAAAAACTCCCCCTAGCTTTAGGGTGTCAAAGTCTTCATGTGTAAATTGAATAACTACAAAACAAAGGTTAGAAAACAAGTATAATGCATAATTTCCTGCAAATAAATTGAATAACTACAAAACAAAGGATCAAGTGAAGCGGGTTGCGGATCCTCAAACGACGGAGGAATTGGTGGAGGCGCATTTGAAGATGGCTCGACCAAGAATGATGGTGGTGGTAGAGAAGTGTCAACTTCCATATGGTCGGGTGGTTGACTTTGATAATTTCTCATAATCCAAATGGGATTATGTGATGGTGACGGCGAAAAGGAAGCCAGAGCTAGTGTTGACTCAACACCTTGATTTTGTACCATTATTCCTCCTAATGAGGAAAATGTTGTTGGTGGAGGAGGATGAGATGGCCTAGGAGGCAAATCCTCTAAGTTGTAGAGGTGTGGTGATGAGAATGGAGTTGTGAATGAGATAGCTCTAGGAACCAATGGTGATGGTTTAGTGGAGATGGGATTGTTTGGCCTAGGACGTATGGTGGTGTTTGGCATAGGTAGTTTTGTGGATACTATCCTTTTAGGGATTGGTTTGATTGGTGGAGTAGAGATCCTTGCATTTGTGGACTTGAACGGAGATGATTCGGTTGAAGAGATTTCGTGTACAACACGAGCAATTTTCTTGGGTGGTTCTTTGGTGGATAAGTTGCTACTTGGAGTTTTCCTCATGATGATATGATTTCAAGAGGTTGGTAAAGATTTCTAAGTGCTGAAAATGAGAGTGAAGATGATGAATTTAGGAGTCCTAACAATGTGGTTTATAAGGCAAAGGTTTTGGCAAGTGCATTCAAGACTTAAGCCACTAAGATTCATTGGAATGTGATGATTAACATGCACAAGAGTCAACTTAAGAGTTGTACTGATCTAGGAACTCATTTAAGATGAGATGGAATGTTTAAGTTAGCAAGATGAGCTTGAAATGATTTTTTTAGCTAGAATTGACATAAATCTGTCATACGGATCCCACGGTTCCCTCCAACGAGGGATCCGCCTAAGCTAATCCTAGAGATCCGTCTATCAGCAGCTAAGAAAAGATTGCAATGATGTTTGTAAGGCTTAATGCCTATTTCTTCTTGAGTGTTTCAGTTTATCTAAGTGTCTTAAATTAAGAGGTGCTTAAGTACTTGAGGGTAATGAGGGAAGTAGTTAATGATTGTCTTTTATGGAAGAAATTGGAACTTTCATGAGTACCAATGAATGAACAAAGATGACACTAAGGATTTTGAAAGTGTCAAATGGAGCTAAATGATCCTAGAGATCAGATAGTGACTTAGGATAATGTTTTGGGGAATATCCTAAAGACCTAAGATGGAAAAACTAGAATTTGATCAATTTTGAGGTAAGGATGATTATGAACAATTTAGCCATAATTGAAAGATTTCCAAGGCTAGATGTGAGGGATCTTGTGAGAAATGATGTGTGAGCTTGAGAGCGGAAGAGTAGTGGGTTTAAATGAAACGATAGATCTACAAGTGTCTTGATTGTGATCTAGGTGAGTTATGTGTGAGTAGGAAGGATCTACTTAACTTGATAAGGACTTAATTTGCCTTAGGACACTATGTCTAGCTTAGTGTGAGGTGTTCTAAGGACATGTTTGAAATACAATGTTTGCAATTGCATTTTCTGTTTGCCGGATCCCACGGTTCCCTAAGAGTAGGGATCCGTCTAGCACAACTTTTGGGATCCGTCTATCTGCTAAGCAAAACCTTTACTAAAGGTATGCAATGATTTTGATAATGCATTATATTTCAAGGTTAGTTAAAGACGTTCTATTACTAAGATATCAAATGTAAGATGTTTTATTTCATGAAGAAAATTGGATTACATTGATAAAGCATGAGTACAAAAGGATTGATCCTATTAGAAAAACTACTAAGTTCCTTGAGCGTTTTCGCTAGAAGGATCATCAAATGGTTGATGAGTGTTGGTGGAGTCAAGAATGAAGAAAGTCTTCATGAGAGATTGATTCGATAAAAATCAATAATAGAAGTGTGTAGTATATGGGTAACTCAAACGTATTAGGTTTGAGCACCGAGATCGTTCCGAACGAGGGTTGAATGGAATTTTCAACTCACGTCAGGATTATCGGGATTTGAATGGAAAAAATGGATAATTTGATGTTTTCTAAACTACGGGGTAAGGGAAGCATAAAAGGGAAATTACACTACGGGGAATCCTAAATACGCGAATAAAATGCAATAAATGAAACGTAAAAATGCAACTACGTCTAATCTAAATCCTAAATATGATCTAAAATTATTTTTAAACTAAAAATTCAATTTTAAAATTAAGTAAGAATTAAAACTATATTTTATGATTTTTCTTGAATTTATTTGAATTAAAAAACTAGTTTCTAATTTTTAAAATAAAACTAAATTACCAAAAATTATGAAAATAAGTGGGAAAATTATGAAACTATTTTTCAAAATTCTAAAATAACTAAACAGATTTTTCAAAATTTAATTTGTATTTTTATGAACTTTTTTCTATTTTCTACGAATTTAAAACTAATTAAATTGCAAAAAATTACTATTTAATCTAGGAAAAATTTGGAAAAATTATTTTTATGCTTTTATATTTTTCTTAACCTAGGAAAAATAAAAACTTATTTTTTGTAGCTTTTCTGATTTATTTATATTAAAAAGTGATTAAAAAGTATTAAAAACTAATTTTAAATGAGAAAAATAGTAAACAGTGCGGGAAAATTATGAAAAATTCAGGGAAAATCTAAAATAATACTCTGATTCTAGGAACATTAAGAAAACCTAGTCTAGTGTGAAAGAAATGCGAGCTGTAGTGAAATTGCTTAAAAATAAGCACTAAGAATAAGCTAAGCAGCACTAAAGGACACCAAATGATCACAGAAGCTTAATAATGCTAAAAATACTCTAGATCAACTAAATTCAACTACTCTAAACCTCTAAAGTGCCAATTACACTGATTTGACTTAATTGATTTGTGAAATCCAAACAGCCTAACCCCTTGGTTTTCAGCTAATCCAACTGCTTATCTAATGAGCTTATGTGAAAACCAGAACTGAGGAACTCTAGAAAACCAAGCTAAGAACTGCTAAACCAAATTCCAGGCCCTAACTATCTAAAATAGGGCCTGTGTGAGATCTGTAAAAAAGTTGTTTATATACTCAGTATGCTGAGTGTGAGACAGAGCAAAAGACAGCTGATTGGACAGCTTATTTAAGGCTTATAAGTGCTTCCAAAAAATCCACAAAAATCAGTTTTCCAAAATAGACCAACTGAACTTGAAAAACCCAAAATATCACTTAATTTGAACCAATAATGAATCAATGAAAATTTCACAAACTTTTGTAAAAACCAGATTTTACTCTTTTTGACTTTTGACAGTTTTTGAAATGTTTGACCAAATTGAGTTTTGATCCTAATTTATGAAATGAAATTGATGTTATATGATAAAATAGAACTGATGCAAGCTAACTTACTATATCCTATACCTATATGCAAGATATTATGAATTAAATCTAACAGTTATGCAAATTACAAGCTATTTATGATGATTTTGACTTTTAGTGTTCTAAGATGCAAATTTAAGTTCTAAATAAGTGCACTGAACCTAAGTGAGACTAACTCAAATGAACTTATCCCTATAACTAACCTCAAACACAGATTTGTGCAATGAACCAAACACTACTTAAGCTGACTGATGTGCAAATTACCTCCACTAACACACAGTTCTAAACCATAATTGCTACTTAAACAGATTCAGATACTTAACTAACACTTAAATGATGCAATATTTCTAACAAATACTATCAAATTAACAATATACTAAATATGCAGACTATAACAGATTTGAGATGATTAGAACTTACAGATGTCCTAGCCACAATGGCTTGCCAAACAACTCAAGTAACCACTATCCTAAACCTATTTTCAACCCAGTTCCACCTCAGTGTTAACCCAAATCTACCATTTCATTAACCAGAATCCAATGAGCTTTGCAGGTTGACTTTTGTTGACGGATGAGAGTTTTGAGAGTAAATTGAGATTGAAACAGAAGTAAGCTCACAATAAGCTATTAGAAGCTTAAATGAACTTAATGAAACAGTAGCTTAAAGATTAAAAACAGATTAGAATACCTTTTTTATTTTTTATAATTTTCTTAATTTTTTTGTAATTTTTGACTTAAAGTAAAAACAAACTGAAAACAATTTTGGAATAAGCTAACTTGAGTTCAAATAATACTGATAAGCAATTCAAAACAATTTAAGAGATAATCATAATATTGAGCTTAAAAGAGAAATTTCATTAATATCAAAAACTGGATACAAATGGAAATACAATACTTAAAATGTAAGAGAATTACAAAGAAAACATTTAAAACAGAATTAAACTACTATAAGCTACTGAAATTAAAGGTGAATACAATTCGTGAATGAAGGGTTCTATTTATAGATGAGGTCAAGCCCTTGGAAGGATCCAGAAAGAAGTTTCTGTGCTTTCTCTTGATCTTTATCAGCCCTTGATCATCAAATACATGCGTCCCATTCAATATGCGCCCTTGGATCAATCCCACACGTCCAATCAACCAATCAGGTGAGAGAATGATGTGATATAACACACGGATTGCCCGCGTGGCCTCCGTGTGTCAGTCACATGTCAGAGTTGAGTATCAATTTCACTTGAATTTGAGTTTAATTTGGTGAATTAGGCGCGGGTAAATCTAGGGTTCTTGGGTTTTGCTGGGTAAATGGATTTTGGGGGTTATTTAGGCGCGTAATATTTTAAGGAGTAAAATATTTCGTTTTGACTTCTTTGACCGGGTGGGATAGATAGTCGGGTATGGACATAAGGTATTTGGGCTTGGTTTTCTCTTTGGGCCATAAGTTGTGTATGAAGTGGACATGGATTAGTAATGTGATCCATTTGTATCTTAGGGACCATAAGTGTAAATTCTGAATTATCAAGGACCAAAACTGAAACTTCTGAAAATATACTCCAAGGGTCTTTCTTGTCAATATCAAATACACTAAGGACCACTTTTGCCATTTTTGAAACTCAAGGGTAGATTTTGCCATATGCTAAAAGTTCAGGGACTGATTCTGCCAATTCTGTAAACTTGATCACATCTTTCACAAATCAACCTTTTAGCATAGAAATCTTCACAGATGCACAATTCTGACCTTCCGGCTCAGCTTTAGCACTCTTTATCTCTCGTGCTCGGGTTTTTGTCTGATTTGGTTATCTTTTGCGTGTTTTGACATATCCGTACCTGCACAAGCATAAACTCAAGAAAACAGCAAATATTAGCAATAAACGGCTCTTTCTTGGTTATTTTAGGTCTTATTTGATAAAGAAATGATATGTGTTTTAGCACATATCAAAATACCCCAGACGAGACGATTGTCGTGTCCCCACGCAATGCAATCAACTCACGCTTCTAAAACCAAGGATTTCAATCTCTTTCTACTAAACCTATGAAGAAGTAGCAAAGATTTCTCAAAAGAGATTAAGAACCCTTAATTCTAAAAATGCCCCGTTTACCTTTTATTTCACATGTAGATATTACGATTAAGCACATTCCGATTATGAGTGACGGTTTGTTGAACTTTCATGTCGATCAATAACTCCAACATTTTTCAAACGAAATTTTAGGATCACGGAATAGGAAACACAACACAGCGTGAAGTGACTGTACGGATAGAATACATCGTCCCTGATTTTTCACAAGTCCCCAAACTAAGCGTAAAATCGAAATCATTGTTAAATATGATTTTAGATGCTAACACTACCCATGGAAGTTACTTGTGTAATTACCTTTTGCTCCCATTTTCCTATTTTCCTCTATTTATTTTATTTTTGTAAGAAATGAATTTCTTCAAGTTTCTCGTTTCGATAACTTTTATTCCGATAAAGATATAAAGCTAAGTCGCAAATTAGTTATCCACCTTCCCTCGAAAACCATTGCACACAAGAATGAGGTCCACATCAAGGTCCTAATTTAACATGATTTAGGAAGATATCTCCCGGATTCAAAGTTTGGCTTAACACTTATTTCAGCACATTTGCATTTTTGCAATTTAGGCCCTTGGTCTTTTCAACCACTAACTCAACGGGATTACCATTTTATCAGAAGTCTTATTATGACTTTGGATTTTCCTCAACCTTTTTAGAAGTCCATGACAACGGGGGTACCGTCGGACATAGAAAACTTTTATGGCTTTGGATTTTTTCAACTTTAATACATTTGGGCTTTATTTCATGTTAATTTTTGTGCCAAACTCCGAATCCTACGGCTTTTATAACAATAGAAACAATAGCAGCAAACTATCAGGAATCAGTTGTCTATTACACCGCAACACTCACAATACCTTGATGTGTACCCAACTCTCATGGGCAAGGATTCTCTAAAGAAGAATAAAGAACTAACTATCGCCAAAAACTCAACATCTCTAATTATTATTTCACAGATATGGGGTGAAAACAATCTTGTGGGAACACAAAGCCATAAGTACCTTCGATGGGCTCTAAAGAGAACCAACTACTCCACGCTTAGCATCTAAACTCATAAGTAACTCTATCATTCCTCGATCTCCGCAAATTTAAAATCCCAAGTAATGAGATCCGCGTATGCTTAGCCGATAATTTTTAGATTATCTATGGTTAAGGGAACAAGCTAGGGCTCAACACGCTCGGTCAAGTCAGAATTCCATTCCTACTCTCACCAGCGGAAAGTCAACAAGGTGTCAAAACATATATTAACTTAGCTAATGCTTCGTCAAATAATCTCAAGTCTCGCATTTTTAAAGTCACTTATTAGAAACTAGCAAATTCTTGTTTAAGCTTCGCATATTTAAAATCACTTAGGGAGACTTGCAAATTCTTGGCCTTTTGAGCTAGAATCGCATTTTATAGCCTCTTTTCTAAGCAAATAGCAAAGGCTATTTCAAGAAAAACGCATATTTAAAGAAACTTTTAAGAGACTAGCAAGAACTTTTCGATCATAAAACTAACAAAAGCTTACAAAAAATTTTAAATTTTCCTCATTTTTGCATAATTTTTTCATTTTCTAAGGAAAAACGGGGTTGCGAGAGTACACGACAAAAAATAAGCAAGTGCGGTCAAATCAAATCAAAGATTACCTACCCCAGACTAAAACGAAACATTGTCCTCAATGTTTAAAGGCAAGGGTATCAACGAAAATCTAAAAACCATTTATTAAGTATGCTAAAAGATAAACGTTAGTCGATAAGATTTTGGATATCGGATTTCCATCAGCATCGATCATGAAACTCGAGTGGAGAAAAGATAAACTTCGAGCACGAGAGTCTTCATATAGGGAAAATCCTAAACACAACATCACAAACAACCAAACACGAGAAATTGAAAAGGCTAACCCCTTCATGTCACTTATTAGAAAATAGAAAGAAGATAGAAGGATAAGCATGGGGTGCCTCCCACGAAGCGCTACTGTTTTTCTTCTATGAGTCGCTAGCCTAACTCGTCCCCGAATTCATTTGTCCTTGGGGAAGAAAATGGGAAGGATACCCGGATCAAAGATGGTATCCTCACTCCGAAGGGAAAGAGAATGGGTGGGTTGGGAGGGAAAGAAAATGTCGGGATCAAGCAAAAATGGGATAACATCTCCGGAACTCACATAAGGTGTATCAAGAAAGAATGATCCATCATCCGGTGGTTTTGCGGGCGGACGTCGAGATGACGGATCAAAGAGAAACGACTCCATAGAAGAAGCGAGTCCATGGTACAGAGAAGTGTTTCTTAAAGGTTCAAACATGAAGGCATCCAAGATAGGATCCTTTTTCCGGTTAACTTTTGTTTTATGAATATCATCTCCGATGAGTATCCCAGGGTTAAAAATTTTGTCCTCGGAAAGGAACGAAATCAAAGTATCATCTATGTGAAATTCCTCACGAGAAAAGGAATCACTCTCGAATAAAAAATAGTGTGGGACCTCAGTATCAACAAGCTCATTAATCGAAATATTCACTTCCTTTTCTTTCTTCGGGTAAAATGGATCATCGTATTCTTTTTCTTCATTCGTGGAAGGAATCGAGTCGGTGGGAGCAAGTTCATCGGTGAACTTCTCGAAGTAAATCGACGGATCTTGATATAACAAATATTCAATTTCGCGTAAGTCGGCTCTAAAATCAAAGACGTCATCCTCACTTCCCGGTGGAAGAGGATCCATGCGAGCGAGTTCATCGGCGAACTCCTCGAGAATTAAATCAATGGAAGAATCCTTGAGCTCGGGCTCCGAAGGATTAGTAGACGGCTTGACTTCTTTAATTTCATTTTCTTTCAGAGAGAGTGAATAGAGCATTCCTTCGATTAAAAGAATATCTCCCTCGATGTCGATGTCAGCATTATCAATTTCCGGTGAAACTTAATCACTTTTCAAATAAGCCTCAATTTCTTCCATGATAGAATCATCCTCCTCAAATTTAGTGAGGGAAGAGGAAGAATCATAAATGATTTGTTTAGAAGAAATTTCCATAATTTCAGAAGAAGGAGTGGGATTGTCACTCAAAGAAAGCTTGATTTTCTTAGGATCAATAGAAATCGGAGGTGGGACAAGTGGTGTGCTCTTAGAGCTAGCATTTTCCACCACTACCATTGTAGACTCCTTTTCTTGTTTCTTTTTTCGTTCAGCTCGTATTGTCGACATACTCTTAACCGTAAAACGTGAAAGATTAATTCGAGATGGTTTAGGTTCAACTTTTTCCAACTTATCAACATCGTTCGGAGGGGGGGTGAGAAGATGGCTCATTATATAACAAATTTTCAATTAAAAGGTAGTCCCCCTCCTGGTCAAAAGTAGCATTATCAATCTCAACGGGAACCGAATCATTATTAAGGAAGGCATCGATCTCTTCCCAAATGGGGTCACTTTCGGTAGTGGGAGACGGAGAAGAGTTGGGAATGTTAGACGGTAAAGTGGGATTGCCACTTTCTTCAGAAAAATCAATCACACCGGTGCTATGAATAGAATGATCATCGGGTGGAGGTTTTGAAGTTTGCTCGGCATAAAACACTATCTTTTCATTTCCTTTTCTGATTGTCAACGTTCCTTGGTAATGATCCATAAGGACTTTTGCGGTTCTCAAGAATGGTCTTCCTAAAGTGAGAGGGACTCGGGCGTCAACCTCTATATCAACTACGGCGAAATCCACTGGAAAATGGAATTTATCCACTCGTACCATAACATCGTTGACTACACCAACCGTGTGAGCAATTGTTCGATTAGCTAATTCGATAGTCATACGAGTCGGTATAAGATTCATCAATCCAAGCTCATGATATATCGCGAGAGGCATGAGACTTATGCTGGCACCTGAATCGGTCAAGGCATTATATTCCTCAATATCATTCAAAGAACAAGGAAGGAGAAATTTCCCAGGATCACCAAGCTTCTCGGGAGCTTGGTTCGAGGAAGAAGTAGACGGTGTAGACTCCAGTGATATCTTTGAAATTTGCTCCAATTTTTCTTCATAAATCATTTCAGCAGCTTTGATCATATCAGTCGCAAGTTTGAATTTCGTTTTGGGAACAACTTTCATTTTGTCGAACCGTGATTGAATAGATTTGCAAGGTGAAAGGTTAGAACTTGGCATTTTTATGGAGATAGAAGGAACTTGGGCAACCAGAGGTTGGACGTTTTTGGCACTTCCATTATCACTAGGAATTCCCGGGTCCTTTGTCACCTTGGTCTCTCGTGCTACACTCCTCACCGGAGAGGGAGTAGTCATCGGGGGCCCATCATCTCGAGTGGTTATAGATTTCATTTCTCCCTTCGGGTTTGGAATCGTGTTACTTGGAAGAGAACCGGAACCCGAGGGTTGACTCATTTGGCACAAAACAGCGTTCAACATATTCTCAAGTTTATTCTGCGAAGCATCCATTTTGTTATTCTGAAGTCGAATTTCATTCCTAAACTCATTGCTTTTTCTAGTTAACGAAGTTTGGAATTCATTTCTCAAAGTTGAAATCTGGGTTTGCATGGTTTGGATTGTAGCATTATTGTTCTGAATTTAATTCGAAAATTCATTTGAGGGAAAAGACGGAGCTTGATAACTTGAAGCTTGATATCCTTGATTATGGTTAACCCCTTGGGTCGGGTATTGATTCGGTGGGGCTTTGTATTGATTCTGAGCATTTGGTCCACGAACTTGATTTTGATTAAAATGAGTTTGATTGTTCGATTGAGAAAATCCCGGCGGTCCCATCTGATTAGCACGGTATCCTTGGTTCTGATTTTGCACCGGATTAGCAGAAGCTACGGAAGCATTTCTGATATCGCCATCGGTGGCTTGACAATTATAATATGGATGAGGACCACCAAAAATAACACATGTTTCGGTAACGGTTTTGACTTGTTCGGATTTCAGAATCTTAAATTCTCTCATCATGAAATTAACAGCATCAGTCAGCCCACTCAACTCACTCCTCTGAATGTAGTTATCATTAGTAGTAATCTTAGAAACAACCGGTCGGTTTCTAGACGAGACAACTTTTGACTTATTTTCGACAATCGTTCTAATATCGGCGGGCATACGACTCAAGATATTACCACCGGCGGCTGCGTTAAGCGAATCTTGATCGGACGGAGTAAGAGCATTATAGAACGTATCAATCTGATGAAGATCGGTAAAACCGTGATTTGGGCATTTTCGCAAAATTTCTTTAAATCTATCCCATGCTTCTCCGAAACTTTCGTCAAATTTTTGTTGAAAATTTATGATTTGATTTCGTAACATTGTAATATTTGACGGAGGAAAGAATTGGTTCACAAATTTTTTAGAAAGATCTTCCCATGCTGTAATGGATTGAGGGGGTTCTTTTTCTAGCCAAGTCCGGGCTGCCCCCTCAAGGGAAAATGGAAATAGTCTCAACTTAATTGACTCATGAGTGACGCCCCGAAAGTTTATCGTAGACGCAACTTGATTAAACCAACGGAGGTGTGCGTGGGGCTCCTCATGGTCCAAACCACAAAAAGGTTTATTTGAAACCAATTGAATTATATTTGTTTTTAGTTCGAAATTCTCGGTATCAAGTGGTGGAACAACCATAGCATCACCGTAGCCGTCTACGGGAGCTTGAAGTAACTCGGGCACGTCAATTCTATGATTGCGATTACGTCGTGACTGAGAACGAGTGCGCATGCACTAAAAATTCAAAATCAAAAATCAAAAATCAAAAAGGAAAAATAAATTTGAAAAAGGAAAATCTTTTTGGTTTTTATACTTAGAAAACTTTGAAAACCAATCTTTTTGTAACCTTCACGTCAACCGGTGCTCGGTAGCTCCCAAAAGTACGCGCAGCGGAGCGGGAAAGAAGAGTGGATCTTTCTTCAGTCTGCAATTTAATGTCAAAACTTCCGTTTACCCCGTGTATAGGTTGTACTTCTGAGGTGAGCCGACGTAACAATTGACGTTTCAGTTTCTTTTGTTGGTTTTTTTAATTTTTATGGTTTTGTAAACACTCTAGGAAGAATGTTTTGGTGTTTTTAGATGTTTTTGGGTTTTTGAAAAAGATATATATACAAAAACGACGGTAACTTCACTCGGGGAAGGATCTTCGAATGCACGCGATTCAAGACGGAAATACGAAAATTCACTACAAGCCCTCCCCGGCAGCAGCGCAAAAAATTGATTCGATAAAAATCAATAATAGAAGTGTGTAGTATATGGGTAACTCAAACGTATTAGGTTTGAGCACCGAGATCGTTCCGAACGAGGGTTGAATGGAATTTTCAACTCACGTCGCGATTATCGGGATTTGGATGGAAAAAAGGGATAATTTGATGTTTTCTAAACTACGGGGTAAGGGAAGCATAAAAGGGAAATTACACTACGGGGAATCCTAAATACGCGAATAAAATGCAATAAATGAAACGTAAAAATGCAACTACGTCTAATCTAAATCCTAAATATGATCTAAAATTATTTTTAAACTAAAAATGCAATTTGAAAATTAACTAAGAATTAAAACTAATTTTTATGATTTTTCTTGAATTTATTTGAATTAAAAAACTAGTTTCTAATTTTTAAAATAAAACTAAATTACCAAAAATTATAAAAATAAGTGGGAAAATTATAAAACTATTTTTAAAAATTCTAAAATAACTAAAAAGATTTTTCAAAATTTAATTTGTATTTTTCTGAACTTTTTTCTATTTTCTACGAATTTAAAACTGTTTAAAACTAATTAAATTGCTAAAAATTACTATTTAATCTAGGAAAAATTATTTTTATGCTTTTATATTTTTCTTAACCTAGGAAAAATAAAAACTTATTTTTTTGAAGCTTTTCTGATTTATTTATATTAAAAAGTGATTAAAAAGTATTAAAAACTAATTTTAAATGAGAAAAATAGTAAACAGTGCAGGAAAATTATGAAAAATTCAGGGAAAATATAAAATAACACTATGATTCTAGGAATATTAAGAAAACCTAGTCTAGTGTGAAAGAAATAGGAGCTGTAGCGAAATTGCTTAAAAATAAGCACTAAGAATAAGCTAAACAGCACTAAAGGACACCAAATGATCGCAGAAGCTTAATAATGCTAAAAATACTCTAGATCAACTAAATTCAACTACTCTAAACCTCTAAAGTGCCAATTACACTGATTTGACTTAATTGATTTGTGAAATCCAAACAGCCTAACCCCTTGGTTTTCAGCTAATCCAACTGCTTATCTAATGAGCTTATGTGAAAACCAGAACTGAGGAACTCTAGACAACCAAGCTAAGAACTGCTAAACCAAATTCCAGGCCCTAACTATCTAAAATAGGGCCTGTGTGAGATCTGTAAAAAAGTTGTTTATATACTCAGTATGCTGAGTGTGAGACAGAGCAAAAGACAGCTGATTGGACAGCTTATTTAAGGCTTATAAGTGCTTCCAAAAAATCCACAAAAATCAGTTTTCCAAAATAGACCAACTGAACTTGAAAAACCCAAAATATCACATAATTTGAACCAATAATGAATCAAAGAAAATTTCACAAACTTTTGTAAAAACCAGATTTTACTCTTTTTGACTTTTGACAGTTTTTGAAATCTTTGACCAAATTGAGTTTTGATCCTAATTTATGAAATGAAATTGATGTTATATGATAAAATAGAACTGATGCAAGCTAACTTACTATATCCTATACCTATATGCAAGATATTATGAATTAAATCTAACAGTTATGCAAATTACAAGCTATTTATGATGATTTTGACTTTTAGTGTTCTAAGATGCAAATTTAAGTTCTAAATAAGTGCACTGAACCTAAGTGAGACTAACTCAAATGAACTTATCCCTATAACTAACCTCAAACACAGATTTGTGCAATGAACCAAACACTACTTAAGCTGACTGATGTGCAAATTACCACCACTAACACACAGTTCTAAACCATAATTGCTACTTAAACAGATTCAGATACTTAACTAACACTTAAATGATGCAATATTTCTAACAAATACTATCAAATTAACAATATACTAAATATGCAGACTATAACAGATTTGAGATGATTAGAACTTACAGATGTCCTAGCCACAATGGCTTGCCAAACAACTCAAGTAACCACTATCCTAAACCTATTTTCAACCCAGTTCCACCTCAGTGTTAACCCAAATCTACCATTTCATTAACCAGAATCCAATGAGCTTTGCAGGTTGACTTTTGTTGACTGATGAGAGTTTTGAGAGTAAATTGAGATTGAAACAGAAGTAAGCTCACAATAAGCTATTAGAAGCTTAAATGAACTTAATGAAACAGTAGCTTAAGGATTAAAAACAGATTAGAATAACTTTTTTATTTTTTATAATTTTCTTAATTTTTTTGTAATTTTTGACTTAAAGTAAAAACAAACTGAAAACAATTTTGGAATAAGCTAACTTGAGTTCAAATAATACTGATAAGCAATTCAAAACAATTTAAGAGATAATCATAATATTGAGCTTAAAAGAGAAATTTCATTAATATCAAAAACTGCATACAAATGGAAATACAATACTGAAAATGTAAGAGAATTACAAAGAAAACATTTAAAACAGAATTAAACTACTATAAGCTACTGAAATTAAAGGTGAATACAATTCGTGAATGAAGGGTTCTATTTATAGATGAGCTCAAGCCCTTGGAAGGATCCAGAAAGAAGTTTCTGTGCTTTCTCTTGATCTTTATCAGCCCTTGATCATCAAATACACGCGTCCCATTCAATATGCGCCCTTGGATCAATCCCACACGTCCAATCAACCAATCAGGTGAGAGAATGATGTGATATAACACACGGATTGCCAGCGTGGCATCCGTGTGTCAGTCACATGTCAGAGTTGAGTATCAATTTCACTTGAATTTGAGTTTAATTTGGTGAATTAGGCGTGGGTAAATCTAGGGTTCTTGGGTTTTGCTAGGTAAATGGATTTTAGGGGTTATTTAGGCGCGTAATATTTTAAGGAGTAAAATATTTCGTTTTGACTTCTTTGACCGGGTAGGATAGATAGCCGGGTATGGACATAAGGTATTTGGGCTTGGTTTTCTCTTTGGGCCATAAGTTGTGTATGAAGTGGACATGGATTAGTAATGTGATCCATTTGTATCTTAGGGACCATAAGTGTAAATTCTGAATTATCAAGGACCAAAACTCAAACTTCTGAAAATATACTCCAAGGGTCATTCATGTCAATATCAAATACACTAAGGACCACTTTTGCCATTTTTGAAACTCAAGGGTAGATTTTGCCAAATGCTGAAAGTTCAGGGACTGATTCTGCCAATTCTATAACCATGATCACATCTTTCACAAATCATCCTTTTAGCATAGAAATCTTCACAGATGCACAATTTTGATCTTCCGGCTCAGCTTTAGCACTCTTTATCTCTCGTGCTCGGGTTTTTGTCTGATTTGGTTATCTTTTGCGTGTTTTGACATATCCGTACCTACACAAGCATAAACTCAAGAAAACAGCAAATATTAGCAATAAACGGCTCTTTCTTGGTTATTTTGGGTCTGATTTGATAAAGAAATGATATGTGTTTTAGCACATATAAGAGATATGTTTAGCGGTTCCATCATCTTGTTCACAAGTACGTACAACGGATTTTCAAATTGAGGATGAAAATGCATGACGTTATGATAGAGGCGCGTCAACAACATTCAATAAGGGATGAGTTTATTCTTGGAGCCTTGAAGATTTACAATTCGCCTTGCGAAGAAGTAGGCGAGATTGTATGGTTGTTGTGTTAGCAAACAATACATTATGTGAGCACAACAAGCGGGAAGGATTTCTCGATTTCCCCTAAGACTCCAAACATGTTCACGTAGAATGAGTGCAAGAGGTTTGTACTCTTCTCGAATGTCCCGTGTAAAGATAATGTTTGGATCGGAGTAATATGGTCGAGGTTTGCATATTATGCGATTCAAATCCTCCGGGGAAGGTATGTGTGAACAATATGGACTATTTTCTTCACGAAAGTTGAAGAGAAAATCAAGAGACCAATCTTCAATGAAGGCACATTGTCCATGATTTGGAATCCGGAGGATGTGAGCAAATTGCCCAAGGGTTAGAACAAACTTTTGGTTTTTGATCCAAAACCAAAGAGATAGAGAGCGATCCTCGTTACGAACGAGTTCGACTTGACGGAAGAATTCCAATACAAACCCTGGACATATTTTCTCGTTAATTTTGAGAAGACATTCCAATCATATGGCTCGGAAGGAGGTATTGATACCTTCTTCGAATTGTAGAGAGGTGTCTACAATACGTCCTTCGTGGAAGTGACAGTTTTCGAGATTATTGAACCCACGGACATGATTGCCAGGTGTGTTGGGATCAAGGGAGATGTTAGGAGTATAGAGGCTAGTGAGTGAAAAATCAAACTCATATTCATGCGACATAGCGAAACCTATAGGAAAGACAAGTTAATAGGATGTGGCGTATTATTGGTAAAACAATGATTACGTTTTTATAAGATGTTCATTAACAATGTTTGACTTTTAACTAAGTCAATGTTTGACATTCTAGCAAAACATTTCTTTTAGGAAGAAAGTGGTTTTTATTTTAAATGAAAATATGTTATCCAGAAGGACGTTTCCCACGGTTCCCTTTTATAACGGATCCGGCTGGTATACTTTCCGGGATCCGTGGGTCTGTAGTATCAGAAACAGATTTGATAAAAACATAGGTTTTACAATTTTATACCAAGATATGTGTTTTAGCCTACATTTTCTTTTAGCATGCATACATGACTTCTAATGTGTCATGAGAGAATACGAAACATATAAATCAAAAGAAATGACAAACACATTATGATAATAATAACCTAGATAAACTAGACTATTAATAATATTTCATTTCAATGCTAAGAATGATACAAAGGATTGGGTATATGATCCCAATGTAGATTAACAACAAAAAGTATATGTCTCCGTATGAGAACTTTATCATAGGGAACACAAGAGCGATGAGTGTTAAGGCGATGAGCACGAGAGCGATGTAAACCATGTTGATGGAGAACCTTCTTGGTTTCGGATGAGATGAAATGGAGAGGAAGATGAAGTTTTGAATGAGAGGAAATTTTTTGAAATTGGAAGATATGAAAAAGTAGGGATTTGATGGAGTGGATAACGGTGGGAGTTTTTATGGGGAAGGAGGAATGTTTGATATTTTTGTTTTTGTTTTATTATTAGAAAGTTATAATTTTAGGATTAAATAAAAGACAAATTATATAATCCTCAACTTTAGACGAAAAGGAAACACGTATGCAAGAAAAGCTTCCTAATGAAGCTATATGTAAAACGAGTATAAGCACAAAAGATAATCAAATAAATACCTAGGAAAACATACTTATCAAGCTAATGTCATTTAGAGATAAGTAGAAAGTCATACCTCTAATGCACTTAGGAATGTCTTTACAAATGACACAACAAATGTCAGAAGACAATTCTGGCTCCTTTGTGCTTAAGATACCTTCTTAGGGAAGGTATTCTTGTTACCAAGCGATTCCTATGGCTTGGTAGGTATGAGCTTTGACTAATCAACATGACAAAGAGGATTAGTGCATTTAAATAAAAAATAAATAATGAGAAAAATGTTGTCATCTAATCAACATCGAAACAAAGAGTTTTAAAAGACATGGTGTTTGTTTTTATGAAAAACCTTCTTTGTAGTTTTCAATTAACCATGGATCGTATCAAGTTTTTAAAGTACAATATACTTCAAAAAACTTGGTAACGAAGCTCTGATGCCAATTGTGGAAAACTAGAAGGGGGGGGGGGTTGAATAGTTTTTCCAATTAAAACTCATTTTAATCTATTTAGATCGACTTATGTCAATCTATTTAGGTGTGTGTTGGATGTTGATAAACAAACATATAGAAGTATAAATATGTAATGAAATGATAAGAGTAAGAAGCATAAAAACACAACGCGAGTATTTATAGTGGTTCGGCTACAAGGACACCTTACTTGCCCTACTCCACTCCCCGAGTCACCTACTTGAGAGTTTGTAATCACTACACAACACCGACTCCTTATGGTGGAGAAACCTTCACAACGTTGCCTACTGTTCTTCCAGTACTAGGCTAACCACCGGGTTCTTTCACACCAAGGTGAACCACACCTACCACAACGTCGCCTACCCTTTATCCGGTACTAGGCTAAGTACCGAGTTCCATTACAATGGATGAACTACCACCCAAAACTACACCAATGACTAATCCCAAAGGAGACCAACTCCTTGTTACAACATCATCAAGGATATCAATATCCGTGGATCTAATGCTAATCTATCTTGTACATCGAAACACACCATATCGAATGTACATCTTAGGCACCTTTCACTAATGTCTTTAACTAGATCTTCAAGACACCCTTCACTAATGTCTAGTGACTTGGCTTCTAGGCACCCTTCACTAATGCCTACAATACGGACGATCGAAACCTTTCACTAATGTCTTCGTCTTGACACTTCAGACAACTTTCACTAATGTCTTCAACACTACACTTTCTTAGAAGAAAGAAAAGAACCATCAACAAGAGGACTTCAGTAGTCTTGATTATGAGGAAGCATGGCAACTCATGGACTTGAGCTTGCTTGACTTGAAAGGTGGTGATCTCACCTTTAAGAGGAACCCAGAGAATCACACAAAAGCAAAACTATAAACATAGATCTCTTGGATCTGGGGTTAGAGAGTTTTTAACTCAAAGGCAAAGTAAGTTAGAAAGGGGTGAGAAACAATGAAGAAATGGCTCACTATTTATAGAGGAAAATGTCTACTGTTCCCCGGATCCCTCCGTGGGACGCTCCTCTTTACCCATGGGTATTTTGGTTATGGGTCATGGGTCATGGGTTATGGGTTGATCCATGGGTCTTTACTAGATACAATGTATCTTATAAGTGCAATGCACCTAGTCAAATGGGTATGGGTCAATACCATGGGTTATGGAATATTATCCATATATGATATAAGCATGATGTCATGCAATGGGTTATGGTTCAAGCTCCATGGACTTTGGGTTGTACCCAACTACATTCAATGTATTTGGTCAATGGGTTATGATACTTAAGTTTCTACCCATTTATATTACCTAATATACTACATACTAGTTATGTGTATATTTTACCTAAATATGTAAACACTAGTTGTTGTACATATGTAATACTAAATCATAAAATCACTTATACTTTTTTTAGTGTTTTATGTGAGAACGTAAGTGTGTTAGAAACTATTAGTTCAAACTATTTACGTATTTTATTTGTTTCGTTAAAATGATTTTACGTTTGTTATCGACAAAACATTAGAAGATCGTAAAATATAAATAAACATTTTTACGGCTTATTTGTATTAACAATCTCCCCCTTGTTGTTGATGACAAAACATAAAATTATTTTGAGGAAAAACTAAAATTCGTAAAAGTTCGAATTGGAGTTTTTACTCTCTTCTCCCCCTTTTTGTCGAACAAAAAGAGCGTCGAAAATAAACTAACACATTGTTTTAAGAAAAACATGTAAAAATAAAAGATGTAACAAGAGCAAGTGACGGGAATGGTTCTCGTCTTAACTCCCCTTTGACGAGTCCATCCCTTTGTGAGGGCGTCAAGTAAATATAAACTAACAAGCTAACGAATTGCAATTTTGTTTGCAAATTGTTTCGTCCTTGTGACGAAGAAGCTCCCCCTAGAAGATTGCAATTTTGCAATAGGGAGGTCATGAAAAGTGATCTTAATATTGCAAGTAATTTTGCAATGTATTGCTTTGACAAAAAACTCCCCCTAGCTTTAGGTTGTCAAAGTCTTCATGTGTAAATTGAATAACTACAAAACAAAGGTTAGAAAACAAGTATAATGCATAATTTCCTGCAGATAATACTCTAGTTAGTAGAAAATTAGTTTTCTGTCTCACGGATCCCACGGTTCCCTCCTTGTAGGGATCCGTCTAGGAAAATTAAAAGGATCCGTCTGGCTGATGATTAATTTCAGCAATGGTGATATAACACATTATGTTAATATCAAAGTGAGACATGTATTATACAACATAATCATATACTCAGAAATATAACAAGTAGCATGTATTTTCATTTAATAAAACTAGAGATATGATATACATGACTCTAAAAACTAAGAAAATGATCGATACATGAATTGGAATTACTAGACTTATCTAAGTAACGCTTGATACTAGGACACCACTAAAGTCCTCTAGCTCAAGTTTGTTTAGGTTTAATCTCGTCAAAACGTTCGAGGAGATGATAAAACATGAAACGTTGATCTTCCCGTACTTCATGTATCAAACTTTCAACATTTTGACAATGATAGCAATCTTTGTAATGGCTAGGTAGTGGTGGTGGAAGAAAAGAAATTGCTTGATGTAAAGGATCAAGTGAAGCGGGTTGCGGATCCTCAAACGACGGAGGGATTAGTGGAGGCGCATTTGAAGATGGCTCGACCAAGAATGATGGTGGTGGTAGAGAAGTGTCAACTTCCATATGGTCGGGTGGTTGACTTTGATAATTTCTCATAATCCAAATGGGATTATGTGATGGTGACGGCGAAAAGGAAGCCGGAGCTAGTGTTGAGTCAACACCTTAATTTTGTACCATTATTCCTCCTAATGAGGAGAATGTTGTTGGTGGAGGAGGATGAGATGGCCTAGGAGGTAAATCTTCTAAGTTGTAGAGGTGTGGTGATGAGAATGGAGTTGTGAATGAGATAGCTCTAGGAACCAATGGTGATGGTTTAGTGGAGATGGGATTGTTTGGCCTAGGAGGTATGGTGGTGTTTGGCATAGGTAGTTTTGTGGGTACTATCCTTTTAGGGGTTAGTTTGATTGGTGGAGTAGAGATCCTTGCATTTGTGGACTTGACCGGAGATGATTCGGTTGAAGAGATTTCGTGTACAACACGAGCAATTTTCTTTGGTGGTTCTTTGGTGGATAAGTTGCTACTTGGAGTTTTCCTCATGATGATATGATTTCAAGAGGTTTGTAAAGATTTCTAAGTGCTGAAAATGAGAGTGAAGATGATGACTTTAGGAGTCCTAACAATGTGGTTTAGAAGGAAAAGGTTTTGGCAAGTGCATTCAAGACTTAAGCCACTAAGATTCATTGGAATGTTATGATTAACATGCACAAGAGTCAACTTAAGAGTTGTACTGATCTAGGAACTCATTTAAGATGAGATGGAGTGTTTAAGTTAGCAAGATGTGCTTGAAATGATTGTTTTAGCTAGAATTGACATAAATCTGTCATACGGATCCCACGGTTCCCTCCAACGAGGGATCCGCCTAGGCTAATCCTAGGGATTTGTCTATCAGCAGCTAAGAAAAGATAGCAATGATGTTTGTAAGGCTTAATGCCTATTTCTTCTTGAGTGTTTCAGTTTATCTAAGTGTCTTAAATGAAGAGGTGCTTAAGTACTTGAGGGTAATGAGTGAAGTAGCTAATGATTGCCTTTTATGGAAGAAATTGGAACTTTCATGAGTACCAATGAATGAACAAAGATGACACTAAGGATTTTGAAAGTGTCAAATGGAGCTAAATGATCCTAGAGATCAGATAGTGACTTAGGATAATGTTTTGGGGAATATCCTAAAGACTTAAGATGGAAAAACTAGAATTTGATCAATTTTGAGGTAAGGATGATTATGATCAATTTAGCCATAATTGAAAGATTTCCAAGGCTAGATGTGAGGGATCTTGTTAGAAATGATGTGTGAGCTTGAGAGTAGAAGAGTAGTGGGTTTAAATGAAACGATAGATCTAAAAGTGTCTTGATTGTGATCTAGGTGAGTTATGTGTGAGTAGGAAGGATCTACTTAACTTGATAAGGACTTAATTTGCCTTAGGAAACAATGTCTAGCTTAGTGTGAGGTGTTCTAAGGACATGTTTGAAATACAATGTTTGCAATTGCATTTTCTGTTTGCCGGATCCCACGGTTCCCTAAGAGTAGGGATCCGTCTAGCACAACTTTTGGGATCCGTCTATCTGCTAAGCAGAACCTTTACTAAAGGTATGCAATGATTTTGACAATGCATTATATTTCAAGGTTAGTTAAAGAGGTTCTATTATTAAGATATCAAATGTAAGATGTTTTATTTCATGAAGAAAATTGGATTACATTGATAAAGCATGAGTACAAAAGGATTGATCCTATTAGAAAGACTACTAAGTTCCTTGAGCGTTTTCGCTAGAAGGATCATCAAATGGTTGATGAGTGTTGGTGGAGTCAAGAATGAAGAAAGTCTTCATGAGAGATATGTTTAGCGGTTCTATCATCTTGTTCACAAGTACGTACAATGAACTTTGAAATTGAGGATGAAAATGCATGGCGTTATGATAGAGGCGCGTCAAGAACATTCCATAAGGGATGAGTTTATTCTTGGAGCCTTGAAGATTTACAATTCGCCTTGCGAAGAAGTAGGCGAGATTGTATGGTTGTTGTGTTAGCAAACAATACATTATGTGAGCACAACAAGCGGGAAGGATTTCTCAATTTCCCATAAGACTCCAAACATTTTCACGTAGAATGAGTGCAAGAGGTTTGTACTCTTCTCGAATGTCCCGTGTAAAGATAATGTTTGGATCGGAGTAATATGGTCGAGGTTTGCATATTATGCGATTCAAATCCTCCGGGGAGGGTATGTGTGAACAATATGGACTATTTTCTTCATGAAAGTTGAAGAGAGAATCAAGAGACCAATCTTCGGTGAAGGCACATTGTCCATGATTTGGTATCCGGAGGATGTGAGCAAATTGCCCAAGGGTTAGAACAAACTTTTGGTTTTTGATCCAAAACCAAAGAGATAGAGAGCGATCCTCGTTACGAACGAGTTCGACTTGACGGAAGAATTCCAATACAAACCATGGACATATTTTCACATTAATTTCGAGAAGACATTCCAATCATATGGCTCGGAAGGAGGTATTGATACCTTCTTCGAATTGTAGAGAGGTGTCTACAATACGTCCTTCGTGGAAGTGACGGTTTTCGTGATTATTGAACCCACGGACATGATTGCCAGGTGTGTTGGGCTCAAGGGAGATGTTAGGAGTGTAGACGCTAGTGAGTGAAAAATAAAACTCATATTCATGCGACATAGCGAAACCTATAGGAAAGACAAGTTAATTGGATGTGACGTATTATTGGTAAAACAATGATTACGTTTTTACAAGATGTTCATTAAAAATGTTAGACTTTTAACTAACTCAATGTTTGACATTCTAGTAAAACATTTATTTTAGGAAGAAAGTGGTTTTTATTTTGCATGAAAATCTGTTATCCAGAAGGACGGTTCCCACGGTTCTCTTTTAGGGATCCGGCTAGTATACTTTCCGGGATCCGTGGGTCTGTAGTATCAGAAACAGATTTGATAAAAACATAGGTTTTACAATTTTATACCAAGATATGTGTTTTAGCCTACATATTCTTTTAGCATGCATACATGACTTCTAATGTATCATGAGAGAATACGAAACATATAAATAAAAAGAAATGACAAACACATTATGATAATAATAACCTAGATAAACTAGACTATTAATAATATTTCATTTCAATGCTAAGAATGATACAAAGGATTGGGTATATGATCCCAATGTAGATTAACAACACAAAGTATATGTCTCCGTATGAGAACTTCATCATAGGGAACACAAGAGCGATGAGTGTTAAGGCGATGAGCACGAGGGCGATGTAAACCATGTTAATGGCGAACCTTCTTGGTTTCGGATGAGATGAAATTTTTTGAAATTGGAAGATTTGAAAAAGTTGGGATTTGATGGAGTGGATGACGGTGGGAGTTTTTATAGGAAAGGAGGAATTTTTGATATTTGTGTTTTTGTTTTATTATTAGAAAGATATACTTTTAGGATTAAATAAAACACAAATTATATAATCCTCGACTTTAGACGAAAAGGAAACACATATGCAAGAAAAGCTTCCTAATGAAGCTATATGTAAAACGAGTATAAGCACAAAATATAATCAAATAAATACCTAGGAAAACATAGTTATCAAGCTAATGTCATTTAGAGATAAGTAGAAAGTCATACCTCTAATGCACTTAGGAATGTCTTTACAAATGACACAACAAATGTCAGAAGACAATTCCGGCTCCTTTGTGCTTAAGATACCTTCTTAGGGAAGGTATTCTTGTTACCAAGCGATTCCTATGGCTTGGTCGGTATGAGCTTTGACCAATCAACATGACAAAGAGGATTAGTGCATTTAAATAAAAAATAAACAATGAGAAAAATGTTGTCATCTAATCAACATCGAAACAAAGAGTTTTAAAAGACATGGTGTTTGTTTTTATGAAAAACCTTCTTTGTAGTTTTCAATTAACCATGGATCGTATCAAGTTTTTAAAGTACAATATACTTCAAGAAACTTGGTAACGAAGCTCTGATGCCAATTGTGGAAAACTAGAAGGGGGGGGGGGGTTGAATAGTTTTGCCAATTAAAACTCATTTTAATCTATTTAGATCGACTTATGTCAATCTATTTAGGTGTGTGTTGGATGTTGATAAACAAACATATAGAAGTATAAATATATAATGAAAAGATAAGAGTAAGAAGCACAAAACCACAACGCAAGTATTTATAGTGGTTCGGCTACAAGGACACCTTCCTTGCCCTAATCCACTCCCCAAGTCACCTACTAGAGAGTTTGTAATCACTACAAAACACCGACTCCTTATGGTGGAGAAACCTTCACAACGTTGCCTACACTTTTTCCGTTACTAGGCTAACCACCGGGTTCTTTCACACCAAGGTAAACCACACCTACCACAACGTCGTCTACCCTTTATCCGGTACTAGGCTAAGTACCGAGTTCCATTACAATGAAGGAACTACCACCCAACACTACACCAACGACTAATCCCAAAGGAGACCAACTCCTTGTTACAACATCATCAAGGATATCAATATCCTTGGATCTAATGCTAATCTGTCTTGTACATCGAAACACACCATATCGAATGTACATCTTAGGCACCTTTCACTAATACCTTTAACTAGATCTTCAAGACACCCTTCACTAATGTCTTAGGACTTGGCTTCTAGGCACCCTTCACTAATGCCTACAATACGGACGATCGACACCTTTCACTAATGTCTTCGTCTTGACACTTGAGACATCTTTCACTAATGTCTTCAACACTACACTTTTTTAGAAGAAAGAAAAGAACCATCAACAAGAGGACTTCAGTAGTCTTGATGATGAGTAAGCATGGCAACTCATGGACTTGAGCTTGCTTGACTTCAAAGGTGGTGATCTTGCCTTTAAGAGGAACCTAGAGAATCACAAAAAAGAAAAACTACAAACATAGATCTCTTGGATCTGGGGTTAGAGAGTTTTTAACTCAAAGGGAAAGTAAGTTAGAAAGGGGTGAGAAACAATGAAGAAATGACTCACTATTTATAGAAGAAAATGTCTACTGTTCCCCGAATCCTACAGATCCCTCCCACAAGGGATCCGTCTAGCGTAAAGCTAGGGATCCGTGGGACGCTCCTCTTTACCCATGGTATTTTGGTTATGGGTCATGGGTTATGGGTTATGGGTTGATCCTTGAGTCTTTTACTAGATACAATGTATCTTATAAGTGCAATGCACCTAGTCACACGGGTATGGATCAATACCATGTGTTATGGATATTATCCATATATGATATAAGCATGATGTCATGCAATGGGTTATGGGTCAAGCTCCATAGACTTTGGGTTGTACCCAACTACATTCAATGTATTTGGTCAATGGGTTATGATACTTAAGTTTCTACCCATTTATATTACCCAATATACTACATACTAGTTATGTGTATATTTTACCTAAATATGTAAACACTAGTTGTTGTACATACGTAATACTAAATCATAAAATCACTTATACTTGTTTTAGTGTTTTATGTGAGAACGTAAGTGTGTTAGAAACTATTAGTTCAAACTATTTACGTATTTTATTTGTTTCGTTAAAATGATTTTACGTTTGTTATCGACAAAACATTAGAAGATCGTAAAATATAAATAAACGTTTTTACAGCTTATTTGTATTAACACTAATGTTACAACCCTTTAAAATACCTCTTAGATAGTTGTTCCTAGGTGCTTACACCAAAGCGGTGGAGGTTTGATCTAGTCTCAAGCCTATGGTAATCTATGTACTATGACCGGTTAATGAGTGTTTATCTTCCATTTCTATTTGATATATTTCATATACACCCGAGAGATGAGCGTATCCAAACACCACTTGTGAGGTGCTAGTATATAATTTCCGTGCTTGTCATGACTATTGCGGGGCTTATACTTGTTGTGAATTATGTTAAACCACTGCTTTATGCCCCCGAACTTATAAATTGATTGGCCAAAAGCACATTTGCTTGAGGACAAGCAAATACCAAGTGTAGGGATATTTAATAAGGATTTAAAACGTACACTTTTAAGGGGTCATTTAAGCCCTTAATCGCCCAATTTTATATCTGTTACTACTTAATTTCGTTCCTTTTCACTTTTTAGGTCTCTTGGAAGCAAAATGCTGGAATGATGCATTTTTGGACAAAAAGGAGTGAATACGCCAAGAAAATGGCTAAGTCAAGATCAAGACACTGAAGCTGCTGGAATTACACCTGACGGCATCCCAAACAGAGGGCGACGCCGTCCCTATTTTGTGACGACTCAGGAGCGAATTTGCTATTTTACACCTGACGGCATCAGGCTTTGAAGAGTAAGGGCGTCACAAACACTTTTCTTCTCAGACGGCTTAGATCCAGACTCAGACGACGTCACAGCTAAAGACTGACGGCGTCACAACCACAATGTGACGCCGTCCCAGTGATGACTTGGCCAAGACGAAACCCTAATGGCGGCGACCTGACGTCATCCTAACTATAAGGTGACGCCGTCGCAGTTGTAAAATTATATATAGAAATCGAATTTTCAGACTTTAAGGAGGTAGACTTGTGGAGTAAAAACCTAAAACGATTGTAGTCCAGTTTGGATAGTATTTTAGGGTTCTCATACCCTATTTTACATCGAAATAAGTTATTTATTCCCTTTATTTCATTATGTCTTCGATTGAATGTGTGTATGCTTGCATGTTTAACATTTCCGGTTAATTTACTTGTGTGTTTGCTTAGATCTATGAAACCTAGTTATTAATTATTGATTGGTTGTCTCTTATCTTAATTGGAATTGGCTTAAGAGTGCATTAGGCCATCGTTGTGTTTTTAATGCTTGATTAATTTTTGTTGAACATTAGTTTATAGTTACTAGTGGAATTGTAGGCTAAACATCCGAAGATAACCTTAGTGTTAAGTTTAAGAATCCTAGAGATTTCATAGTCATTAACCTTAAGGTAGTCTCAAAGAGTTAGGGATAAAAGCACACCTTACGACCTTAGAAAACACAACGCGTTAAGAATAAGGACGTGACAATTCAACCATCAATAAAAGATAACTAGAGAGTAATAGTATCTAGGCAGACACATCTTTAATTATCATACGAGCACACTTCCAAAAGACATAGACTACCCCTTAGTTTAGATAGTTAGATAAGTAGAGTAATCGGTAGAAGTACCAAACCCCCAAATCCAAACCCCGAGATTTTACCCTTAACTTTATAAAAAATATAAAAAGATAAAAAAGTAATCTTCCTCAACCTCAACCTTAGCGTAGTAATTTCTCACTAGCATTCTTATTCCCCTAGAGAACGATATCAATACCCGAGGCTTACCCAATACTACACTACAACGATTAGGTTCACTGCCTAGGGTGTTGAAAAACTTGCTCGACGAAAAAGAAGTTTCCTTTGACCCCAAATGCACCTTGTACGCGCATCAATTAATAATGAAAAGGTTTGTCCTAGACGTGAGAATAACGTTAAGAGAAATGAAACGGGGAGAAGTATCCTTTTAGAAAACCTCTTGTTGATGACAAGATAATCGAAAGTGAAGACATAGAAATCAAGGAAAATATAAACAAAGAAGATGAACCATTAACCAATGAAATCATCAATATTAAAGAGTCTAAAGATCATCCCATAGATAAGGTCATAGGGAAGTTAAATGAAAGAACCTTAAGATCTCCAGTCCAAAACCAAAGTAGTTTATTTTGTTTTGTCTCAACCATAGAACCTAAAAATACACAAGAAGCCATAAAAGATGAAAGTTGGGTAATGGCTATGCAAGAAGAGTTAAATCAATTTGTTTCTAACGATCTTTGAACACTT
Organism: Chrysanthemum seticuspe; assembly: GCA_019973895.1. Taxonomy (NCBI): domain Eukaryota; kingdom Viridiplantae; phylum Streptophyta; class Magnoliopsida; order Asterales; family Asteraceae; genus Chrysanthemum; species Chrysanthemum seticuspe. The sequence goes on along the minus strand of BPTQ01000008.1, from coordinate 222,804,571 downwards.
GTCCCTCTACCTAATAACCAAACCATAATCGGAACTAAATGGGTATATAAAAACAAGTTAGATGCAAACGGTGTAGTGTCTAGAAACAAAGCTAGACTCGTTGCCCAAGGGTATAATCAACAAGAAGGCATAGACTTTGATGAGACCTATGCTCCTGTGGCTAGATTAGAGTCTGTAAGAATACTTCATGCTTATGCTTGTGCTAATGATCTTAAGCTTTTTCAAATGGATGTTAAAAGTGCTTTTCTAAATGGCTTTATTAATGAAGAAGTTTATGTAGCTCAACCTTCGGGCTTTATCGATTTCGAAAAAACTAAACATGTGTATAAATTAAAGAAAGCTCTTTACGGTCTTAAAGAATCCCCAAATGCTTGGTATGATAGACTGAAATCATTTTTAATCAAAAACAACTACACCATGGGGTTAGTTGATAATACACTCTTCACTAAGAAAAAAGAATCACATATAATTATTGTTCAAATATACGTGGACGATATTATATTCGGATCGACTTGTCAAGACATGTGTGATGATTTCTCAAAAATCATGCATGATGAGTTTGAAATGAGTATGATGGGAGAACTAAGTTTCTTTCTTAGTCTACAAATCAAACAAGTAGAAGATGGTGTCTTCTTTAATCAATCCAAATACATAAAAGAAATGTTAAAGAAATTTGGTTTAGAAGAGTCAAAACCCATAAGAACACCAATGTCATCCGATACTAAACTAACAAAAGATGAAGACGGTGAATCCGTTGATAACACAAAATACCGTGGCATGATTGGTAGTCTTCTGTATCTTACGTTGATAACATAAAACATCACATCTAGAAGCGGTCAAAAGAATATTTAGATACATTAAGGGTACAACTCAATTAGGATTATGGTATCCTAAGGGAACGGGGGTAGAAACTATTGTATATGCGGATTCTGACCGTGCAGGTGATTATGTTGACCGAAAGAGTACAAGTGGTGTATGTACCTTTATGGGATGTTGTTTAACATCTTGGTTCTCGAAAAAGCAAACGGCATTGGCCATATCAACAACTGAAGCCGAATATGTCTCCATCGGCAAAGCATGCCAACAAGCACTATGGATGAAACAAGCGTTAGTTGACTACGACATTCATCTAAGTGACATAGCCGTTTTATGTGACAACAAAGGTGCTATTGACTTAAGCAAGAATCCGGTGTTGCACTCTCGCACCAAGCATATAGAGATCTATCATCACTTCTTAAGAGACAATGTTCAAAAGGGAAACATTTCTATTGAGAAGGTATTATCCGAAGATAACATAACCGACGTCCTCACCAAACCGTTGAAGCGGGAACAATTCAACTTGCTTCGTCTTGGTCTTGGTCTCATGGAACAATCATCGTAATTTGTTTCTCAACTCTACAAGGTATGTAAACATTAGCCTTCCTTATTTTCTGAGTCTAGGATCTCTATTTCACACACAACTCACAAACAATATGGAGATTTTCAAAACTCAAAATATTTTGTCATATACCCTTTCAAAACTAACGATAACTTTTTGTTTTCAAGAAACTTTTCGAAATGTTTTCTAAAAGAATACTTCTCCCTGTATCATTTTTCTAACGCTATTCTCACGTCTAGGACAAACCTTTTTCATTATTAATACAAAGTAAAAATAAGTTTTCATTGCATCTCATGTCTTTTGAATGCTAAAGGGAGCATATAACTAATATGTGTTTTCGGGTACATCCATTTAAGCAACAATGAATTAAGGAGCACTCGGTTTATCTCACATAATAATATGCTTTTTCACTTCTAGTTTATTTTCTTTTCTTTTTAGGAGTCGAGAAAACCGCAACTCCAAATGGTTTGCATATAGGAACACACTAGGCACAAATGTTTCCAAAAGGAAAAAAAATGAGCTGCCTGAGTCACTAGTACCACGGATTCCAGCATTAACATTGGATGGTTCCCTCAAGGAACGGATCCGTGGGAACCATAGGACAGAAGCTAAATTTCTCTTCTATTTTTCTCACTTTGGCTATAAACCTTCATATTTTCATCATTTTACCTCTTTCACTAATGAGTATGTTACTTAATGCTTGTGTTCTCATGATCACATGCCTTAAATTCATATCTAATCATTAGATTTTAGTTCACATTTTGGGTCTAGCATTCATTATAGTGCACTATTTTCTCTATAAATAAGGTTCCCAAAATGCTTGAATATCCATTACTCTCAACCTCACAAACAATCATCATCAAGTCATCAAAAAGATTTTCCAACATTGATGAATCACCTAGTGCAAACAATCCTCTTCAAGAAATCCAAAACTTTATCCTACCACCTTCCGTAGTGCCACCACCCAAATCTAGAAAAACCGCACGGATTAGCATCCGACCTTGTTGTTTAGCCAAACCATTGTCACAAAGTTCATCACCACCAAATGATTCCATTTTAGCACCCCCATCATCTCCAACAAGCACATCACCACCATCACCTATCAAGTCTCCGCCTAAGATCACCCTATCAGAACTTCTTAAGACTCCAAAAATAACCCAACTACCCATTTCTAGTCCACCACCCACATCATTCAACAAACTTCCAACCCAAAAGAACTAGTTTTTTTAACACCACCAACATCTCCAAACACACTTTACAAAGATCTTGCAAATTCACCACCTTTAGCTCTCATTATTTTACAACAACATCTAGTTTCATATATTCCACCACTTACCAACATAATGGACTTTGATCCATATTTTCCAACTTTTCCACCACATATTCCGCCCTCCACAAATCAAACTTACGCGAAAACCATCCACACACAATACCCACATCATTTACATTATGAACATTGCCAATCCACTAGGGAACTTGCAATGGAAATTAGGGACGAAATGCGATTCATACTTAACCACATCCTTGATCACATCAACATCATCACTCACCAAAACTTCCATAATTAACCTTATGCAAGCATGGAAGGAATGATATTACTATTTTCTCAATTTTTTTTATTTTGAGTCATTTTAAAGAACAAACCTTGTTTTTAGTTTTCACATATTTGTATGTGGCCTATATACCACTACACTTTGTCTTTTTATTACAAGGCTTTGTTTACATATCTTGGCTCTCCATCCTTTTTCTCGTCAATTACAAGGCTTTGTTTGCATGTTACTACTAACTTTCTTCTTTGTAGGTATTATATTTTCTCACTTGATGCCCAATTCAAGGGGGAGCTACCGTCAATGGGGAGTTAGTGATTCGTGGATTATCTATTTTTTTTCCACACTTTATTTCTTCGTTAGGTTCGCTTTTTGTTTCAACAAAAAGTGGGAGAAGAGGGAGAACTTATATATGCTTTCAAAACATACATCTAATCTTAAATTTTACTCATCATAACATTATATTTTGTCATCAACAAAAAGGGGGAGATTGTTAATACAAATAAATCGTAAAAAAGTTTATTCATATTTAGCGATCTCTTTGTGTTTTGTTGATAACAAATATAAAGTTATCATAAGTAAAATTATAAGGATACATGTTATTTTTGTAAAGAATTTACATATACAGTCATTTAACATAAATTTTTGTAATAATTCATTTGTTGTAGTAGTTTATTAGGATGGGTAAAATCAATAACCCATGACCCATACCCATGGAGAAAATCCATAACCCATAGAGCTAACCCATGAACCATTGACTAGATGTATTGCATCTTCTAGATACATTGTATCTATTTGGATACCCATGATCCAAAGTCTATGACCCATGACCCATGATCCATGATCCATAACCCAAATAAGAGGAGCGTCCTACGGATCCCCCAGATTACACTGGACGGATCCCTCATGTAAGGGATCCGTTGGATCCGGGGAAAATTAGTGATTTTTTGCCTATAAATAGTGAGCCATTTCTTCATTGTAACTCACCCCTCTTCTTACAAACTCTCTCATATACTATTTCTCTCTTCTAATCTCAGATCTCTTAATCTATATAGTAGTTCTTCTTTCTTTTGTTGTGAGTCTCATATAGGTCCTTCTCAAAGGCGAGATCACGAGATACTACAAGTCATCCAAGCAAGGGGTCCTTGATTGATTTGTTCCTCTACTAGATTTCTGTAGCAAGATCTTGTATTTCATATTTCACATAGTTGTTGTGTTATAGTTGTGTTGGTTTGTTCCTCCGTGTTAAGGACTCGGTATTTAGCTTTGTATTGTAAAAAGTGTAAGCGATGTTGTGAAGGCTTCTCCGCCGAGTTGAAGGAGTTTGATGACATAGTGCTTGAACTCTCGAGTAGGTGACTCGGGGAGTGGAGTAGGGCAAGGAAGGTGTCCTTGTAGCCGAACCACTATAAATCGGTTGTGTCATTTCTATCCTTTACTTTACTTGCTTTCATTTCTTACATTACTTATTGCTTTATACTTTCTATCCATCCATACGAATTCACATAAGATCGAATCTAAAGTTTTTGAAACTAACTTAAAATCGGTAAAACTATTCAACCCCCCTTCTAGTTTTCCACAGTTTCTTTATTTAATATAACATAAGCTTTACTATTAGGAGACTAACCTAAGAAGATACCTTCGGTTGATTTAGGATCAAATTTAGTTCGGTAATCTTTAGTGTTAAGTAAGAAACATTTGCTACCAAAGACTCTAAAATGTTCTAACGTAGACTTTTTGCCTCGAAGTAACTCGTATGGAGTTTTACCTAAGAATGGTCTAATTAAGACTCGGTTAAGTATGTAGGTTGATGTATCAACGGCATTGCACCAAAATTTTTGAGGAATAGATTGCTCATTAATTATGGTGCGACTCATTTCCTATAGGGTACTATTTTTCCTTTCAACTACCCCTTTTTATTGTGGAGTGCGAGGAGCCAAGAAATTGTGAGTAATACCATTAGCATCATAAAAAGCTCCAAATTGCGCTTCATTATCAAATTCCCTACCATGATCCGTTCTAATAGACACTATAGGACTTCCTAATTGTCTTTGGATTTTCTTACTTAATATTTCAAAGTAATCAAACGTTTCAGTTGTATTCTTTAAAAATTTAGTCCATGTGTACCTAGAGTAATCATCCACTATGACCAAAGTATAGTAGTTACCTCTATAACTTTGAATAGTGGATGGACCAAATAAATTCATGTAAAGTAGTTCTAGACACTTAGTAGTAGAGACCATATTTTTGGCTTTGTGACTAGCATAGACTTGCTTTCCTACGTTACAAGCATCACTGTTAGGTCACCATAAATGCATACAAGTATGTAGATGATAGAAATGAGATGAAGAGAGAAGGTTGAACACAAAACACACGGATGGATGAAGAAAGGTTATGCGTAAATGTATAAAGTAAACAATACCTCTCCAAGGAGAGGTTACAATGTATTTATAGGAGAAGGGAGCTAGGGCAACACATCTAGTCCCTTCCTTGGCCTTATGGGCCTTTGCATAGGCTCATGGGATTTCTACATAAGCCTAGCACTTAATTACAAACATAAAAGCCATAAATATGCAACCTATTACAATACATTAACTAGAAGTTGCTAATACTGTTTAGGAGTGATTCCAACAATCTCCCCCTAAGTCTTAGTAATGTAGTAATAGAGTTGCTTGACGTCTTCTAGCATTCTTCTTTCTTGTGAGTAGAGATTCTTTAGGTTCCAACAATCTCCCCTTGTTCGGGATCATGTTTCTTTTGAAATTTTCAGCTTTGACGTCGTTCTAATCTTTGTTCTTTGTTCTTTTGTGGATGTAGTTATACTATGTTGTTGTCTGCCATTTGTCAGCTTCGTCGTTCAGGTGTCTCCACGTCTTTCTCCATCCTGCTCACATGTCTTTTGACTTTGGATTTCAGATGTGATGTAGTTCTCATGTCTTAAAACTTTGTAGATTCTTCAGCTTTGAAGAAGAATCATTTTGACTTTTGAGTTGCCTTTTGAGAGAACTTCATATGTGTTGTTGGTATGAGCATGTGGAGAATCAGCACGATCTTTTCTCCCATGAACTTTGGATCTTCAATCCTGCATGTATACAGTTAGCAATAAAGTTCCCGACGTAATAGTTCGGATATTTTGTACAAGCATATCCCAATTCGTTGGCGCGGTCTTAGACGAATCTTAAACCAGATGGTCATTGGCATGTCCCCGTACTTAATATCGTTACTCTGTCGTTGTGAGTCGCTGGAGTATACCTAAGTATCACTCCACGAGTGTAGACCATTTGAGACCACCGCGGACACTAAGCGTAACCCACAAGCAGTTGCCGAAGTGACATGCTGTCAGGGTTGTTTAATGTTGACCCTGGCAGGAGTTTCCATTCAATCACTGAGGATCACAATTGTGAATCCCCTCATAAATGTTCTCGGCAGATTGCTAGGATCTATAAAGGACTCTAGAATGTTTCACTTGCGTTCTTATTGTTGATCGACAAGTGATGAAAAGTCAAGTGTTCCTAAGAGATCTTTTGATGAATCTCGTAGCTCTAGACTCAATAGTGAGCTTTGGTTTTCCTAAGCGGAGACTAGGGAGAGGGTCTCCTTCTTCAATACCAACAATCTCTAAGAGAAATTCGATAGATTACGTAGGGTTCCCAGTGAGAATGAAACAAGCTCTTTTGATAGAACTTGAGTGGTTAAGAAGGTTTAGTGCATTGCGTCACTGGGTCCATGACGACATTGTCTTCAATACCGGTGTCATCTTGTGACATCCAGTAACATATGAATTGAACCCGGTGTCTGCCCAAAGTTGAATAATTTAGAGGGCTATTTCTTTTCACCATTTTCTTTAAATTTTCTTTTTAATTCTTCAACTCCTTCTTTCTCCGATTCTCATTTATCCTTTTTTCTATCATACCTAAGGACTTCTAAATACTCACTACTGGTGTCTTCCTTGGGTAGATTCCTCCGGCTCTTGCGGATCATAGGATGTTTATTCCTAAAGTTAGTCACCTTATAACTCCATGACTATCCTATGTTGCCTTAAAAACATTTTCATGAAAATCTCTCAAAGTGTTTATGAATGAAAACATGTTTGTGACACTTCGAGAGTTTTTTATTTTCAGAAATACTCCCCCTCCACATGTGCTTATGAGTTTTGACTGAAATCTGCACAGTAAGGGTAGAGCACGCACTATTGAATCGATCGACTCGAGATAGAAAATTCCCCGCGAGACACGGTTACATCACTGACTGGGTCAGCTTGAAGTTGTAAACACTCCTTGGTGAGGAGGTTAGACCCATCAAGGTTCATGTCTACCAAGAGTTTCACGGATGGTACATTCTACTAAGACTAGTCCTTTGCGAGACACATTTACATCACTAGCGAACTAGTTTGAAATTATTACCCGTCCCGGACAAGTCTTTTCGATTTATGACATTTTAGAGCTCGTCAATTCAAGAGTTTAAGTCTTAGCACACTTAGATTCCATCATTATCCAACATATTTATATCACACAATTTCCCCCCCCCCCCTCAAAAATGGCATATTAATGTTATTTTTGATGAAATTTTGATATCGAATATGGCCATTTCAAGTTTTGCGGGAAGATTTCCACAAAGAACATTGATAAGAACAATTTTAGTTTGCAAATAATCCCCCTGAACAAGTGATATTAACTTTTGAGGTTTAGAAAACACGAGAGAGAGTACTTGTTCTTTTGAGCAAAATTTTGAAATTATTGAAAGATTTGATAAATTTTACTCAAAAGGAAGAAGCTTTCATTGCTTTTGTAAGGATTGTGGCACTGAAGCGTACCACAGGGTCCTTTGATTATAAGATCGGGTTGTACACTGCTATTTATGTACAAACCATAATGAATAAATAAATCAAATATCAAAATACAATCAAGAGTGTTTTAAAGAGTACCCAACGATTACACACGACCAGGAACTTTATATTCACGTAGCTTTGTCTTCCGCCCACATAGCTCTCCAAACGTCTCATCTGATCCCGGTGGAAAAACCTTTCATCCTGCCTGGTTATAAACCTTCGAACTTCCTTGCGTTCTTCTACATTCCATCTCTTCTTCTGACCAATACCAGCTTCAATATCCTTTAACCGATAAGCTAACTGATAAAATCAAATAGTCCTGATTATTAAGTGTCAATTTCCCCTGAAAATGCTCGTATTTTATATCATTTATACGGATTTACGCTTGTTTTCCTCTATATTTCACTTTCAGGTAAATTACGAGCATTGGAGCTAAAGAGACGCGGATTTGGAGAGTTTAGTGAAGATATATCATAGTATGCTCATTTTGAAGATTTTACGGCGTAACTCTTCTCTCACATTACGCCGTAACAGAAGCGTGGCTCAGAACACCAACTCAACTAAAGATTATGGCGTAACTCTCTCCAAGATTATGACGTAACCAACTAGGTCAAATGAGGTTCCGCGCCGCTGCAAGTTACGCCATAACTATTGTCTCATTTACGGCGTAACCAAGATTTATTGAAGATACGGCGTAACTCCTTCCAGATGTTACGCCATAACCAGCATTTTCAGTGCAAAATACGAAGAATTAGATGTTACGGCGTAACTCTTAACATTAGTTACGCCGTAACCAGATCTGGCCTATAAATACCCCTCGAATTCCATCATTTCAAGGCATCCCATTTCACACACAACATCAAGTGAACGTGAGTAGAAGTCGAAGGCAGATCTAGAGGAGCATACGGAGGTATCTCCAATGGAGAAATCACTCCCCTGCGATAAGCATTAGCATTTTATCTTTTCTTTACTTTCAATTCATGTATTTCGTAATGTTAAACATTGAATCAATTGTTTTAGTTAATATGAGCGGCTAAGCACATCTGGTGCTGGCCTAGTTATGATTCCTTAAATGTTTTGTTTATGTTTACATTGCTTCCCTATAATTATTTATAACTGTATGCAGGCATAGTTTGTTGGTAGCTACCCTTGTTTCGGTAGTTATGAATGGCGGTAGTGGCTAGTTACTTAGGAGATATGACCAACTGACCCTAAGTAGGTAGACTGAGTGGAAAGGGTAAGATATGACCAACTGACGACCCTTTTTGCTTGTGCGATTTGACCAACTGATCACCTACCGTTTGGATGAACTTAAGAAGTCAGGGATGAGTGTTTAAGATGCTAGCGCCCAGGCACACATTATTATGAATCATGTAGCGGTATGTTGGATCGATGTACTCTAACCAAACTAACTTAAATAGCTTGTTAAGGTTTAATAACCTCGGATAAATCCTAAGTTATTAACAATGAAACACTGAGCAAACTCTATTAAGTATGCGGAATTTACTTAACAAAGCTAAGAAGAATAACTTTAACTTTGAACAATTTTATTAATAACTCTAACTCTGCTTATTATGTAGACTCTTTAACAACTCTAATAATATCGAACTTCTCTAAAACTCTAATAATGTCACGTACATCTAATGCCAATCTAGGGATCCTTTTATAGGCTCAAGGATAGCCCTAAACGGTTTACAATTCTTATCCTTGTACGTCAAGTAAAAAATACTTAGAAAGTTCTAGATAAACATTACTTTCTATCTTTAATCTAATACAACCGACTTTAACTTTACAGTACCTTAACGAATAAGCAGTACTTTGACTTTTACTTAGCAGTACTTTGACTTCTTGCAGTACTTTCTCTTTCTGCAGTACTTTGTTAATCTTCAGTACTTTAATCTTCTGTATCCCAACAATCCTCCCCTAACTTGAATTCTACTTGTTTGATTTCAAGTTCTTTTGTAGATTTAGCTTTAACATCGTTATCTTCAAAGAGGAATTGTGACTTTATCTTCAGATTTTATCTTTGTAGATTCTCTGCTTATATCATCATCAAAGTAGTCTTTATCTGTATAATTCTTTTCAGCATCAAACAGCAATCTTATTTCTTTTTTGCAACATTCAGAATGCTCCATCTTTTCAGCAACAATAGACAATTTGTACATTTAATTCAGTTAAGTTTCAGTCTATTCTCATCACTTCCAGGTGTGTAAACTCCTGTGAGAGGTGAATCATTGAAAATTTAATGGATTTGAGTTCTCTTTACCAATGCCATTAACTCTGGAGTAGCCAAATGTTTTGATGTGTAAGATCATGGTACACTGATAACCATATGATTTTTAGCAAATCATCAGCTATCAACAGATTTGAGTTGTCTTTACCAAAAGTTGTACCCTTTTGGACTAGTTAGTTCTTTCATCATGGTGAACTAATTACCATATAATGGTATTTCCACAGCCTTTACCACAAGCCATTTTCTTGTGGGCTAGCCAACTCTTCACATTACTGATATGGTGAGTTGATGACCATACAACTTATTAGCAAGTTGTTAACTAAAAACGGATTTGAAATATCTTTACCAGAGACGTTTGCTCATGGATTATCCAATCCTTTTGTAACCATGGTGGATTGATAACCTACTGGTATTACCATCTCAAAAACCATTTATTTCTTTTAACCTTTGTTTCAAAACATTTATTACTTAACAAAAGTTTTTCAAAATCAGTAACTGGTTTAAAAAACTGCAAGCAGTACTTTGATGAAAGTACTGTTTGATCAGCAGTACTTTGAATAAAGTACTAATATATCAAAAATTTAATCAATTAAGATTCATACGAGTTATTCATAATCATCAGCAATTGTAGTCCATCTGATAAACAACTTGATGACCAGACGTGCTATTTCATTATCTTCTTCTACTTCCATTCCATGCTCCAGCATCCTCCTCATAAGTTCTGTTAGGAATCAGAAATTCCATAAGTAAAAGAGTCAGTCACCCCAAATATTATCTAGCCAAAGTTAGCTCGCAGACTTGTCATTATTTACGTTATTTATTAGATAAGTAGTAGCGTAGAATAGTATAGTGCAACACCGTGGAGGAAGGACGGGTCTTTACCCATTGTATCCCTGATCCACAGGTCGTTAGGAGGTCGTTTAGTTTGTAACCTATAAATACCCTCTACCTTGCAAGGTAAAGGGTTGGATGTTCTTTGGTAATCTAATATTCCACAAGTTTCTCTTTCTAGAATATCCCACTTTCTCTCTCTCTCTAAAATCATCTATATGCTTAAAGTGTTATTGTTATGATATGTAAGTGAAATCCAATATCCTACAATTGGTATCAAGAGCCATGGTTAGATCATATCTTACATATCTTTGGATTTCTAGTGGTTTTTAGGTGGTTTTTGAGTTTGAAAAAGTTTAGTGGTTTGTGAATCATTTGATTGATTTCTTGTGTTAAAGCTTGGATTTTGTTAGTACTTTTGTGTTTAGAATCATCGCAAGTGTTTAGGTTTTCATTTTGTAAGCTTGAATCATCTTGGTTGGGTTATTTTTTGGATTGAAAAGTGATGTTTGTGAAGTTTTCTAGCTAGCGACTTGACCTACAGATAGCTTTTCTTGCTAGCGACTTGCTTTATATTTTGGTAGCGAGTTGCAGTTTGTGGAGGTAGCGATTTAGGCTTAGCGACTTGTCTAGTGAGACAAGCCGACAAACAGTACAAGTAGTGGATTCTCCACTACGGGTAGCGACTTGGTGGAAGTTAGCGACTTGTACGTATCTTCGTTAGCGACTTGGTGTTAGCGACTTGGTACATAGCGAGTTGCTATTTAGCGACTTGACTCATTAGCGACTTGAATCTTAGCGAATTACTGTCAAAATTTTGTTAGCGACTAGAAGCTTAGCGAGTTGCTAGTTAGCGACTTGACTGTTGTATTAGCGACTTGGGATTTCAGCGACTTGGGAGTATAGCGACTTAGAAGTTAGCGAGTTGGTTCTAAATTCCTAGCGACTTGGGTGTTAGCTACTTGCTACTAAAATCTTAGATACTTGGTATTTAGCGACTTGGATTTTTAATACATTGGTGTAGTGAAGCAAGATACTTTAATACAATGTCTTACATCACTGATCCTTTAATCACCAAAGTACTTGCTCTCTATGATACCACACAGAATATTGAAACAGGATGCTTCCCTGAATGCTCTACATTTAATGATTCAGCAACGTTTAATCAAAACAACTCAGATGAGTCACTCTTAATGTTTACAAATGATGCAAAGAAAATGGAATGCACCAGTGAGCCCTTTCAACATCTCCATCAGCTTCTCAAACTACTGTTATCTACAATTATGGATCGAACAAGCAGTGCTATCCTTCGTCAGGATTTTCCCACTTTGACAAGAATTGTGTTACTTAACTTAGAACAACTGAGGGTTCAAATTACCAAAGAAAAGTTCTCAACTGAAAATTCTAATGCAGCTCTTCAAACTATCTTCAATCAATTTCAGCCACTTATCCGGGGGGAATATTCCTCAGATTTTGATGATGACATGACTGGAATCTCATTCAAGAAACACACTGGAATGGAAATTCATGAGTTCAGAAACTCATTTATTCAACTTATGAGTAATATGGAAATATACATCAAGGAAGCTGCAAAAGAGAATGATAAGCTGAATGAAATGAATGAGTGTCAAGAGACACTATGGAACGATTGTGACAGGTCATTCAATAGACCAGTGGAACTAGTGAATGATACCGAATGCAGAAATTCAGTCGTAATGAAAGAAGATGATGACAACAGCACTGATCTCAAAGACTCAGAGTCAGAAAAGGTTTCAAGTGATAAGGTACACTTAACTGATCACATAAATTCTTATGTAAAGGTACCTGACTCTTACTCTAAACATAACACCATGAAATCGATCTTGGTTGAGCCTGAATCGAAAGCTATTAAAGCTAATAACATGATTGAAAAAAGGGTATATGATGAACTTTCAAACAAATACTCAATTCTTGAAAAACATTGTATTTCTTTGCAAATTGAAATACAACAAAAGGATGAAATATTTTATGCAAAAAAATCTTGTATTAATCAGGAACTTCTAGAATTTCGAGAAATTTTTGAAATTAATCAATTAAAAACCCAGATTCAGGACAAAGATTCGATCATAGGCGATCTGAAATTACTACTTTCAGATGTGCAGAAATATAATTGTCATGAGATGAATGATACACTTGAATCTAGAAAGGCTGAACTAGCTCTATGTGTGTCCAACCTATTAAGAGATAATGAGTCATTAAGGAAGAACCTTGACGAGACCAATTCCAAGTTGGTCAATCAATCTAACCTCTTGCTGAAAGACATTGATGACCTCAAAGCCCAAATTCAGGATAAGAGCTTCAATATTGTTGCCCTAAAAATGAGCTTAGGAAATCTATTGGAATTAGGAAGAACACTAAGTTTGCAAAACCTTCAACTTTGGGAAAGCCAACTGTTCAGAACCACTCTAAACGTACAGTAGTTAAGCAGCCTAATGCCTTTAGAACAGAAAGAGTTAAACCATCGAAATCTAGGCTTGCCTCCCAAGTTGATAATTATGCTATTTTAACAAAACCAGTCACTTCATCGCCTAGTTCCGATATGATGAACCTCAAACTTCAGGATAATGTTCAATGCTCCAAGATCAGAAATACTAGAAGTACAACTAGCTCTCATACAAAACATCATTTGACTGATCAATCCCTTAAGAAATATTCTAATCACACAAGGACCAATAGTCAAAACAAGGCTGTGCACACATACAAATCAACTAGCAGCTGTTTCAAATGGATTCCCACTGGCAGATTATTTAAGTTTACAGGAGTCAAACGGACTTAGATATCCAGATCTTGCCTCAAGTGGATCCCCACAGGAAAACTCTTCAAGAATACTGAATCTAATGAGATCCCTAATAATGATACGTCTGTATTATACTGTGATGCATCCAAGTGTGAGATTAATCATGACACTAACCCAACCATTTGCAATTCTACATGTGCTTCAAGTACAATGTGCTCTCAGTCTTTTTCAGGTACAATGCTCAACTCAATCAGGAACCTCATGACTTGGTTTCCATCAGAAATGAATATGGCTCATTCAGGAGCTATAGCATGCCAGAATTAATGCACTCATTACTTTGACTCCTATTCACCTTGAATCAGGACTCGCTCTGTTATATCTGAGTACAAATTAGTTTATAAAAAAAAAATTACTAGAAAGATTTATATTTCATTACATTCTATAACTTCATTTTAAAAAAAAAATCATAATTTTTGTCACTTTCATCCTTCTAATAAAAGATTTATTTGTTGTTATCGATAACATCTACGATCCTAGAAATATCATTCAATAATGATACGAGATCATAGATGAAGTTCGAACAACTGATATACTCTTATTTTAAAACGGGTTGGTTAAAGTCAATCAATGGTCTTTGTTGACATTGATTGAGGGGGAGATTTTTTTTTGAAGTTTTGTTGGTTATATTTGCTTCAGTGCTGGTTATGGTGTTTGCTCAGTTGTTGGTTGTTGTCGTGTCTTGCCTTTGAGACTATCTTTGTGTGCCCATGTATTGAGTGTTTTGCATTGAATGTTTATTTGATTCATGGTTATCATTGTGATTGTGTGCTTATCTGGGTTAATATGCTATCTGTTAATTCTGTTATGGCCATGTATTATAAATGTCTAATATGCAGTATTTGATAAGATTGCAACTTTTCATGATCATGTTGACAACTTGCTGTGTAAAACACTAGAGACTTAGTTAAAAATATTTGTTAGCGAGTTGCCTCACTAGCCACTAAACCACAGGGACCGAATGTGTCAATTAGGCTTTCTTGAAAATCCTCCTCTACTTACCCCCTAGCGACTTAGTTTTTCTTTTCTTTTCAAAATTCTTAAACGTTTTTTTCTTCTCTCTTTCTTCCTCGTTAAGCTTTCGATCTAGCGACTTAGAAGTGGTATGTCTTGAATCTTTCTCTACTTGTTCTCCTATACATGTCTTTGATGATTGTCTAACATATCCTTTTTACCCAGATCTCATCGAGTTTTCTTTTGATCCATGACATTTGATTCCCACATAGGTTCGAATTCCAATCGAATCATGTTTTGTTGTTATGATGTTTTGCAAGTGTGTTAAATGTTTTGGTGTAACCGTTCTTCAGTGATTGTTAAATTGTGTCCATGTAATGGTGTTGTATAAGTGTTGGTTTGGATTGACGATCTGTTGCGGTAAAAATTGTTCTTGAAGGCGACTTAAGTATTGTTCTTGGTAGCGAGTTAGGTTTCATGTTCATCGTAGCGAGTTATTGCTTTTAAGTCTGCTCAATTTAGCGACTAAGTTGCTGTGGCGACTTAGTGAACTATTTACTAGCGACTTTGGTAGCGACTTAGCTGTATCACTATTAATAGCGACTTGTCTTTACAAGTTAGCGAATTAGTAACGGTAGCGACTTAGTAAACAGATTTGTAGCAACTTGGCTATGTTACTGTTCATAGCGACTTGTCTTTACAAGTTAGCGAATTAGCAAATGTAGCGACTTAGTGAACTAAACATGTAGCGACTTTACTGTGACACTGGTGATGGCGACTTGTCTTTACAAATTAGCGACATAGTTTGCTTTCATGTAGCGAATTAGTCTTGGTTAGCGACTTGTCCATTTATGACTAGAGACTTGTTTGGTTTGTTTTTCATTCGGTGTCTAGGGTTATTAAAATGTTTAAAGGCAATTTGCTAGGATGATCTCATGCTTACAATCTTGACTCAGGATCTCCTGAAGCAACTTGTATGGTCATCTTATTCTATGTAACTTGCTATAACATTTCTGTTTGAGCAAGCTGTACTTGGTTTCTCTCGTGGCAACCAAATGTTACATCTTGTTTCATACAAATCTGTTATATCATTTCTACATTTGTATCTTGATTCATGACATTATTCCTTTGCAATGCACGCTTTAACCTCTTAATTCCATAACAACTCGTCTTGTGAAAACTGTATCAAAAGGAATCTGTATCTTTAAATGTCTCACTAATGCTACTCAATCATTCTCTATATGCTTATAGGAACCCCGTCTGAGTTACTAAGTCTGAGTGTCTATGTCATAAGGGTGTTCACAATGCTGTCTCATTAATCATTTATTATCTAACTTGTTCCCAATCATTACTGTTGATAGTATTTATACTCAGATCTTCAATGGCAAGTTCAATCTCTGATAAGAACGTTACTTCTTCGGCATCACACAAAGTTCTTTCAGACGAAGAAATCCTTCCTAGGAGTCAATGGGCAGAAATTGGAAAAAGTAACTGTTATGTGGACCTACAAAAGCTGCAACAAAATCCTATACTCAAAGTGTCTATAGATATCCTCAAAAACACAAACTTCTTCGGTGCCATTACCAAGCAATTCTCTATTCCCACCATTTACATTCAACAATTCTGGAACACCATTCAATGGGACAAAATCACAGCTCGATACTCTTGCAAACTGGATGATAGCGAATTTCTGATTGATTCAGACATTCTTAGCAAGGCCCTTGGAATCACCCAATGTAACCCCAACCTACGTTCTGAATCTCCACCTGGTGCCGACGATCTAATTGTTTTTCTAATTGGTTTGGGTTATCAGAAGAGCATTTTAAGGGCTTCCGACATCATCACTGGACACATGTATCAACCCTGGAGAGCTATTACAACTATTATCAACTTGTGCTTATCTGGAAAAACATCAGGGTTCGATAAAGTGAGAATTCCCATCTTGCAAATCCTATGGGGTATTGTCAATAGGGTTGATGTGAATGTCTTAGATCGTATTTGGGAAGAATTTTCTTTATCAATGAACACATTCATATCTGATAGAACAAATTTTCAGAACAAAGCTCAAGGCCGAAAGAAACTGAACAAGCTTGTGATTCCCAGCATCAGATTTTCAAAACTTGTTATCCAGTTCTTGCAACAAACTCACAACTTCAACCCTAGGATTGAATCAACTCTACATAAAGCATAAGATGAATTTGTTTTAGGAAACCTTAAATATGTTCCTAGAGGTATGGATAAAGAAATCTTTGGATTGCCAATTCCTGATATTCTACTCACGGACGATATCAAGAAGAAGGACTACTTCAAACAGTTCATGAAAATTGCTGCCAAATTATCTGATAATGTCACACCCACTCCCTCACAACCCAATGCTCCCAAGCCCATTTCTGACTCACAAGCATCTTATGCCTCTCTTCCTAAAAAGAGACGCGAAAGGTCACAACAGTCAGACACCACATCCAAAAAGCATAAAGAAAAGAAGAAGAAGGTGGTAAAGGAAATTGGTGAAAATACTGAGGGGTCAAGGGATAACACTAAGGTAGTTGATGAAGATGATGCTGCTATGCAAATTGGAATCCAGCAAAGCCTAGATAGTCAGAATATTAAAGCCCCAGTTGGAGGAGTTGTGTTAAGAAAGCCTGATCAATTGCCTCGACAATCCACATCAAACACGAAAGACAAAGGAAAAGGGGTTGCTAGTGTTGAAACTGAACAAGCCGCTCACATGATTCTAACAATCTCATCATCTCCATCAAGTACCACCAATCAATATGAACTGAAGAGAAGAACTGAATCATCTCCTGCTAATGAACAATCTGGGTTGGAAAAAGTGTTTGAAACGTTAAAAGAATCTCTTACACTAAGTGAGACCCAGTCTGTTCAGAATGTTGATACTTTGTTGCATAAAGACTCACAGGAGAATGTTGAGACAAGATCTGATGAGACCATGCACCTGGATGAACCAAATCTGTCTACCAACTCTCTATCTTCACTAAAGAATCTGGATACAGATTTCACCTTCGGAGATCAATACTTAAATGACAAACCCATAGATACAGCACAATCCATGTTTACGGTCAACATTCAGCAAGATACATCAACCATTCCTCCGATGTCAACATCTTCACTCACAACTGCACTTCCACCTCCCAAACCTGCTCAATCAACTGTACTAACACCACCTACATCTTCACTTTCCCCTGAACCGGTCATTACAGTTGCTGATATGGTTGCTCCACCTGCGTCACCACCTCAAATCCTTACTTCAGATCAACTGCTTGACAGAGCAGTAAAAAGGATAGAAGCTCTTGAAAGGCAACTTCCGAAATATGTTAATTCACTTGAGGATCGTGTCTATAGATTGGAGCACCTCAACTTCGATGAAGGGGTTGCAGCCGCCATTGAAGGGGAAGTTAAGGATGCTGTGGAATGGGCAATGGAAGCTCCACTTCTTAGACGGTTCAAGGACCTACCTATTGCCGATATGAGAGCTGCTCTTTTAGAAAAGATGTATGATGCTGAAGAGGACAAGCATGAGGTCCACATGAAGCTATATGAGGCACTTGAAGAATCAATTAAGTACGACAATCATGAACAGTACTTGATTGATATCAGGGAAAAGGAAGCTAAGAAGAAAAGGAGGGCCATAGTGTTGGAAACATTGCGGAAAGATCGTAAGGATCCTCCTCCACCTCTACCTCCAACGGGGGGTGCTTGAACGTCTGGAGCTGGAGAATCTTCTAAGACAACCAACACACCTCCACCACAACCACCATCATCACCGCCAAAACCTTCCAGTCAATCAAGTCCTACAAGAGAACAGAGTACTTAGAAGAAATCTGCTGCCTGGACGACGGTTGACTCAAGGTTCACATCCGCATCCACCTCTATTCCTGATGATCAAATGGTTCATGAAGAGTCGCATGTCATGGCAGAGTCGGAATCAGATGAAGATGATGCTTCAACCAAGCATATTCTTAAGCCATCAGAAGAAGATTGGTTTGATACTTACTTGGCAGGTAAACGCCCTAGCACATCCAGAGTTGCACCTTCAAGGGACATAATTCAAAGCTGTATTGTTGAAGAGAGACCTCCTACTCCAGAACCTACATGGTCCATCCCAGAGTCTGACTCGATTATTCCTGACAACAATTGGGTATCAACTATCACCAATGATTATAAAGTACCACCTGAAGACTCTCTTCTGCACTTCACCGGTGATATGGGAAGCTTCATTAGATGGTTTTGTGAACGGAAGAATATCTCATCTATATCTCCAAGAGATCTTGAAGGACAAGCTTATGAAATTTTCAAGGTCTTCCACTCAGATGCCAATCAACTCCAATACCAGATGGAAGAATGCCATAAGATGCTTAATGACCAAGTCAGTGAGCAAATTAGTCGCTTCAATGTTAACAAATCTCTTCCTCTTGGTGGTGAACCTGGTCAAATGTCCATTCAGGCTAAATTCTTCTTCAATCATGACTTGGACTATCTTTGTGCTCCCTCTGCTGAAAGAAGACCAGCTCTATCAATTTCAAAGATGAAAGCTGCTACCTACTCTGATCAGGGGCTTGAACAGATGGTTCCTGATCAATTCTAGGCCGTCGAAGAATGAAAGTATGACATTGCCGCATCATATGGTATTTTTCACTGGTGGTACAAAAAGAAGAACTTCTACATCGAAAGACATGGTGCTGATAAAAGACGCAATGATTTTCGATCCAAGCTGCAAATCTTAAGTGTGGTTCGTGTAGAGATCTTCCCAATCTATGGATATGAGTATTTGAAAAAGATAGTCATCAAAAGAGCAGACTTGAAAGAGTATACTATTGAAGAAAACGACTTCAAACATCTTCTGCCGAATGATTTCGAAGATCTCTATCTATTGAATCTCCAAGGACACCTTGAGCATTTGCCTGCCCGTGAGAAAAAGGCCCTCTCTGCTGCTGTCACTCTTTGGATCAGGGGCCTAGTCATTCGAAAATGAGTTGAGGACTTTCAGCTTGGCATGGAAAGCTACCAAACCAGGATCAAACTTACAAGTCCACAATGGAATGCAACAGGGCATGAATTTCATCGCGAATACAAAGTCCTTGACACCCCTAGAGCCGTCATCTTCACCGACAGATATGGAACTCGCATGCTCATGCGACTATGTGAGCTCTACAAGTTTAGTGACGGAACGCTCAAATTGGTTGAAGAAGAACTAGACTCTAGAGTGAAAGAACTCAAAATTAATATCAAATCATGGGTTAAGACTACTTTCTGGACTGATGATGACTTAAAGCGGTGTGAATATTTCATTGCTGCAATCAGGCGAAGACTCAAGACTCGAAGGATCTTCCGCAGCCTTGAATGTTTTGTTGGTGGTAGACTTCGTGGTGGTCATTACAAACTTCTTCAAAGAACTGAATGAAGACATTTTCGGGAAGTAGTTTCTGTTATGTATTAAATTTGTGTATAATGTGATGTACAAACTATGAACAACTGTAATGCATGTAATAGTGTTAGGTTATGGACTGTGGTTTCCCCTTGAATCAAAAAGGGGAACTTCAGTGTTGTCCACTCCTGATCATATTAAATTGGACACATTTTTCTCCAACAAATATTTTGTCTCATACATATTTAAATCACTTGAGATCCAAAATCTCAAAGGATTTGAAATTTTTGATCGGGGGAGAAAATGTGATATAAATATGAAAGATGTTAAAAGATGACCACTCTTAAGTGCATACTGCTCTCTAATATGTGCTAAACAATTTTCGAATCTCGAAGCATATATTAAGGGGGAGCATTTTTAAACAAATTCAAGCCTTCAGGGTACATAATTTCCTAATTTTTAAGGTACCTTGATTGTGTGTTAAATGACTTCTAATAGTTTGGTGATCATGTCTGCTCCTCAAAATTGGTTCCCTCTTGTATGTGCAAAACTATTTTCAAATCTCGAGGCACATATTGAGGGGAAGCAAACTTATGAAAACCTCATCCTTCCCAAAAATGCTTTATCTACTTATCTTGATTAGGGAAGTGATGTTGATATCTTTTAGAAAATGGATTTCAAAGAAGATAACTCTTTCTCTTGCCTCCGTGTGCAAAACTATTTCAATCACTTGATGCACATGTTGAGGGGGAGCTCTTGTTCTAAAAATATCAAAAACAATTCAGGTACAAAATGCTTTGATAATACATCTTAAGTATCTGGATTGATTTTCAAATGGTTTTCAATTGGTTCCAATGGCAGATGAACAATACCATATAGACCGACCAACTTTACTTTATGTACGGTGATATAAGGATGATAAGGTTAGGTATGTGTTCCCATGATCCGCCAGAACCGGAGGGATCTACCCAGGAACTATCCACTAGATAGTGTAGAGTTCTTAGGTATGATGATAAAAGGAGAAAAATGAGATATGGGAAGAGTGCGGACTGAGACTGAGCTAGTACTGGAATAAACCCAACAAGGTTCTAGCTATGAAGTCTCGGTAAGCATTGAAGGGGTTGAAGAATTAAAAAGAATTGAATGAGAAAAGGGTGAAAACAAATAGCCCTCCATATATTCAACCTTAGGGCAGAAACCGGGTTCAATTCATATGCTACTGATGGTAACGTCGGTATTGAAGACAAGACGTCATGGACCCAGTTACGCACTGCACTTCAACTTCCCAAACCACTCAAGTTCCTCTTATAAGGGCTTGTTTCATTCTCACGGGGAACCTACATAATCTATCGACTTTCTCTTCGAGATTGTTGATATTGAAGAAGGAGACCCTCTCCCTAGTCTCCGGCACAGGAACCAAATATGCACAAATTGAGTTTAGAGCCACGAGATCATCAATAAAACTCATCAGGACACTTTCAATGAAGACTCTCTGTTTCACTCAATGTGGAAAGAGAGATTATATCTTGAGTCCTACGCATTATCCTTGTGGTATTGCCAGAACATCTGAGTGATATGCAAACATACTCACAATGAAGATGGAAAGCCTTCTAGAGCCAACATCAAACAAGCTCCTGGTGGGTGGCATGTGAGATCTATCAAATAGATCAACCATGTGACAACTGAACAGAAACAATGGGGCGATTCAATATTTTTGAATCAATCCTGGTTCAGGTTATGGATTGACGGATACCTTTGAAAAACCGGTCGTTGTGCTTAAAAACTCTTTTCATTAGCAAATCGACCGTGTACGGATATTTCAAATCAAAAGGTGTTTTATGAATGATACTTGATTTTCAATAAAACCTTCGTTGTATTGCAAAAACAATTTCTATTGAGCAATACACGATTTTTTTTAATCTCTTTTCATCAATCAGTGGACTTAAATTCGCTGGTTCACTAACTCCGTGTTGTCTTCTTTGAGACGTTCCGGTTTGAGAACAGCTAGAGCAGCTGCGAAACCCAGTCAAGGAAATTCTTTGGAATTATACCTGATTGTTGGGAATTATAGATTTTATGATTACAAAACCACGAGCAAGAATGAAGAAAGAAGAAACAATTAGGGCCTAATATATAATAGTTAGCTTTTCTAGTAAGCTAGGGTTTGTAACCTCCCTCTATTATATAAAGAGGGATGGCGTCTAGGGTTACGGACTCATCCTTTCATTTATTTTCATAGAAGACATCTCTAATGAGAGTCTAACACACGATCATAACGTGTTTATATTAGTAGTATTAGTTTCTTTGTTTTAATTAATAAAGAAAACCTTATTAGTAACATTGATGTTCTTATTGATTCCGCTGTGCATATTCAATGTTATTCATACCCTAGTTGAGTCCGGATCTTGGTTTCAACAATTGGTATCAGAGCGGGTGGCTCTCGATCTAGGGTTTATAAGGTTTTCATGTCATTAGGGTTTATGCAGCAGATGGGAGAAAAGAGGCAGCAGGAAGCAGTTTTGATGCTGAAGCATATCTGATTATTTGTTAAAGGTATTGATGTTTCTTTTCTTGTTAAAAAATAACATCGTATTGGATATAAACATTATGATTGGTCAATGTTCATTAATTGTTTCTACTCTCGGTGGTCCACTCGTGTGCTATATTATTTATAATTGGGGATTCATTGTTGTGCTTGAATATTGTGGATCTTGATTTATCATTTATCAATTCATTGTACGAGGGACCCAGGGGTTGCACATTATTTTTGATTGGTCAGTAGTAGTTATGTTTCTACTGATGACTTGTTTAATCACGTGGGATTGATCATATGGAGAATTGGTCCTACGATGGCTTTTTAGATGTGTCATCACATGAGGTTTATTTGTGATACTAATTTCGTTTTCTACATGGTCAATGCTAGTGGGATGGATTGTGTGTGGTGCGATGTATGAAGGATACGATGGGGATTATTTTTGATTGGCTAAAATACATGTGAATAATTTAATTGGTACTGATGGGTGCTAATCCGCACATGATATTATCTCATGTATATGTTGAATGGTCATGATGCTATTCGAATGGTACTATACTTATTTTGATATGTTGGTTCATGTGGGAATTAATTCATCACGTAAAGGTATATTTTTTGATTGGTTAGTCGTATAATGGGTACTGATCGATTGATGGTAATACTGACAGCGTGGTAACTTAATTTTGGTTGGATAATATTTATACTGTTCATGATCGGTTGTTGTACATGTTTATTTTGGTCTTGACAGTTTGGTCTTCTAATGTTTTACTAGTTTTGGTGAGTTGAATTTTTATTCAACGATGAACCCTAGTAATTAACATATTTTCGGCTTGATTTGGTGTTCCTACTGGCTGCATATTTTGATTCGTTTTGGTTTCTGCTGACCGGTTTCTGCTGAAGGTATTGGTTTCTGCTGATCGTTTCCTGCTGATTGTTACTGCTAATCGGTTTCTACTAGTTGTTTTTGGATTTCCTACTGGTTGATCAGGTGCGTGTCTTATCATATCTCAAAGTGAGCATGGACACTTTTGAGGTAACTTGTTCGTACATTAATGGTGTGACAAAGACTTGATGATTCTAGTGAAGGGGTGAGATCTACAAACAGTACTTAATGCTCGCATTTGCTATCACTTTAAGGAGTTACGTTGTAGTGCTCAGAGTTAGTGAAGGGGCGAGATCTATAGAAAAGGTGCTTAATGCTCACATTTGCTAGTGCATCATCTGAGTTTCGAGTCACATGGATAGTACAAGATATAAGACGCATACTTTGGTGTTTCTACTGGTTCTCCATTATTTCTGATTGACTATTTTGATTCTGTTGCTGATATGATTTTTCTGCTGTTGCACTTTATTTCTTTTGTTTAATTGTAAAAAAAAAAATTTGAGATGGTTAGTATAATTTTGAGGGGAAGCTTATGGTTTATATACTTACCATCTACATGCATCACTTGAGGGGAAGCGTCTACGAGGTGCACAAGACCCTATTAGATGATTACAAAAAGGGGAAGAAGATTCATGACGTGCAGCTTATTATTTGTGATGACATGTTTTAGCATTGTTTCTTATACAGGTTGTTTTGTAATATCAAATAGGGGAAGATTGTTGGGAATTACAGATTTGATGATTACAAAACCACGAGCAAGAATGAAGAAAGAAGAAACAATTAGGGCCTAATATATAATAGTCAGCTTTTCTAGTAAGCTAGGGTTTGTAACCTCCCTCTATTATATAAAGAGGGATGGCGTCTAGGGTTACGAACTCATCCTTTCATTTATTTTCATAGAAGACATCTCTAATGAGAGTCTAATACACGATCATAACGTGTGTATATTAGTAGTATTAGTTTCTTTGTTTTAATTAATAAAGAAAACCTTATTAGTAACATTGATGTTCTTATTGATTCCGCTGTGCATATTCAATGTTATTCATACCCCAGTTGAGTCCGGATCTTGGAATAAACGATCTTATCACAGGCCGTACTTGTACTGATCAACGTGGAACCGTGGGCCGTGTACCTCAATTCAACGAAAGTGATCAAAGACACTTTCGCGCGATTTATTGCTAACTGTTGTATGCAGGTACATCCTACATTTGCAGCTGATCAGAATGAAGCGGTCAATCCATAGCCGCATGCTCACTTAACACATTCATCTCAAAAGAAATCATGATTAGTGCATCAATGACTCTGATATTTTCACTCCATGCTTCTGCTACGCTGCTGCCAATATCAATAATCAACGAATGTTTCCGCTACTCTGATGAGAAGATTTCATGATCCAGAATGTGAGCATGTCGGTCCAATGTGTCTTGTCTCATATGCTGGCAACACTTCAATGTTTGATGCTGTGCTTACTGTACTTGATGATCTCAAATAATGCTCAAAGGTTATCACAGTGGATCAGACACTCAACCTCCACGAATTATTCATTTCAGTTGTTCAATGTTTTACCCTCCACAGATGCACTTAGTTTGATTACGTTGTTGAAGAGAAGTCTACGAGCTCAAGAATGAAGACTTACTAGAAAGCTAGGATTCACAATGTTATTTATAGGGTAACCTCCCTTAGGTGGAGATTGTTAGGAATCATAAATTCCATAAGTAAAAGAGTCAGTCACCCCATATATTATCTAGCCAAAGTTAGCTCACAGACTTGTCATTATTTACGTTATTTATTAGATAAGTAGTAGCGTAGAATAGTATAGTGCAACACCGTGGAGGAAGGACTGGTCTTTACCCATTGTATCCCTGATCCACAGGCCGTCAGGAGGTCGTTTAGTTTGTAACCTATAAATACCCTCTACCTTGCAAGGTAGAGGGTTGGATGTTCTTTGGTAATCTAATATTCCACAAGTTTCTCTTTCTAGAATATCCTACTTTCTCTCTCTCTAAAATCATCTATATGCTTAAAGTGTTATTGTTATGATATGTAAGTGAAATCCAATATCCTACAAGTTCTGGTGTAAGAGGATATCTTCTATCAGCTAACATGTGAATCATCGTCCCATCTTCTAGCTCTAGAACATGTACTCTAGATTCTTCAAAGAATCTCCAGCAAATAATCTCCCAATCTTCTTGGTTTTTCCAGATCTCAGCAGTACTTATTTCTTCAGTTTCCCAAACAGTTATGAGATCTCCAAGCAAGACTAAACCATATCCTTCTGATGGATTGTGTTCATAATATTCTTTTACCACATGATATAAATGGAGTAAATCTATTCTATCAATTATATGCAATAAATCCCATAGCATATTGAACACTTTGAAACTTTCATCTTCTTTATGAAACATCAGATAATTTCCATCTTTTAACTCAAAAACTTTAAAAGTAGTTATTGGAGATTTGTTCATCTTGAATTCAGCATCATCTTTAGAATACTCAAAATCTATTACTCTTAAGTAATTCCTTAGCTCATCATCAGTATCAGACCTTAACTCAACTTTCTTTGATGACTTCAGATCTTTAACTTCAATTTTTCTTTTTCTTTTTCTTTTTAAGCTTTCTTTTCTTTCTTCTTCTTTGTAAGCATCATCATCTTTATAATCTTTGATACTATCAACTTGTCTTTTATATTCTTCTCTGAAAGCATCATATAACTCTTTCATATTAACATAATCTAGCTTGTTCAAACCAACGTATCCCATCTTCTTTAGATAAGCCATCATAGCATTCCTTTCCTTTGCAATATTTGGTCTTCTTGGTAGAGAAGAAATAGGAAGTGGTGATGGTATAGCAGCTTCAGCATTCAATTCTTCTTGTAATTTCCTAGCTGCTTCTTCATTCATAGCTTCTTCTTCATTAGCAACCTCAGCATTCAGTTCAGCTTGTACCTTTCTAGCTGCTTCCTCATTCATAGCATTTTGAGCAGCCCTTATCTGTGCTAAAGTAGATTTCTTTTTCTTCTTTACTTCTACCAATATACCTTTTCCTTTATCCTTTGGATCAATAACAGATTGAGAAGCTCTTGGTTGTTCTTCTTCTTGCACTCCTGGAATGCTAACACCCTTTGGTCTTGATAAATCATGCAAAATCTCAGCAATGGTTTCGTCATCACTTGCAGTATGTATAGGTTTTGGTGTATCAGCTTCCTTTTCTAGTATGACAGTTGAAGGACCAGCTTCTTCTTCAAAATCTAACAACCTTGGAGTAATCAATTCTTGTCTGTAAGTTCCAGGAAAAACAGTACTTTGATCAGCAGTACCTTGATCATCAGTACTTTGAACTTGAACATCAATAACTTGCTCCTCAGTACTTTGAATAACATGTTCTTCAGTTTCTTGTGGCTGAATATTTGTACCTTGAAGTTCAGTCCTTTCATGTTCTTCAGTACCTTCAGGTTCATCTTCTTTCAAATTCTTTTCTTCTAAATTCCTCCCCAATTGGAATGAAGATTGTTTTTGAACCTTTTGGCGTTTAGTCTTCTTAAACTGCCTTTGCTCCTTGTTTTTAGATTTGACCCATAGACGATGATGTTGAACCAATGGCCAGACAAAATTCTTGAGTCTTCTAAACTTGAGCGTCAACTTCTTAATCTGTTTATCTTGAGCCTCAGTTGTTTTCTGCAATTTGACTAACTCCCTTGTTAGAACATAATTATCCAATGTCAAACCTTCAGGGGGTATAGTATGTGAATCATCTCCTTGAATTGGTGAATGTTCCTCTGATTGAGAATCAGGAACAGATTTTTGAGGATATGGAGAATTTGAAACTGCAACATCATCTTGAAATTCAGTACTTTGCGAAGCAGTACCTTGTGATGCAGTACCTTCTTGAGATGCAGCACTCTGAGAAGCAGTACCTTCAGAAGCAGTACCTTGAGATGTAGCAGTACCTTCAGAAGCAGTACCTTCTCTATCTTCATCTTCTGCAGCATCAGCTCTGACAGCTTGAACAAGTTCCATCATAGAAGTAGTTAAGGGAGTGTCCCTTCCAGTGAATAAATCACTCTTCCTAGCCATGAAAGTGAAAATCTTGGCTTGTTGTACCACAATAGGTAAAAGACTTGTAGGTTTAGGTACATCTAAAAGTTGTTTATTGAGGAATACTTGAACAAACCTTGGATACATCAACCATTTTGAACCATGAGTGATGTGTGAAAGCATTCCATCTAGAATGAGCCTTGAAAAATTGAAAACACGATCAGTAGCCAATCCTACTATAGCAGATGCTATGTTAGATCCAAATTGCTCCCATGATGTACTTTTAGCACTAATACAATGAAGCAACACATGCACTAAAAACTTCCAGTGAGGACAAAATAAGGGTTTCCTGAATGTTTGTTCAGTTAAGGACCCTTCATAACCAATGTGCCCAAAAGTATCCCAAATCAGTTGCTTATCAAAACGAACAGCCCCATCAGCATCATCAAACAATAAGTCTTCACGAATAGAGGCTTCAGTAATCTTGAAATTTCTCTCAGCAACCATAGCATGAATATATTCTTCATCATTCTCCATATGAACCTTAGCAGTTTCCCAAAATTGTTGAATCCAGGGCTAAATAACATCTGGTTCTACTAATAACGCATAACTAATTGGTGATCTAGTAAGAAAATCGATAATATCATGAAAGATTACATTCGCTTCAGTCTTGTCTAAATTCGCCACCATGTTGTGTTTGGAAATAGTATTACGACTCGCCATTGATGATTATATGATCACAGTAAGAAATAGAACGAATAATATAGGTGAAAGAGAGAGAACTATGGAAAAGATTAGGAGATATCAATATGAGAGGGAAATTCGGAGAGTAGTTATTTATAGGTGAGATTTAAAAAAAAATCACAGTCATCAATAACAAAGTTACCGTTAGGTGGAATTACCCCTCAATATTACCGTTAGAACAGTACTTTAATAAGACAAACAGTACTTTCCACGTGTGCAGTACTTTCCAAGCAGTACTTTCATAAAAGCAAAAAGCAGTACTTTTCCATTCTCTTCCTTACAACAGCAAATAAACATGAATATCCTCCCCTCAAGCAATGCATAGGACTATACTTACACTAAATAGTCCTCCCCTTAAATGTAGCTCAGTAATTGATCATGCTAATACTCACCACCAAGTGAGTAAATCTAGAAACATCAAATCCTTTGGTGAGTAAATCAGCTACATTATCATCTGTATGCACCTTGACAACATTAATGAGCCTATGCTCATAACAATCTCTGATGAAATGGTGCCTAATCTGAATATGCTTGGTCTTGGAATGATAATCTGGATTCTTCACAATGCAAATGGTACTTTCATTATCAATATTGATAGGAGTATTCTTGAAATTGAACCCATAGTCCAAGAGTTGATTCTGCATCCACAAAACTTGTCCACAACAGCTTGCAGCAGCCACATATTCTGCTTCAGTTGATGATGTTGCTGCAATTGTCTGCTTTTTACACTGCCATGAAACTAATCTTCTTCCAAGATATTGGCATCCACCTGTGGTTGATCTTCTGTCATAGTTATCACCTGCATAATCACTATCTGAAAAAGCTTCCAAGTGAAAAGGTGAATCCTTTGGATACCACAACCCCAACTTAGGTTGTTGTTTCAAATAACAAAAAATTCTATTCACTGCATTCATGTGAGAGACCTTGGGTGAGACTTGATATCTTGCACATAAACAAACAGCAAACATGATATCAGGCCTTGATGCAGTAAGATACATAAGACAACCAATCATGGATCTGTATAACTTGACTTCTACTGGTTGTCCATCTTCATCCTTGCCCAATGAGTTGATAGATTTAATAGGTGTAGTAACAGGCTTCATGTCATTAAAATTGAACTTCTTAAGTATGTCAGTTACATACTTGTCTTGACTTATGAAAATTCCTTCCTTTGACTGCTTAACTTGAAGTCCCAAAAAGAAAGTTAACTCACCCATTGAACTCATTTAAAATTCATTCTGCATCAGCTTCTCGAACTCCTTGACCATAGATTGTTTGGTAGCTCCAAAGATGATATCATCTACATACACTTGAACTAGCATGATATCCTTCTTATCTATCTTGATAAACAAGGTCTTATCTATAGCTCCTCTCCTATAACCATGTTGCAATAAAAAGGTAGAGAGCCTTTTATACAAAGCTCTAGGTTCCTGATGTAAGCCATACAGAGCTTTGACAACTTTGTAGACTTTGTTTGGATGTTTAGGATTTTCAAAACCAGGAGGTTGTTTGACGTATACTTCCTCTTTAATCTTGCAATATAAAAAGGCATTATTAACATCCATTTGATAAACCCGAAATCCCATATAAGAAGCAAAAGAAAGGAAAATTCGAATTGCTTCTATCCTTGCTACAGGAGCAAACACTTCATCATAATCAACTCCTTCTTCTTGTCTGTAACCTTGTGCAACTAACCTTGCTTTGCTTTTGATGACATTCCCTCTTTCATCTCTCTTGACTCTGAACACCCATCTTGTACCAATGACCTTCTTACCATCAGGAAGATCACATAATACCCAAACTTCTTGAAGTCTAAATTGTAGCAGTTCTTCTTGCATAGCTTCAACCCAACTTTCTTTAGTCAATGCTTGAGCAATATTCTTGGGTTCCTCTTGAGAGATAAAGCAAGTAAACAGACATGTTTGATGGTCCTAATGATTCAGTCTGTTTTGTTTATAGACAAAGCTAAGTAAAGCATTATGAGGTTTAGTAAAAGTCTTAGCTTTGTGTCTAGTCATCACTCCAGAAGTAGAAGGACCAATGATTTGATCAGTAGGATGATTCTTATGAATTCTTAAGTTTGGAGACTGTGGAACTCCATAAATATCTTCCAAATTAGTAAAATCAGCATCTTCATTGGAATCTGAGAAAATACCTTCATTTTCAAACTCATCATCAGTATCTTTTAATCCAGGCATGGTAGGATCATCCAAATCATCCAAAGTACTAGTAACTGGTGCAGCAGTACTTTGGTCAAAAGTATTGTCCAAAGTACTGTGAGAGTACTCTGCAGTCTTGTTCTTCTTCTTTGCCTCTTCATAAGCTCTTCTTTGATCATCAGTATAAGAATGTGCTAAAACATCTTGAAGAAGCATCTGATTAAGTTCTTCTTGAATAGATTGATCCTCAGCAGACAATGAGGATTTTGGCTCAGCAGTACTTTTCTCTGTCTCAGCAGGTTTAGGTTCTTCATCATGAACAGCATCTGGTCTAATATGGACTCTATGAACAACATATTGTAAATCTTCGTCATTGGACACAGGTTGATTTTCTTCTCTAACAGGTACATAGTTCATAGAAGGAGTTAAAACTTCAAGATCAAACATCCAATCAGGACCTTTACCCTTCTCATTGTCTTGATCTTCTAAAAACTCAACATGAAGACAATCTTGAACCTTCTTAGTGACTCTGTTGTACACTCTAAAGCCCTTACTGTTGGTACAATAACCCAATAAATAACCTTCTTCTGACTCGCCATCAAACTTACCCAGATTATCAATTGTATTCAAAATAGTAAGAGGGCATCCAAAAGGCTTCATAAATCGAATGTTGGGTTTGTTGCCCATCAGCAACTCATAAGGTGTCTTCATCTGTGGCTTAGTAACTGATACTCTGTTAAGTACATAGCAAGCAGTACTTACAGCTTCAGCCCATAATTGAATAGGTAGTTGTGAATCTGCTAGCATTGTTCTGGCTGCTTCAATCAAAGTCCTATTCTTTCTCTCTGCAACACCATTCTGCTGTTGTGTTCTTGCAATACTGAACTCCCTCTTGATTCCTTTGTTTTCACAAAATTCATCCATAAGCTTGTTCTTGAATTCAGTTCCATTGTCACATCTAATACCTCTAAACTTGAGTCTCAATTGGTTTTCAAGTGCTATTATGAGAGTCTGAATAGCATCAAAAGTATCATCTTTAAATCCCAAGAAAAATACCCAACTGAATCTACTGCAATCATCTGTTACAACCAAGCAGTACTTTTTCTTGTTTAAACTTGCCACAGAAACAGGTCCAAACAAATCCATGTGTAACAGCTCCAAAGGTTCTCTAACAGTCCTTTCCTCAAGCTTCTTGCAAGAAGCTTTGTGTTGTTTACCCTTCTTACATGCCAAACAGGAGTGATCATTCTTGTAAGTCTTTGAAGGTAAACCTCTAACTAAATTCCCTTTGACCAGTTTGTTGATATTCTTGAAATTGACATGGCCCAATCTTCTATGCCACTGATGTGCTTCTTCAGATGTTGCTTTTGCCACCAAACATGTGGCTCTCCCATAAGAATGAAGACTCTTCACATCTAGACTATACACATCATTGGTTCTTGGTACTCTAAGGACTACCAAGTTATCATCAACAGGCTTGAATTCAGGAGAAAGGATGAGACATTCTATGTCAGTGAATAACACAGGATGCTTTTTATCACAGATTTGAGAGACTGACAAAAAGTTGAACTTGAGCTCCTTCACATATCTAACATTCTCAAAATCTATACGCCTTGCTTTGATGATTCCTTTTCCAGTAATTCTTCCTCCATTGGGATCATTCCCAAATACAACTCGTCCTCCACTAATAGATCTAAAATCAGACAGAATCTCCTTGTCTCCTGTCATACTTCCAGAGCAACCACTATCTACAATCAAATGATCTTTAAGCTCCTCTTCTGGGTTGCCCTGCACAAAGATTTAGAGAGTTAGTTTCTTTTAGGAACCCAAGCCATTACTGACTTGTGTTCCCCTTATGGAGTTACAAACTCAAATTCTTTGAGTATGTAATTCCCACTATTTTTTAAAACATGATCCAGAATTATCTTTTGATTTTTAGCATGTGGATTTTCAAAACTTTCAAAACTCTCTTTTACAAGTTCATTCTATTTTTCTTGTATCACAAAAACATCTGATTCACTTTTTGTTGAAATTACTGTTTGTCCCTCAGCAGTACTTTCTCTCTTAACCCATTCGGTTTTAACACTTGGTTCCTGTGATCTATATCCCCTATGTGAATTGTAATACCTTCTAGGTTGATAGTAATGAGATCTCCTAGGATACCTGTTCCAAGAAGTGTTAGCAGTACCTTGTTTTGATGGAGCAGTACTTTGGGAAGGTACTGCTTGTGAAGGTACTGGTGGTTTAGAAAAAGGTCTTCTCTGGTGAGAATACCTATGGTCTGGTGAGAAATTGCTGTGATTGACCCTATTTGAATTATTCCAGACTGGTTTGTGCTCTCTAGGTTTCTGATTAGCAGACCTATGCTTTGGAAATTTTCTAAGGTATTCTGAATGAAATTCACAATCCTTGATTAAATGAGTAGGAATAAAGCACAGAAAACACAGTTTTTGACCCATACTCCCAAAGTGACTTCTTCTATGTCTATGACCAAAACTATTTTGCCTTCTAGGTGTATGATTGAACATGTTTTGACCAAAGTTATCCCAAAAAGGTTTAGCAATACTGTTTTGAAAAGGTTTTCCTGAAGGTACTGCTTGTGGAGCAGTACTTTGAGTTGAAGGTACTGCTTGACTTTGAACGTTGTTTTCAACAGATCTTTTGGGGTTTCAGACCTAGATAGACCAACTAGTTTTTTCCTAAACTCTAGACTGTCTACTCCAAAACGAGAAACATCAGGCCTAGGGGGTTGATGAATTCCAGTGGGATGGGCGACTGAATGATAACCATTGTCTTTTTTATACTCAGGAGGTGTTTCACTAAGTGAATCCTCATTACTAGATGTGTCTACATAATTAATGAGTTCATCATCACTAGTGGTTATATCCTCTAGGTCATCACCATATTGATTCTCTTCTATGTTATCAAAGTCCATACCAAAACCTAAGCCAGTTCTAATGTAAGCTCTTCTCTGTTTTTGAATATAAGTAACATGTAACAGACCAGATTCTTTCCAGGCATCAAACTTTGCTAACAAATCATCTCTTTTCTTAGTCAATTTCTCAATTTCGGCAATTTTACAATTTAGTTTCCATTCACTTAGTTTTAACTTGTAATCCTGTTGTTCATACTTTTTAGCCCAAGCCATTTCATTATTTTCATGTGTTAATATTTTGGCTTCCATTGACTCTAAGGTTATTTGATAACCAGCTACCTCAGACCTAGCCCTAACACAATTATCTCTTTCAATCACATAACTGCCAAGTAATTTTTGATAAAAATCATGACAATTTGAGCATACCTCAGAGATAGGGGGTGAACTTGGTGAAGTAGCCACCATTGCAAGTAGAACAGGATCATCGTCACTCTCCATGCTCCAATCAAATCTTCCAAAACCATCTCCGGATTCCAAAGCAGCATGATCAGATTCCTCATCAAAGGCAGTGCTCCAGTCCAATTCTTCTACTGAATCTTCAACTACTTCTTCCACTGCTACCATACAATAGGTTACTGGTTCATCATCAAACTCAGCACTCCAGTCAACCTCTGATAAACTTTCTTGAGCAACCAAGGCTTTTGTTTCAGTAATAGGAATTTCTTTGAGCTCCA
Source organism: Chrysanthemum seticuspe (assembly GCA_019973895.1). Taxonomy (NCBI): domain Eukaryota; kingdom Viridiplantae; phylum Streptophyta; class Magnoliopsida; order Asterales; family Asteraceae; genus Chrysanthemum; species Chrysanthemum seticuspe. The sequence continues at coordinate 222,770,619 of BPTQ01000008.1, read as the reverse complement.
GCTTTGGTTTCTCAGTCATCCTGTTTGCTTGATACTTAGCAAACCTGCACTCCCTTGCAAAGTGTCCAGTCTTTTGACAATTGAAGCATTCAATTTTGGATTTGTCAAAAGTGATTCCCTGTTTTGGTTTGAAGTCAATGTTCTTTCCTGTTTTCTTCATGTACTTCTTGATCCTTGCAGTGATCATTGCAACTTGCCACCTGATATCAATTTCTTCTAAAGCATCCTCTTCAATCTGTGAGAGATCTTCTTCATAAATTACAGGTAAAGAAGCTTGTTGTGCAAAGAAAGACCATACAACTTCATCTCAGTGCATGGTAGTACTTGGTGGAGCTTGCTGAGCATAGGTGGGGGGGAGTGTAAACAGCAGTACTTTGAGCAACAGTACTTTGAGGAGGAGAAGCAGTACTTTTAGTAGAAGTACTGCCCCTCTTTTCAGATGACACAAAAGCAATACTGTGAGACTTTGAGCTTGATTGGCCATTCATCTCATGCTCATACACCTTCAGATGATTGTAGAGATCATCAAAATCCATGGTGTCCAATCCAGGTTGTCCTCTGATCATTGTAGCTATCACATGCTATGTAGATGGCAAACTCCTTAAGAACTTCGGATTGGCATCTTCAACAGATACTTCTGCCTTGTATAACTCCAACATGTTGAGGAGATTTTGAAATCTATCATATGCAACATCAAGACTCTCTCTTTCACCAACAGTGAAAGTTTCAAACTGTTGCTTCAACAGATTTCTGTGCATCTTCTTAGAAGCTTCATTCCCTCCAAATCTTGTCTTGAGAGCAACCCAGAGCTGCTTTGCATCTTTAGCATCATGAAACTTCAGTAGATGTCCATCAGGTATAGCAGATAAGAGTATGTTAAGAGCCTTCTCTTGATTCCTTATGGTAGTTGCTGGTAAGACTGGTTTGGGTGGTTTAGGTTGTCCAGGAATCTCCACAGGTTCTGGAACTACTTCATTACCATTGACAATTACATTCCATAGTGCATGGTCTGTAATAGGAACAGCTTCAGTCGACATCTTTAGGTTTTGTTGTAGTAGGGTTTAAGGGTTTTTTCCTAGTCAGAGTTTCCACACAAGCTCTGATACCACTTTTTGGATCGATGTACTCTAACCAAACTAACTTAAATAGCTTGTTAAGGTTTAATAACCTCGGATAAATCGTAAGTTATTAACAATGAAACACTGAGCAAACTCTATTAAGTATGCGGAATTTACTTAACAAAGCTAAGAAGAATAACTTTAACTTTAAATGATTTTATTAATAACTCTAACTCTGCTTATTATGTAGTCTCTTTAACAACTCTAATAATATCGAACTTCTCTAAAACTCTAATAATGTCACGTACATCTAATGCCAATCTAGGGATCCTTTTATAGGCTCAAGGATAACCCTAAATGGTTTACAATTCTTATCCTTGTACGTCAAGTAAACAATACTTAGAAAGTTCTAGATAAACATTACTTTCTATCTTTAATCTAATACAACCGATTTAACTTTACAGTACTTTAATGAATAATCAGTACTTTGACTTTTACTTACCAGTACTTTGACTTCTTGCAGTACTTTGTCTTTCTGCAGTACTTTGTTAATTTTCAGTACTTTAATCTTCTGTATCCCAACACGGTACTTAATGACTTGGCTTAGGTGACTAAGAACAACTGGACTTATGACGGGTCACCTGATTTCTCCAGTGGAACCCTTTGCTGATCGGTTAGGACGAACTGACCAAATGCTGTCCTAGCGACTTTCACCCCACCTGAAGTAATTGGAAGTAATTAGACGTAAACATAACAAGTTAGGATGAGTAACTAGGTTAGCACCCCTTTCCTCTATTGATCGCAACCCTCGCCTTTATTTGCTTTCATATTTATTTTCTTAGTAGTAATTAATCATTCCACCTTTAAATCTATTAAAATCTGTGACACCAAGACTTAGTTTTAATCCGTACACATAGCTCTTGGGACGACCTCGGTTTTACCGAATACTACACTACACACGACCGGGTGCACTGCCCGTTGGTGCATTAGGGTAGACCATAGGTATAACGAGAACTTATAAATATTAAAACCTGGTCAGTAAAACCTGCATCAAGTTTTTGGCGCCGCTGCCGGGGAGTTATATTAGGATTTTTATTAAGTCTTTCATTTTTGTTTCAAAACATTTCTCAATTTCTCACGATCTTTGTTCTAGTTTCAAGTACCATGGAAGTTGTTAACATTGATAACCTCACTCTTGAAGAATATCTGGCATTGACAAGAGAAGAATAAGGACCGGGGATTGTTAGGCCAGCCATCGCTGAAGATGCTCAATTCAAAATCAAACCCTAATTTATGAGGGAGTTGCGTGCAAACCCTTTCTCGGGAAGCATTACCGATGATGCTCACGAGCATGTGGACAACGTGGAATACATTGTCAGCCTATTCAAAATTCCTAGAGTCTCAAACGATGCTGTCATGTTACGTGTGTTCCCTATTTCTCTCACTGGATCTGCTAAAAGATGGGTTGATCGATTACCTGCCGTGACAGTTAACTCCTGGCCTCTCCTAAAAAAATATTTTATTCAGAGATACTGTCCTCCATCTAAGACTGCTAAGCAATTAGAAGAAATCCATAACTTCAAGCAGGAGGGTGATGAAACATTGTACCAAGCATGGGAAAGGTACAACAAATTATTATACAACTGCCCTACTCACGACCTCAATAGCCAGCAAAAGGTGAACGTCTTTTACAAGGGTCTGAACATCTCCTCAAGGCAAATGATCGATTCGCAAGGACCAATACCTGGCATGAATCCAACTATGGCTCTTGAAACTATTCAGAAGATGGCTGACCACTCTCACAAATTGCACAATGGAGGGAGAAATCGAAGTAAGAGTGGAAATGTGGAAGGCCTTGCAGCAATAAACAACAAATTAGAAAGTCTTGGAAGACACATGAAAAAGCTCAAGGAGAATGTGCATTCCATACAAGTTGAACGGAATGAACACAATGGCACTCTCCCTACCAAGGAATGCTAATCCAACGAGGAAGTTAAAAGGATTGAAGAAGTGAAATATGGAGGTGGAAGTCCCTTCAACGGATACAATGGTAACGGGGCCAGATACCGAGAAAAATCCCCAGGGTTCTATACGAGAATCAACAATAATCCTCCTAGACCAAACCTCGAAGAAATAATGCATAAACATATCGAGGAGTCTACAAAGAAAAGTGATAGACTCAAGGAATGGATGGTCAAGCTAAAAGAAGACACCAACATGAACTTGCGGAACCAAGATGCCGCAATTAAAAACCTCGAAACCTAAATTGGGCAATTAGCTAAAAATCTTGAAACCAGTAATGACAAAGCCATTGCCTGTAAAGCCATATTTGCACAAGATAAACCAAAGAAAGAACAGTGCACCTCTTCTGTCACCAATGATCTTTCCAGGATTAACTACCTAAAAGAAGATGATAAATTGGAAGACGACGAGGACCTGCCAAGCCAACTTCCTAAAAATGAACACTATCAGGAAAGTTTTCTTCTTCCAAGCACTATCGGTAATCTTAAAATTCCCACATTAGCTGATTTGGGGGCTGGGGTAAACCTTATTTCTACCTCATTGTGTGATAAAATAAAACTTAACAATTTCAAAGAAACAACAATGATGATTGAAATGGCTGATTCCTCTAAAACTGTACCTAGGGGAGTGGTTAACAATGTTCTCCTTAAAATTGGGAAATTCCTTTTTCCTACTGATTTTGTGGTTATTGACATGGGGAAACGGGAGACTTACAACTTAATTATTGGAAGGCCTTTTCTGGCCACTTGTCGAGAACATATAAAGGTCTTTGAAAAACAAATTTCTTTGGGAACTGAAAAAGAACGAATCACTTTCTGCATGAAGGAACAATTGAATCCAAGATTAGAAATTTCAAATAAAGTTGATGTTGTCAATATTTCGTCGCTCGACCCGCCTCTGTGTTATAATCTTAGTACTAACAATCGTGGAGAGATTTGATAGTTGTGAACAGGAACAAGGAAAGATCATCCCGATTGAGGGTATTAAGGAAGCTCCGGATCCTAACAAGCATTATTGCATCCATATAATGACGGAAGATGACGAATCAATGAAAGCATGGCCCTCGTGTAACCCTTTTCGTGAATTTTGTGATGGAAATAGAAGGGTGGATGAATGGACGTGCCCTCACGAGATTGAGAGACACGATATAAAATTCGGAAATTTATCCTTTGAAGATTGGTACAAGATAAGATTTGGAGACTCGAACATCAATACGAGATTAACGAAACAACTAAAATGCAATTGCGATAACTATCACCTTATTGATAAAATGACCAATGATGAAGGATCAAACATAAGTGCAACAATTGATCCTATAGCAGAAGGTGACGACTACAAAAAGTCGTATTTATCATTTAATGAGTGGCCCTCGCAAAAATTTGGTACATGCAGCATTGGCAACACTGCCAGGAAAAGAGTGTTTATCGAATGGATGAATGATTGCCACTAAGTAATGGAGGAAGTTGGCCAAGTCCAGAGGCCACCATAAAGCCCCGAGGCTCTGAGTCTAACTTAAAGACTCGTAAATAAAGAAAAGTGCTCTTTCGGGAGACAACCCGAATTATCCCTTTAATTTGTTTTATTTCTATTTCTGTTGGGTTTTATGTTTTTAACCATTTTTGTAAGATTTCGAGAATAGTTGCTGCAGCATGCTAAATGGGGACCTGATCTGTCCATAGTGATGGCGTAACTCATTTTTATGGTTACGCCGTAACATACCTTTTTTGCAGCAGTCCTTCTCAGAGCATCACCAATTACGGCGTAATCCCATTCAACGGTGACGCCGTAGCTACACTCCTGTAGCATCTGCTAGGTTTTGCTTAATTACAGCGTAACTCCTTATAAGAGTTACGCCTAACTACTCTCTATAACACTTCTTTCTTTTTAAACACAATAATCTTGTATTAGTTTTCAATTGAACTTTGTGGGTATGTTCCCTGTAAGCCCTCACGAGACTACACTCGTCCACTTGGGACACCAATTGGTTTAAAAGGCTTGTTGCATACACTAAATGCAATCGTGATTCCTACGAAAGTGAGTTAGGTTTCTTTTTCAATTTTTCTTTTTATTTTTTAGAATTATGCTTGTCGGTAGTGTGATTTTAGGGTTTGAAGTTTGCTCGTGGATGCTTATGCGAAGGCATGACTCTTTTCGTGGGCATTCTTTTTTTTTTGGAGCAAATTTCAGGGAAGTTCTCGCTCTAATTCTACTTTTCTCTTCACCTTTATTTAACGCTTAGTACAAAAGGGACTTTTTACATTTCAAGTGGGGGGACGGGAGTAGAATTGTCTCTTGAACTTTATTTTTCCCTCGTTTTTCTAGTTTAATTTGAAAAATTATGCAATTTTTAAAATTTTGACATGTTTTTCTTAACCTAACTAGATTAGACCTTAGTCGAGCACATTATAACCCTTGATATTATATGGTGAGATTAGCCTTATCCGTTTCCAATTTTTTACCCTAAATCCACCAATTTATGAGTGTGCCTGTAGCTTGTAAACTTTAGAACTTGGCCTTTACATCATTTCGAGACCATAGACGAGGTATGTTGAGTTAGCTCGATGTATTTGGACTTTTCAATTTAAGAAGGCAGTATTATAGGATTATCACCCAAATAGCCTATCATTGTGTGTCTATCGATTAGTCACCTCGACTTCTCGACCCCCATGTTAAACCCTTTGTTGCACTCACCTTTAGTCTCAGATACCCCTAGATACACCCTTCTGAGCCATTCTTTTCATTTTTTTCACCCAACATATTGTTTCGATACACCATTACACCTTAGCCTACCATGTAGTCTTTATTTGTAATTAGGAAGTCATTATTTGCCTAAGTTCAAGGTTCAAGTGGAAACGTTCGGGAATCACGCTCTCGTCGATGACATATCCTTAAAGATCATTGAAGACCCCAAAATTCTCATATTGTTCATCTCAAGTGGGGGGATGTTATGTTATTATGTTATGTTAAAAAAAATGATGATTTGAAAAAAAAATTATTGTTATTTAGTGATTGTAAAGTGCGACGTTATAAGCACTATTGTTATGAGCTTACTATAGATTTAGTATCGACGAGGCCACCTCGGTCACGTTTGAAGAATGAAGTTGGAAGGGTGCCCATCATGATGTCCTCTAATGGCACATCTACCTGGTTATATCATGATCCGGTTTCTTAACTTCGAAACTTGAACTTTGGGCAAACGGTAAGTGGTGATGACTTGGTTATAGATTTAGACTATCTGCTTGATTTTATTTCACACCAATTTTATCCCATGTCTTATCCTACCCTTAGTCATGAAGCGTGTCTAGGTGATGCAGCGATCAATCTTTGGTGTCTTGGCCATGGATTTGGTCATGTATCATTGATTTTGTCCACTTCGCCGTGACATGTTAGTAATGACAAATCACCCTTAACCTTTGTCGTGTCTACCCATATTGCCTTCGAGAATTGTTTTGTCCTTAACTCTAGTGGTGGAGATTTGTGTAACCGCCAAGCTTATGATAGAATACATGCTATGACTGTGCAATAAGTGATCACCCCGAAATTGACACTTAGAATAGTTGAGAGATTTGAGTGTTTTGTTCCCCTTTCGTGAGGTGTTTGGCTTTGTTTTATTCTAGCATAAGGGATTAGTAAACTTATATTTTCCAGGTATTGGGAGATATCTTTTTAGGAATCTATCTAATAAGGTCTACTTGAGGGCAAGTAGAGTTCAAGTGGGGTGATATTTGATAACATCAAATAGTCCTGATTATTAAGTGTCAATTTCCCCCGATAATGCTTGTATTTTATATCATTTATATGGATCTACGCTTGTTTTCATCTATATTTCACTTTCAGGTACATTACGAGCATTGGAGCTAAAGAGACGCGGATTTGGAGTGTTTAGTGAAGATATATCATAGTATGCTTATTTTGAAGATGTTACGGCCTAACTCCTCTCTCACATTACACCGTAACAGAAGCGTGGCTCAGAAAACCAACTCAACTAAAGATTACAGCGTAACTCTCCAAGATTACGACGTAACCAACTAGGTCAAATGAGGTTCTACGCCACTGCAAGTTACGCTGTAACTATTGTCTCATTTACGGCGTAACCAGGATTTATAGAAGATACGGCGTAACTCCTCCAGATGTTATGCCGTAACCAGCATTTTCAGTGAAAAATACGAAGAATTGGATGTTACGGCGTAACTCTTAACATTAGTTACGCCGTAACCAGATCTGGCCTATAAATACCCCTCGAAATCCAGCATTTCAAGGCATCCCATTTGACACACAACATCAAGTGAACATGAGTAGAAGTCGAAGGCAGATCTAGAAGAGCATACGGAGCTATCTCTAAGGGAGAAATCACTCCCCTACGATAAGCATTAGCATTTTATCTCTTCTTTACTTTCAATTCATGTATTTCGTAATCTTAAACATTGAATCGATTGTTTTACTTAATATGAGTGGCTAAGCACCTCTGGTGCTGGCCTAGTTATGATTCCTTAATTGTTTTGTTTATGTTTACATTGCTTCTGTATAATTATTTTTAAGTGTATGCATGCATAGTTTGTTGGTAGCTACCCTTGTTTTGGTAGTTTTGAATGGCGGTAGTGGCTAGTTACTTAGGAGATATGACCAACTGACCATAAGTAGGTAGACTGAGTGGGAAGGGTAAGATATGACTAACTAACGACCCTTTTTGCTTGTGTGATTTGACCAATTGATCACCTACCGTTTGGATGAACTTAAGAAGTCGGGGATGAGTGTTTAAGATGCTAGCGCCTGGGCACTCATTATTATGAATGTTGCATGTAGCGGTACTTAATGACTTGGCTTAGTGGACTAAGAACAACTGGACTTATTATGGGTCAACTGATTTCTCTAGTGGAACCCTTTGCTGATAGGTTAGGACGAACTGACCAAATGCTGTCCTAGCGACTTTCACCCCACCTGAAGTAATTGGAAGTAATTAGACATAAATATAACTAGTTAGGATGAGTAACTAGGTTAGCACCCCTCTCATATGTTGATCGCAACCCTCGCCTTTATTTTCTTTCATATTTATTTTCTTAGTAGTTATTAATAATTTCACTTTTAAATCTATTAAAATCTGTGACACCTAGACTTAGTTTAAATCCGCAGACATAGATCTTGGGACGACTTCGGTTTTACCGACTACACTACACACGACCGGGTACACTGCCCGTTAGTGCATTAGGGTGGACCATAGGTATAACGAGAACTTATAAATATTAAAACCTGGTCAGTAAAACCTGCATCACTAAACCATCACGAACCATCTTCAACGTTGCGTCACAGAACTTGTGGATCTCATCAAATGCCATGAAACATGTATGATGATGCTCACTGCGGTAGACGATTCGAAACTTCGGTTTATGCCTGATGGTGTACTCAGCTTGTTGATTAAGTTCAGGAAAGTGCATCAGCGATTTGGTGAGATTGATTTGCTTTTGGTATGATTCGACCCCAAGTTGCAAGTCTTCAACACGTTCTTGAATAACTTTGCTGCGGATGAAGACCAGTAGGGCAGTGATGAATTGGAGTTGAATTTCCGTAGAGAACTGTCGCATCCTGCCTTGTACCTTTGTGAGATACATGTCTTCGATGTCGTTCAGTGACAATTCCGAGAAATCAGCTTTCGTGAAATCATACTCTACTTCATCTTGTCTTTTGACCTTGATCTTGGACAAGTATGAGTAGTCCCACTTTGTTTCTAGTGTTACCCCCATCACAACAACTATTCTCTTCTCATTCTTTACCTTCTTGTTGGATTTTCTGACTTGGCAGCTTCTGTAGTATAGTCTCCTCCTTTCAGGCCAATGGTGAATGCCATATTTAGCATCAATGTCGTATTCCACTACATTGTCAACGTACATATTAGTGGCGTCTTCTTTAATGGCTATGTTGTTGGAGAATATAGAAGCTGGAATGTTGAAGGTGAGTGAGGTAGCATATTTCTTGCTAAAACTGCTACCGTGTTGAAGGAACTCTAGGTCATTGTTGAAGAAGAAACGGTAAGGGATCTTCGGTTGTTCGGGTCGGCTAATTATTGGTAGAGGCTTTGTCCAATTAGTGTAGTAGGGAGTGTTATCCTTCCTTGTAAAGTCGATGTTTGATTCAGGATTTAGCCAGTCGATGTTTTTGGACATTGCACGGGCAATGTTGTCCAAGTGGTATTCGACCTCCACTGCACTGCAGGCTCTGTCTTTCAATAGGTTGAATGCATCATTCTTTATCCTACGCAGCTCCCGTTTCATCAACTTTTTGACCTTGAACTCATCCTGGATAATCTTTACCTGCTCCATGGTTCGACCTTCTATCGGTTCTTGGCCTTCAGGCAGTCTGGGTGTAGCATCAACAACTTGCTAAACCAATCGTATTCCTTAGTGTCGTCTTCGTCTAACCATGAGACAGAACCTTTCTTCCTTTTCGTGATTCTTGAGGATGATTCTGGTTGAGGTGATGGTTGTTGTTGGGGCTCAGGAATGTCATGATCCAAACCACCGGTATAAGTGAAGTGATCACCGATTTTCTATAGTGGTGGTGGAGAATCTGCATTCTGAGGTTTATCAGATAAGGGAGGTTGTTGAGTATCTTGTCTTATGTGTGTAGTGGTGGTCCTAGCAGGTGGTGGTGGCATGGATGACGATGACCCGCCAATCTTCTTTTGATGTTTTGCATTCGGATCTTGATCCTTGTCATCATCATCTCTTGGTCTCTTATCCAGACCAGCAGCTTCCTTACACGATGTCTTCAATTGATGTGTAAGAAGTACCTCATACAGTTTCGATTCATCTGGAGTGAAGGTAGGAGCTCGAGGAGACATCTGAAGTACCATCTGTGAGATGAAATCAGCTTCGGTGACAACTGGAGGCTTGATTGGTCTGGTTTGCATGACCACCGGTGTAGTAGTAATCATCTGCTTGACAAGTGTTTTAAGCGGTTGGTAGAACTGATTCTTGAACATCTCTTTGGTGACGCCATGAACCATGTTGAGAATAAAGTGATGAGTGTAGTTCTGAATCTGTTCATTCATTTCTCCTTGGACGTCCCTGGTGTGACAACTGGCAATTTAGGGAGTCTATTTTAGGTAATCGCATTACGTTAAACTAAAGTGAGTTTTGCCTTTATCACTTTTTTTTAATCAACCATGACTTGATTTCATATCATCTATTGGTTTTCATGGTTTATTTCGTTATTGGATGAGTTATCGTGTGAGTTTTAACTCGTTTTGGTAGGCACTATTCGATTCGGCACTAGAAAAGCTTAAACGAGAAATAACGTAACTTTTAGACCGTAACTAAAAAATTTAGAAATAAATAGTCAAAACTCGTGGAAAACATATATAACGATAACAGAAAGTCGAATGAATGTCGTGGGACACTCGGTGGACAATATATGAGCTCGGGAATGGGTAAACAGGATAGTTTACGAAAAATGACGCCTTCGGCCCCTCCTCTTTACCTAGGCCGGCGCCCCCCTCCCTCCTAAAATAGTTTGCATGATAGTCCCTAGTTCCTAGCTATATATACCCTTACCTCACCTCACTTCCACCCTTTCATTCTCTCTCTAAAACACACACACCACTCTCCTTCTCTCTCCCCTTTCTCTCTCTACAAACCCTAACCCTAAACACCATAGCCGCCGCCACCTTTCCGGTGAGATTCCGGCCAAACTCCGGTGCGTCACCACACACCTCTAGCACCATCTTAAAGATCTTTTCATCCTCTTTCCATCCATATATAACTCGCGCCATATAGACCTCCATAACATCTTCAAATCTTGAAAATACGATTCGTATCTTTAGGGTTTCAAGTGGGTTTTGTAGCTCGTGTTTGTAAAAGGTAAAAGGGACTTGAATACATCATGTTTGGGCATAAAGCAGCCACGTACGAGCCATATTGGTCTCGTATGGGTGGCGACATTTAGGGCTTTTGGGTGAAACATAGGATTAAATCTAATTAACGCTTAAATAAACATGTAGATAGTGTTTTGGAATCATGTGGTGTATCATATTGTTGGGTCTTTGCATTTTAGGTTTAGTTTTATGTTTTTGATTAAAAATAGATGATGGGTTTGATGTTTGGTTAATGATTGGAGGATGATTGATTGTGTTTGGATGTTGTGGTATTGATTTGGGAGTGTTTGGATGGTGATTGGTTGTGGTGAAGGGGCGTACGCACCATAAGACCCACGTATGGTCTTGGTGTGGTGTCGTAAGTGACCCACATGGACCAAGGGTCTGGGTCGAGTTGTCGTGGTAGCTTGTGGGTTGATGTTGTTGGTGTTTGGATGAGACGCGTGGAGCCGAAAAGCTTCTAGAGCTTGTTTGGTTCACGTGGTCTTAACCGCGACCGTTTCATGACCATTAGGGTCATGACATTGGTTTTGGGTATATTTGGTTGGTTGATTGGTTGGCAAGATTTATTTGAGTAGATTTGGGATTGAATTGCGCGATTATGACTTTTATTTAGACTTGATATATATAAATTGTCAACTTTGAGCAACGTCGGTGTTACTTTGACTTTTTAGTCAATAGTTGACCTCGACAACGCCGTAACATGGACTTTAGTATAGTTTAGACTATTGATTGATTTAAAAGCCGAGAAGTCATGACTCATGCTTGTGGACTCAAAACGAATAACAAAATGAAACTAAGATTGGAATTTGACGAAATGTATATATGAAAAAGATAATAAACTATTAAACATTAATAATAAAAAGGCTTTTATACCAAAAATATCGATAACAAGACTTATCTTGTTATTTACTATTTTAAAAAGAAACTAACGACTAAAAATGAAAATATTTTATAATAAATAAGTAATTAATGTTTCGAGTACACGTTTATCGAAATATGCCAATTATGGGCATTTAATACTAGTTTCAAGTATTTATTTACTTACGTTGTGTGCATGTGTTACGGATAACCTAACATTAATAGTGTTGATCCACGTGGGTAGCGGACTTATTAGGTTGATGAATCTAATAAGAGCCCGCTAGGTACGTTGGGTAACCTTATTAATGGGTGAATTATCCTTATGACTATTTAGGATGCGACCGGTTAATGGGATAATAAGGGACACGAATAAATTAATGAGTTTATCGGGTTGACGAATTCGATAAGGTCTACTATTTATTCCGAAACTTATTGGACTATGGAGCTTATCGCTTAGATGTGTCATTGTATTGCATTGAGTCACATATTGGTTGCTTGAGTGCATTCATGGCATCATATTGAGTCGATACACCCACATGAGGATACCAAACACTAGGACTAAACGGTGAAATGAGACATTTTTGGAAATAACGAAATGGAATACATTGGGGTAGATAACGTTGATTTTGGGAAATATATATTAAAATTGGTTTACATTAGTAGGTTGTGCCGAGTCAAATAGTTGTTGTGCCGTGATTACCTGTTATCTTCTGCTAGTGTTTATTCGTGCGTTGCTTGCTTGAGGTGAGTTTCATAGCCCCATTTTTATCTACGTTTTTAAATAAATTGGGGTGAGAATCATGCTACTGTTTTTGCACTTTTAAAACTATTTGGATTTGCTTATGTGCTTGACTCTTTAGATAGATGTGTGGTAGTCGTTGCGTTAGACTAGGGTAGCAATCCTAATTGCTATAACTGTTGCCTAGCTAAGAGTAGACTTCTACCTCGACCTAGTCTGAGGTTGGAAATTGTTCTTGACTTTGCCATGACAGTGCTGGACTAGAGTCGCTGGGCCCGAGTGATCCCTGGATGCGTGATATGGATTGTGATTTCGGATATGAAATGGATTATGAACCATCTGTATCTATCTTTAGTCTTGCATAGCAAATTAACTCCTACAGGTCCACTATGTTTTTATTGAACTTAAACCTATGAACTCACCAGCGTAAGCTGACCTTTTAGTATGTTTTCTCATGTATTTAGATGATGTTTGGAATACGTGTTCGGTGGAAGCTTGGCAAAGAGGCATGGTTCAAGGATCATATTTGACTCTGATAAATTATGGGGACCTATTTTATTAAATCATGTTTTGGGCCTAATATTTATACTTTTGGATTAATGATTTGAATATTTAAATTTGGGATTGGTTTTGAATGAAAATGACTATCTTGTTTGCTATACTTGTGTGAGATACCAATCCAGTCGTAACTCCCCAAAAACTTGATTAAGTCTTCCGCTGTACCGAGATTTGGGGGTGTTACAGATTGGTATCAGAGCTCAAGGTTATAGAGAACTAGGTATTTAATAAACCCTAAACTATAACCACTTTTTAAGAAAATTGATCCTCGACCGACGCACGCCCGTTTGCCAAGCCGAAGCTTCTTATTTGATTATGGTATGAACTGTGATTTGACTTATGAGATGATATGTTTTGGGATATGATTATTGATTTTGGGTAAACGTGGTACGATTATCTAGATATTACGGATTTGATTTGAGTTATCGATATGTTATGATTTTGGGATTTTGAGCTCGATTGATTTGATATGGGATTATGTGATAGAACTGAACTTATGCGTTTTATTTAAAGGCATATTTTGAGTAATGCGGTACCTCTACTTTTAAAACTTTCATTATGTGAAACATGTTTTGGTTGAGTTAATGCACTTATTAAAACTAGTTGTTTTCGAACACTTATACCTACCCTATGTCATTGTCACATACTATGCCTTCACTAGCTTTTGATATGTCTGAGGAGGTCCTTGTTGTTGCTAGTTCCCCAACATTGACTCTCATGACGGTTGCGCAGGGTGATCCCTATGTGATTCCCGTCACTCTAGTTCATAATCATCATCATATCGCCCTAGCTCATCTAGGCAGCTCACTTTACATCAGGTCTTAGCACGAGCCCAGACTCCTAGACTTACTCATAGTATTTCCCGCATGTCCGTGAGACCACCATCATTACCTATCCGCTTAGCAGCCCACTCTCTTCTGTCATCACCACCAGCATCACCATGTCTTAGAATACCTAGATCCCCTACTGTACCACCTCAGGATTTACCCGCACAAAGACTCCGACTCATGGACTCTCCCTCTGAGGATGAGGGTGAGGAGGAGCATGAGGTCGAGGAGGAGCATGAGATTGAGGAGCAGTATGTAGATGAGTATGAGGATCCTCAGGAGGAGGATGATGAGGATATCCCAGAAGGGGGTACTCCTCCATTACAGAGTCCTGCACATTCTCCAGGACCAGGCTCTCCTTTGCCTGAGCCTGATTCTCCTGGACAACCTTTTGGTTTTGATTCACCTCCACATTCACCTGAGATAGGTAGCCCATTAGGATCTGAGATACCATCGGAGATTGCTTCAGAGCCCGAGGAGTATGGAGGTACGGGTCTGATCTGGAAGAGGATTATATCCCAGAATATTAGTCTCATTAGGTTGTCAGATCGATTAGACGGAATGACGAGGACTGGTGTAGAAGATTTGAGGATAGATTTGACTAAGATGGAGAAGAAGTCGATGGCCTTAAGAGAGGGTCTGTCGGGACTTACGAGCAGGTAGGAGACCGGCACGCAGAGTGTTTGATAGCCCAGGAGGCAGACCAAGTACTTCGGCGCAAGGTCGATGAGTTGGAGAAGGAGGTCGTGAATCTTAGGAAAGATTCCGACTCTCAGCGTTTGGGGATTTTGTCGCTATGGAGAGTGATGGATGATGTTTGGAGATCATTTAGGAGTGCCCGTAGTCGTGGCTAGATAGTGTTAGATTCATGGCTTGTTACCGTCTTGAAACTAAGTAGTACCTGGTTCGAGATGTAGGTTTATCCTAGTTATCTTATTAGTATCGTTGTTAGGATCATTTTTGATTTCTCCGTATCCTTCCATGTATTCCACTTTGAAACCTATGAGTTATGGTTATTGGAACGTACATCCTTTAGTTATGATTCGGATTTAGTTGTTTTGTTATGGTATAGCGTTATCCTTGTTGACCTTAAATATGTATTCGAGCGTTATTTGGTGATCCTTGGAACCCAACTCTATCTTTAGAGCGTGAATTGTGAACTTATGAAACTGTTATTCTTGCCTTCAGAATGATGGCAACAAGACGAAACCCGCTTAGGAACAACCGAGCAGCTCCTGCTGTTGAGGTTGCCCCTGTCCGTCGAGGTCGTCGTCCGACCCTGACCACTCCACCTGTTGAGAACCTGAACACTGGTAACCCAACTGTAGAAAACCCGAATGTGAACGACCGTGTTGAGAATGGTCCTATTCTATAAAACCCTCCACCTGTGAACCCAACCCACATTAACCAGCTTGTGACGCAGCGTGTCGCTGAACTGCTAGTTGAGCCAAATCTCTCTAACACCTCTGGTGGAACCCCAATGCTAAATCGAACTCGAGGTTGTACCTACAAAGAGTTCCGATTTTGTGGTCCCATCGAGTTCGGAGGAACTGAGGGAGTAGTTTACCTAACTAGGTGGTTGGAGAAAACTGAATCTGTGTTTAACGTTAGTAAATGTGATGAGGATTGTAAGGTTAAGTATGCAACATTTACCTTGAAGGACGAAGCGTTGACCTGGTGGAACAACTATCACAGATCAGTAGGAAGTGAAGTAGCTTATAGCATGACTTGGAATCAGTTTAAGACTCTCTTGATCAAGACTTACTGTCCTAGGAATGAAGTTAAGAAGCTAGAGATTGAGTTCTGGAACCATAAGGTTAAGGGTACTAACATGACGACTTATAATCGTCATTTCCAAGTGTTATCGTTGCTTTGCCCTGATATGGTTCGCACTGAAGACCTTAAGATTGAGAGGTATACTGATGGATTGCCCTTAGCTACTCAGAATGATGTCATCGCTGCGAAGCCAGTTAATTTGCATGAGGCAATTACTGTGGCTCAGCGTTTGATGGACTCTTATGTATTAGAAGTAGGAGACAAGGGTAAGAGTGATAGGAGTGATAAGAGGAAGAGGAATGAAGTTGTTAAAGGGAATGGAAACAAACGACATGAGACAGCCAGGGTGTTCGCCATAGGAAATGGAGAAAGGAAGGGTTATGAAGGTAGTAGACCCATGTGTGGTCGTTGCAATCGGCACCACCATGGACCGTGCCCGAATGTGTATAGGAAGTGCTCTAAGATAGGACACTTGGCCAAAGACTGTAGGTCGCGTCCACTTGCTGTAGCTCAAACTGCACAAGGAGCGGACTGGAAGGCCACTGTCACCTGTTTTGGATGTAGAAAGAAAGGGCACTACAAGAATAAGTGCCGAGAGCCGTGGATAAGAGGAAATCCCGGTAATGTAGGAGGATTTGTTAACCGAGGTGTGGGAAGTAATGGCTTAAACCCTGTGAAGCGTGAGGTTGTGGAGAAACAGGGAAATCTGAGTGCTAGGATTCAGCAGAGAGACATGGGAACAACGCGTGTTTATGCTATTGGGAAGAAGCTAGTGAGGACCTTAACGTAGTTATGGGTACGTTCCTTCTCAATAATCGACATGCTTCCATACTGTTTGATACTGGTGCGGATATGAGTTTCGTATCCACCGATTTTATGCCATTACTAGGAATCTCCCAAATACCTCTAGGGTTTAGTTACGATGTGGCATTAGCTAATGGAAATAGGGAGAAGATATACACCGTAGTCCGAGGTTGTACATTAAGTTTCCTAGACCACCTGTTTAGCATAGACCTATTGCCAGTCACCTTAGGAAGTTTTGACGTCATCATCGGAATGGATTGGTAGTCGAAGAACGGTGCGCACATCATCTGCGATGAGAAAATCGTGCGTGTACCGTATGGCAGAAAAGTTTTGAGCATACAAGGAGATCAGAGCGACTATGGAAGTCCTTCCCGGTTGAGTATCATCTCTTGTATTAAGGCCCAGAACTACATCGATAGAGGAGGTTGTCTTTTCTTGGCTCGAATTTCAGAAAAGAAAAGCGAGGAGAAGAGTGAAAGACACCTTAATGATGTACCCGTCGTTAGAGAATTTCCGGATGTGTTTCCCGACGATCTGCCAGAGATTCCACCTGTCCGACAAGTGGAATTTCAAATAGAGTTGATACCCGGTGCTACATCCGTAGCTCGTGCACCTTATCGACTTGCTCCAAGAGAATTGGAGGAACTGTCTAAACAGTTGGCAGAGTTGTCAGAGAAGGGATTCATTCAACCAAGTTCGTCACCGGGGGGAGAACCAGTGTTGTTTGTGAAGAAGAAGGATGGATCATTTCGGATGTGTATTGATGTAACATATTGGATTTCACAAACACACTAAACCATAAGATCAAATAGGCGTATTATGAGTTCTAGAGAGAGAAAGTTGGAGGTTTAGGGAACTTTAGTGAGAGAAAGAAAAATCTTATTATGAGCTCCAACTCTTTACATTGGGAAGTAGAGAGTATTTATAGTCATTACATAAATCGCCACCTATCGGGCTGTGGATCAGGCATACAGTGGGTAAAGACCCGTCCGTCCTCCACGGTGTTACTTAAACTAAATACTACTTAACTTTTAATAATCTACGACTACGAGCTTTCTAACGATTACATATACTTGAGGTGACCGACTCTTTATATTCTGGATTTACTAAATCCTACCAATCCCCCCCTAAGGGAGGCCACCTCAAACACACATTAAACATATATTGAATACAAACAGATATTACATTTAAAAATTGTTCTTGCATTCTTGATGTTGTACTTTGCTCTGAAGCTCGTAGTCATTGATTCTTCACATTGCATGTTAGGTTAATCCAAGTGGAGGTCTTTTTACTGATCCACGTGATAATGAGTTTTGAGCCAGTTTTGAGATCATCAGCTGACAAGAAATCTCTGAGATATCCATTGTGGTGTTGGTATTATGTGATTTTGTGACTTTCGGACCGACATGCTCACATTCTGGATCATGATATATTCTCATCAGAGTAGCGGAAGCTTTCGTTGATTCATGATATTGGCAGCAGCGTAGCAGAAGCATGGAGTGAAAATATCAGAGTCATTGATGCAGTAATCATGATTTCTTTCGAGATGAATGTGTTGAGTGAGCATGCGGCTATGGATTGACCGCATCATTCTGATCAGCTGCAAATGTAGGGCGTACCTGCATAAAACATTTAGCAATAAAGCGCACGAAAGTGTCTTTGGTCACTTTCGTTGAATTGAGGTACACGGCCCACGGTTCCCCGTTGATCAGTACAAGTACTGCCTGTGATTAGGTATAATTCCGAAGAATTTCCTTGACAGGGTTTCGCAGCTGTTCTAGCCATTCTCAAACCGGAACGTCTCAAAGAAGACAAAACGGAGTGAGTGAACCAGCGAACTGAGATTCACCGATTGATAAGAAGAGATTTGAAAAACAATCGTGTACTGCTCAATAGAAATTGTTTTTGCAATACAACGAAAGTTTTGATGAAAATCAATTATCAATCATAAAAACCTTTTATTTTGAAATGTAAGTACACAGTCGATGTGCTAAAGAAAAGAGTTTTTAAGCACAATGACCGGTTTTTCAAGGTATCCGTCAATCCATAACCTGAACCAGGATTGATTCAAAAGATTGAATCGCCCCATTGTTTCTGTTCAGTTGTCACATGGTTGATCTATTGGATAGATCTCACATGCCACCCACCAGGAGCTTGTTTGATGTTGGCTCCAGAAGGCTTTCCATTTTCATTGTGAATATGTTTGCATATCACTCAGATGTTCTGGCAATACCACAAGGATAATGCATAGGACTCAAGATATAGTCTCTCTTTCCATATTGTGCGAAACAGAGAGTCTTCATTGAAAGTGTCCTAATGAGATTTATTGATGATCTCGTGGCTCTAGACTCAATTTTGTGCATATTTGGTTCCTGTGCCGGAGACTAGGAAGAGGGTCTCCTTCTTCAATATCAACAATCTCTAAGAGAAACTCGATAGATTATGAAAGTTCCCCGTGAGAATGAAACAAGCCCTTTTAAGAGGAACTTGAGTGGTTTGGGAAGATGTAGTGCAGTGCGTCACTGGGTCCATGACGTCTTGTCTTCAATACCGATGTTACCTTGGTAACCACCAGTAGCATATGAATTGAACCCGGTTTCTGCCCTAAGGTTGAATAAATGGAGGGCTATTTCTTTTCACCCTTTTTCACATTCAATTCTTTTTCATTCTTCAACCCCTTCACTGCTTACCGAGACTTCATAACTAGAACCTTGTTGGGTTTATTCCAGTACTAGTTCAGTCTTATTCCGCACTCTTCCCACATCTCATTTTTCTCCTTTTTCAATATACCTAAGGACTTCTACACTATCTAGTGGATTGTCCCTGGGTAGATCCCTCCGGTTCTGGCGGATCATGGGAACAAATACCTAACCTTATCATCCTTATATCACCGTACATAAAGTAAATTTGGTCGGTCTATTTGGTATTGTTCATCTACCATTGGAACCAATTGAAAGCCATTTGAAAATCAATCCAGATACTTGTGACAAAGCATTTTGTACCTGAATTGTTTTGATATTTTTAGAACAAGAGCTCCCCCTCAACATGTGCATCAAGTGTTTGAAATCGTTTTGCACACGGAGGCAAGAGAAAGAATTAACTTCTTTGATTACCATTTTATAAAAGATATCAACATCACTTCCCGGATCAAAACAAGTAGATAAAGCATATAAGGGAAGGATGAGTTTTTCATAAACTTGCTCCCCCTCAATATGTGCCTTGAGGTATGAAAGAGTTTTGCACATACAAGAGGGAACCTGCACATTGATCACGTTTCAAATCTTTGTCGTTTAAGATAGATGCTCCCCCTCAACATGTGCATGGAAAATTTGAAATCGTTTGGCACATGTGGGAAGGAGAGCTTGTACATCCTTATAAAACCATTTACCGAATTATCAGTTTAAATCCAATTTAAATCACAAATTCTCCCCCGATCACAATTATCAAATCATTTGAGATTTGTGATCTCTTGTAGATTTAAATTGATTTTGAGAGCTTTTTAAGGAGAATTGTGATTTGATTATGAAAGCGTTTTATCTGATAAGGATCGGATTTTAAGACTTTAAACTCCATTGAATAAACATGCATGATTATCTTTTTGAAAAACAATTGAGTGACAAATAACCTTATAATTTAATTGAAATCATTCTCCCCCTCAATCAATGACAAAATTTGTTGATTGAGAGATAGATATTTTGACAAACTTTTAAGTCCAGATGATTATCAAAAATAGAGTCAGAGTTATTTTTCAAAACAACTAGTTTTCATTAGATAGTAAGGATTAGTTTAAAGAATCAGAGCAAGAAATTTGAAAACCAAGATAAAGCATGGCTCTGTTCTTTCTTTGAAAAGCGGGTTACTGCCTGAAATGACAATAAACCATTTTTTTCTCTTTCTCCCAAAAATACTTTTTGATTTTTCTTTTTTTTTGAATGACAACATCAAGACCGTAGATATCCTGTGTCATTCTTTGAATGACAACATCAAGACCGTAGATATCCCGTGTCATTCTTTGAATGACAGCATCAAGACCGTAGATATTATCGAATCGAGAGAAACATGACAAAATGACAATATTTGTTTGAAGATTTTTTGACTTTTTCAAATTTTTATGGATTTTGAAAGTTTTATAATTTTCTATTTGATTTTTTAAGGTTTTATAATTTTGTATTTTGTTTTTCGAAAAAATATTTACAGGGGATAGATGAAGGAAACCTTTTAATCCTCTTCTTCCTCTTGAAGACGTTTGAGAGTTTCTGGTTGTAGGCTCTTAAGACCCAGTCGTGGAAGAATAAACTCAAAACGTTCTCTAGGAAGAGCTTTGGTGAAGATGTCTGCTAACTGGTATTCAGTCCTCATAAAGTAAAGTTCCACCACACCGTTTTCAACTTGCTCCCTGATGAAATGATGTCGAATGTCGATGTGCTTTGCTCTTGAGTGTTGTACATTGTTACATGAGAGAGCAATGGCACTTTTATTATCACAGTACAGAGGGATTTTATTGAATTCAAAGCCATAGTCAGATAATTGGGATCTCATTCATAGGATTTGAGCACAACAAGATGACATGGCTATGTATTCCGCCTCTGTAGAGGAAATAGAAGTACTCATTTCCTTCTTTGAAGACCAGCTCACAAGCTTATCACCCAAAACCTGAGCACCTCCAGACGTACTTCGACGAGTATCTTGACATCCTGGATGATCAGCATCTGCATAGGCTGTTAGTGACATACCGGTGTCCTTCGGGTACCAAAGTCCCATATTGATGGTTCCTTGGAGATACCGAAAGACCCGTTTAACCGCTTCAAGGTGCTTTTTAGTAGGCTTAGCCTGGTATCTAGCACACATGCAAACAGCGAATAAGATGTCTGGCCTACTAGCTGTGAGGTACATCAGGGATCCAATCATACTACGATATTTCGTTTTGTCTACCGTGATCCCTGAGTGGTCCTCATCTAGTTTGGTACGTTCAATCATGGGAGTGTCAACAGGGTCACTAGAATCGAATCCAAATTTCTTTAAAATCTCATTTGCATATTTAGATTGATTTATGAAAATGCCTCCGGGACTTTGAGAAATTTGTAATCCCAAGAAAAATGACATTTGTCCCATCATTGACATTTGAAATTTAGAACCCATTTCATTTGAAAAACGGTCACACTCATTGGGGTCAGTCGAGGCAAAGATGATATCATCAACATAAATTTGAACATGAATTAAATGTTTGCCTGACTTCCTGGTGAACAATGTTGGATCAACTGCTCCTTTGCTGAATCCGGTAAATAGAAGAAACTTTGATAGCGTATCATACCATGCCCTTGGAGCTTGCTTTAAACCGTAAAGAGCCTTCTTCAAACGATAGACGTGAGTAGGATTCTATGGATTCACAAAGGCTTCATGTTGGCTGACGTAGACGACTTCTTTAAGATCTCCGTTCAGAAATGCCGTCTTAACATCCATCTGATAGACTACCATGTTCTTACTAGCAGCATTAGCCAAGAAGATTCTGATTGCCTCTATACGAGCAACAGGAGCAAATGATTCTTCAAAGTCAATACCCTCCTCTTGACGGTATCCTTTAGCAACCAATCGAGCCTTGTTCTTTAAGACATCACCATGCTCATCAAGTTTCACTTTGAAGATCCATTTTAGAGCAATGATCATAGCACAATCTGGAGCAGGTACTAATTCCCATACATCAATTCGATCAAATTCATGAATTTCTTCTTGCATGGCATTGAACCAGCTGTCTTCATTCATGGCGGTTTTAACATCTTTTGGTTCGATCTTAGAGAGTACGGAGTTGAAGAAGCACCATAAGGCATCGGTTGCAAGTTGTTTCCGTGTGGATACTGGAAGAGAGGGATTTCCAATGATGTTGTCTAATGGATGATCGTGAGTCCATTTTTTGAGGTGTTCATGTGGCTGTTGTTGAGGGACTGAAGTAGCAGAGTCGATGTCTCCTGAAGAAGATGGTTCTGATGATGATTCAGGAGCAAAGATATTTTCAAATGGAGCATCTTCGGGAGTAGCAAAGGGATTAACTTCTTCATTGATACCAGAAACAATTCCATGATGTACATTCGAAGATTGAAGATTTGTTGATGAAACTGAGTGATCAGCAGCAGGCGCTTCTTGACTTAATGATATTGAAACTGAAGGGTTGACTTCATTCACAGGGATATGAGCAGCCTCTGTTGAAGGGGATGACACATCATTAGCACTTGGCTCATAGTGTTCATCAAACATAGGATCAAACAATTTCTTTAAATCATCTTCAGATGGAGGTACATATGTAGTTGCTGGAGAGAGGTTTGGTACAAGGGATGAACCAATGGGACTGTTTTGAAGTGCGGGTCCAGAACTGGATTGTCCAGGAGCCATTTGACCGGTCAGCTCATCGAACGTAACGTGAATTGTTTCTATGATATTACGGGTTCTCTTGTTGTAGATTCGGTAACCCTTCTTGTTTGGTGCATAACCAACAAAAACTCCAATATCTGCCTTTGCTCTTAATTTACCTAAATCTTGACTGTCATTTGTTGGATAGCACAAAGCTCCAAACACACGAAGGTAGGAGAGATCAGGTTTTCGTTTATGAAGAAGTTCATATGGAGTTTTTCCATGAAAGGTGTGTATAAGGGAACGATTTTGGGTGTAGCATGCAGTGGCAATGGCTTCAGCCCATAGAAACATTGGAACCTTCGAATAAATAAGAATTGTTCTTGCGGCTTCTACAAGAGTTTGATTTCGTCTTTCAACTACACCGTTCTGTTGAGGAGTTCGTGGAACACTTCTTTGATGACTGATTCCAACACTTTCATAAAACTGAATTAAGTCTTTGTTAACAAACTCTGTGCCATTGTCTGTTCGAACAATTCTGACTGTATTGTTGAGTCGAACCTGAAGTTGTTTGATTAGTTCGATGATGACATCTGGAGTTTCATCCTTTGTCCTCAAAAACTTTACCCAAGTAAATCGAGAGTAGTCATCAACAACTACTAGAATGTATTTCTTCCCATTTATCGTTTGCACTCTCATTGGTCCGCACAGATCCATATGAAGGGTATGAAGAACTTCCATTACAGAATTTGTGGGTTTTGGTTTGTGGGCATATTTCGTGCTTTTACCCATTTGGCAAGCTGAACAAATATGATCTTTTTCATATTTTAATATGGGTAAGCCTCTGACAAGATCCTTTCTGGAAAGGTTGTTTATGGTGCCGAAGTTCAAGTGATTGAGACGACGATGCCATAACCAAGACTTTGTTTTAGAAGCCTTTGATAGCAAGCAGATTGGAGAGGACTTCATCATGTCATCGATAGAGATGGTGTATAGGTTAGAACCTCGAGTACCTCTTAATAATTCTACACCATCAAGTTCTCTAACGAAGCAAGTATGTTTTCTAAATGCCACTTCTAGATCGGAATCACAGAATTGACCAACAGAGAACAGATTGTGACCAAGACCTTCCACATAATATACCCTGGAAATAACACTTTTACCAACCACATAATCTCCATAACCCATAATAGCTCCAAAATGGTCGTTCCCGAATCTAACTGTCCCGATGAATTTACTCACGAAGTTCATGAGCCGCGACCGGTCTCCAGTCATATGCTTGGAACAGCCTGAGTCCAGGTACCACAGAACGATTTGAACAATCTGCAGTTGAACACAGACAAGAATGGATAACTGGATAATTGGGATCCCCATGCAAGAATGGGCTCCATTTGGTTAGTAACAGTGATTGGAACACCCACATCAGAAATAGAAACATTTATATCAGAAATTGAATCAATGGAGTTATTATGAATAGATGCAGTACTAGTGTCCGTATTTACCCTATTTAAAGTATGTTCACTTCTTAAGGGAATAGTTCTACCAGTAGGCATCCATTTTCTAGTGGGCATTGTCTGATTAACCTTATGGCCAACATGTATCCATTGTTAACCTATCTTACTAAATGTTCTTCCTGTGGGCTTCCACTGTTTTCTAACTTTCTTTAGCCTTTGCCTTTTTGCCTTCTTAGCATGATATTTTGCTTTAACAATGTTAACTGGAGATTTGACAGCTTTAGACAAAACATTCACACCACATTCATGATTAGTAACAGAATTCAAGCAGACATCGTTACAAGGTTTGCAAATAGTATCATAATTCGAATTAATTACAGTACGCCTATGGCAAATACTAGAATCAACACTATTCGTTTTATTCGGCTCAAACTTAAAGTTCCTAGGTTGGTCTTCTACTCTCTTCCAATGCACATTCTTAGCTTGCGAGGTCCTATCATTCCTTGTATTGTCTTGAGACTTGGACCTGCTCGCTTTAATGTCACTGATTACTCCTGTAGAGGGAATGGGAACATTAGTTGGTTTTGCTACTCTTTGCATCTTCTGTTTAGATGTGCTGGGATCTGAACTACATGCATGCACACTAAGGTTCACTTTCTTAACACTAGAAGTGCTGGGATTTGTACTCCTAGAAGGCACACTAGAGTTCGCTTTCTTAGCACTAACAGATCTGGAATCTGAACTACTTGAAGGCACACTAAGGTTCACATTCATAACATTGGGCATTGAATGGATTTCATGCTTAGCACTAGGCATAGAACAAGGAATCAAAGGATTAACTCTCTCACCTAAGGACTTAGGGCATATTGTGATTAAGCATTCTAGAAGTTCTTGAGATCGTTTGGCATATAAGCATGCATGCCCAATTGCATTATCAAGTGGTTTCTCTAACTTATCCTCTTCAACAATCTCACGGAGACATTCTAGACTATCCTTAAGGTATGAGAAATATGTTTGAATTGCAAGTTTGTTATTCCTAAGATGAGGGGGAACATATTTCACAGACAAAGCATATTTATTACAAGATTGAACCTTTGATACACCATTCTCCCCATTGGTCAATGGCATTTTCCCTTTTACCTGGCTCTTTAGATTCTTAATTTCCTTTTGCAATGAAGCTATTTGTTCGTTATTTTTGTTACGAGTGACCTTTATTGATTCAAATAACTCATTGAAATGAAGTTTAACCTTTTCATTTTCTTCTAGAAAACTTTTGTTTTCCTTTTGTAATGCATTTACTAAGTTTTGAAGATGAAACGTTTGAGAATTCTGAGAATCTAAAAGAGGAGGCATTTGGGAGCTAGTCACATTGTTCTTTTGACCCTTTAATTGAGAGATTTGGGCTTTCAACTTTCTGATCGTGTTACAATGAGCTTGAATCTGTTCATCACGTTTGTTAATTTGAAAAACTGCATGAAACTCTGGAGCATCTGAGGATGTCTTGATATTTGAAGTTTTGACATTTTCTTTAAGATGTTGATATTTTAGTTGTAAATTAAAATGCTCAACCTCTAGTTTAAAAAAATGTTTAACCAAATTGTCGTGATCATCCAGTTCAATTTTCTCATTTAGTTTAGAATTATTCTTTTCAAGCTCAATGACACGATCATGGGAGACTTTCAGGGCAACAGATAATTCATGAAATTGAGAAGCATTAATGGAACAATTTGGAGCAGTGAAAAACACATCTTGAGCAACACATTCAGTAATAAGAGTCTCATTCAATGTATGCAAGTTATTCCTCTCAATCTCATTATATTTTATTGCTCGCTCATAGTCACTAACTGATGAGTGTCTAAATACTCATCATTTTTGTATAATCTAAACTGCAAAATCATCTGAAAACACTCAGAAACACATCAAAATGATCAAAATATCACAAATTAGTGTTTTATGTGTTTTAAATGCAAATATTTCAAAATCAGATGAAAAATGTATCAAATTTGCAAAAATGGCAGTTTTAGTCCCCCAAGTTTCAAAAGTTGTCAAATCTAGTCCCTGGAATTCAAAAATGTGGAATTTTATCATTCAAGGTCCCTGAAGTATTTTAAGTTGTTAAAAATGATCCTTGAATGATTCTTTGGTCAATTGGCAAGAAAGGTCCCTAAACTTTGGAAAATTGCAAAATTAGTCCTTGGACCTTTTAAAATGGATTTTATGCAAAAAGGGCCCTTGTACTATCAATGTTTGTCATGTTTGGTCCTTGTGAGAAGTTTGGAAAAGTATCATTTTCAGTCCTTGAGGTTTGGATATATTACAATTTTGGTCCTTGTTATCTAGTTAAACCAAACGGACACCTTGTTATATCAAAAGCCCAAATCCAAACCCCCTGGCCCAAACCCTTGACCCGGCCCTTTGATATCACACTCCGGTCAACAGAAGTCAAATCCAGACCCACGCGCGCAAAACCACTACTACTGTAGCTCCTCCTCTCCCAAGCCAGATATCCAAAACCAGTCATGGTTTTGCATGACTTTCTCCTTTCCCCCCTTACCTTGTCCCCTCCACCTCCTCTAAACTCCAAAACCTTTAATTATCTCAAACCAACTCCAATTAATGATAAAACCTGCCTTGAAATATTTGGCGCCAAAAAGTAAAATGGACGGTTTTGATGATTCTATGCAATCCAATGGCTGGAATTTGGTGGGAAAGATTCGGAGGTCAAGATTGAATGCAAAAAGTCTATAAAGTGGAGCTAAGAGGCATTGTATCAAAGTATCTAGTGTTACTTAAATTTTCTTTAGTCGTTTTTTGTAATCTAAGTTTTCCAGTGTATGTTTTTAATTCCAAGTACTTTGTTTAAGTCTCTCAAGTGTATTTGAACTTCTTTTAATAAGTAATTTCAAGTTTTAAAGTTTAAATCAGTTTATGCAATTTTTCTTTAGAAATCTCATATGCTTCAAATGTTGTTATTGGTTGTTTATATGGACTGAGTTAGCTCACATAAACTCCCAGATAGCTTATAAAAGCTATTAGAAACACTAAAATTCAGTTTAGCATCAAAAAGAGAAAATCACCAAAAATACCAATTAAATAGTTCAAAAATCAAAAATCCATTGGAAATGGTGTACACAGCTGGAGCAGGGTAAATCATGGATGGCCTTGGGTTAGAAGCTTAGTGGTAAGCTAATAGGGGTGTTCATTGGTCCTTGATCTCAGTTTGCAGTTGGATATCCATTTGTAAGCTTTTTGACTAATTTGGCATTTCACTGTTGCAAGTGTTCATTAGCTTAAATATCTGTTTCTTTATGTTTATTAGCTAGAATTAAGTGTATTTAAGCTTTTAAATCAGTTGGTTGTTCTATTAAATCTGTAGTTTATATAAGTTTCATTTGGGCAGTTAAAGTAGCATAGTCTTAATTCTTGTGTTTCATATTGTTAAAACTGTTTGTTCATGTTTATTTAACCTCACATAATAATAATATAGAGTCTGCAATCAAGTTTATGGTCTAAAATTGTGATTTGCTTTGTAAAACTTCAAAACAGTCATCTTAAGTAGTGTTTGGTTTTTTGTGTTTAAAGGGTCTCTGGTCATTGGACTTGTTGGAAATCTGTTTCACTTGGTTTAAATAACTCATATCAGTCAAGAAATCCAGTCTTAGTTCATTAAAAGTCAAAATTCCTTTGGATCACATATTGTGTACTCATTGTTGGATTTTACAAAGATAGGATCATGATTTTGTGTTAGAAAGTTGTTAGTGCAGGTCAAATCAGTCTTATATCACCTTAATACAACATAATCAGTTCTTATAATCAATCCAAAGTTCATCTTGGTCAACTCTTTGTTTTTCATAAAAGTCAAAATTTCCAACTTGGTCGTTTTTGAATAAAAAAGATAATTTCACTGTGTGTTTATTAATAGGATCCAGCTTATAATCTTTTGGATTTTTAAAGTCTAGTTGCTAAACAAAAATATAAAAATACTAGTTATCTCTTAATCAGCTTATTTGGTACTTATTTCTTAGCTTATTTTGGGTGCCTGTCTGAAAAAGATGCCCTGTGCACAGTTGGTAGGTCCAACTTGATAAGCTCACATAGAGCTTATTAGTTGCTCAAAACTGGTGATCTTTGGTTCTTTGGGTAGCCAACCTAGCTATCTTGAGGTCCCAAGTTCAATTTTTCCATTTTCTAGCTTGATAGATAGGGCTGCACCTAGCTTTTGTTTTGTCCCATAACTCAGTATCAACTGAGTTAGTTCAAGCTGAGCAGTGGTTTGGTACCATTTTTATGAGCTTGTCAAAAGCTCTACAGTTACCCTTAGCTTGTGATATTTAGCTTTTTGGAAAGCCAACCAAGTCAACTTGTTAAATCAGTCTTTGTTTTGAGCTTGTGAGCTTGTTTACTCAGCTTATTTTGCTCTTGAAAAACCCTGCAGGCCTGTTTGGTTGAGTGGTAGAGTCAAAAGTGCTTATTACTTATTTATAGCTTTTCAGTGTGCTTCTCTATATCTCTTAGCTTCATTTCAGTTCATATAGCTTGTTTTCATCTTATTCTAGCTTTTGTTTCAGTGTGTGAGCTTGTTTGAGCTTATTTCAACCAAATAAGCTCTTAAGCTAACTGTTGGGCTTATAAGCTTGTGAAACAGCTTATTTGTGATTTGTAAAATTTTTGTGTTCATTAAAGTTTCATAATATCAGTATTAAAGTAGTTTTCAAAAAGAAAAACCAGAAAAAGATCAATTTAATTTCAGTGATAGCATTTATTTAATAGGTTTTAGCTTTTTGATTTTTCTTTTTAGCTTATTAATAAGCAAATCTTGTTTTTCTATTTTTCTTAGTTTTCTGTCATCATATAGTATTTTTAGAAAAAGTTTCATATTTTTCTCTATCTTTTTAGTATTTATTATAATTTTAAATAGTTAAAATTAGTAATTAATTAGTAATAAATAATTAAAAAGCATAAAAAATATCTTTTCAGTTTTAAAATTAGTTTTATCATATTTTAGATTTTTCCAAGTTAAAATTTTATTTTTCCAAGTTTATTTTATATTTTCTAGTAATTAAGTGTATTTTAAATAGTTATTAATTAGTAATAATTAGATAAAAAGTGTGAAAAATATATTTTTAATTTTAAAATCAGTTTTATAGTATTTTAGATTTTTCTGAATCATAAGTTTATTTTTCTAGCCTTATTTTGTATTTTCTTCTATTTTAGAGTATTTATTAAATAGTTAAAATAGTTCTTAATTAATAATAATTAATTAAATAGTGTTAAAAATATTTTTTTTTTAATAATTTTCTTTTATTTTTAGGATTTCAAAAATGTTATTTTCATATTTTTAGGTCTTTTATTTCTTAGATTTTACTTTTTATTCTGTACGTGTACGTAGTTTTTAAAACTTACGTTTACGTTTCTTTCATCTGATTGTTGTGCTTTCCAGTTCTGTATTCCATTCCATTCCAATCAATCAGTAGTGTAATTTCTTAATCAAAACCTTTACAGATCACTATCCTTAGTGATCATTCCATCATCTGAGTTTGTTTTGACACACCATTGAGTCTCCGTGGGACATAACGACCCGGGAATTCATTATATTCTCCAAGACTTCATTGCATTTGTGTTCTAAGCAGTTTTAAGTCTATTACGGTTAGCCATTCACAAGTGGCTAGCTTGTGTGATTAGACTTGACTAGTTTAGCACAGATCACTAACCTCAACTATCATTGCATCAAATTCCTTTTCCATTTCTTTAATGTCTAAATTCATTCCCTTTTTAAGACTTTCAAAATGATCTTTTAGTTGTTTAAAGAAAGGCATGACTTCAGTTAAATAACATTCTTTCGTTTGCTCAAAACCCCTTTCCCCTTCAGTTATACCAGTGGGTGTGATCCTTTTCTTACAAGTTTTCTCAAAATCAACAAATAGTTGAAAAATAACATATTGACTGATTAAGGTCTTGCTTTTAGTGGCAATAGTCCTAGGAACTAAATGCATTGGTGTATTGGGAGGATACACAGTCACTGAAGGCATATTCCTAAAGGGGGGTTTGTTACAACAAGATTCTCTGCTTTTTGCTTATCTAAATCCTTTTTCCAGAACACTTGTTCGGGTGTTAACAACGTCTGAGGCTTAAACATGTTCAAGGAAATCCAATTCTCCTTCTTGTAATCATGGGGTGTGATATTTATTTTCTTCTCTTTACATTTAGGATCATCTAGTTTCTTGTTCATCTTTTCCCAAGTGACTTCATCTGATTTCTTATCTTCCTCAGTGCACTCAACGCAACTAGGTTTCTGTCTAGGCTTAAAGATTTCATTGCCATCATAAAGAACCTTATGAGCATTTCTAGCCTTTTCAATGACCTCTGGATTTGGTTCCTCAACAAGGGGAATGCTATGCTTATCGCTTAAGACTTTATCCTTAGTGATTAAGTGAGCAGTCTGAATGGTATTTCCTTGTACGTACAACTTATTTCAAGCTTGTTTCTCAAGGTTTTTATATTAGAAAAATAATTCAAAAGTTTTGATTCCTTAGCACTGAATTCTTGCTTAAGCATTTTAACATTTTCTTGAAGTTCTTGTTTTTGCTTAGCAGTTTTAGAAAGCTTTTCTTGTAAGGAGTTTAACTCTTGTTTTAATACTTCTTCTCTAAACCTACTTTTTCTAATAGTTGTACGCATTTGGTCATCCATTTCCTGCTCACGGGTGGTCAACTCAAATTTTGAACGTTGTTCATAAATAGCAACACGTTCTTTATAGGCATTCAGTTCAGTGATGACAGAATCATCAGGGGCACATGCAGTAAATTCATCAAAAACATAATCATTGTTGACTGTAGAAGATGCATCACTTGGTACAATCTTACTTTCACTTTGTTTCACATATTGATCATATGGGACAACATTGATATTACCCATATTTTCAATATCTGACTCAATAATTACAGTTGATTGTACTTCGTTATGTATCTTTTGCTCATCAACTTCATCGAATAATTTTAATACCTCAGAAATGATTTTGTCTTTGGATGGACCAGCTTGTGATGATGAAGAGACTTTAGGAGAGACCATTGGAGAAATGCTAGCTATGAAAATGGTTTGTGCAGTAGGTTCTTCATCAACATCAGAGTCGTATGCATCACAATCAGCTACTTGAAAGGCATTCTGATGATTATGGCCTATCTCCTGAATTGGTTGCTCATCCACATCTGCATCATATGTCTTAGCATTTCCTTCAGCCAAAAACAACAACTCCTCATCATCCAAAGCTGCACCATTATCCTGAGCTTGCACAAGCAACATCTTATCCCTGAAGTACTCTGCATTCTGAGGGCGTTTTGGCGATGTGCAATTCCTTGCAATGTGTCCCTCACCTCCACAGTTGTAAAATTTGATTGGTTTTGCTTGACCCTGGTTTCCATTCCTTCCCCTATTCTGATTTGCAGCATAACCTCTACCAGCTCCACCTCTTCCTTGTTTGTACTGCCTTTCTTGAACTGGCTGCACCATAACCTTCCCATCTCTGACAGTGGCTTGATTGTGTGGATTGGATGCACTTCTGAGATTGTTGTTGGTGTGTGGAAGAGAGTTCATGTTTTGACTAATCAGGAGAGCCAGTTGATTAATGAAGTTTCCCACGTGTACATCAGCATCAGCTTGTTTGAACATAGGATCGGGAATAAGTTCGTGATTACCATTACCCATGGGTATGACTTGTGAGGCTTTGGTTGTGATTCCAATGTTTGAGTAGAAGGCAGTTGAATCATTCGATGAGCTTGTCTCTCCCTGGTTGGTTTTGAACTGATTAAGAATTCTTTTTTCAAACATAGCATGTCTCTCATTCTGAAGAAGGAAGGCATAGAGTTGCTCATAGTTTGTATTCTTCAATCCTTTGGTTAGCTTCACAGAGGTGACAAACTTGTGCCATTCGGGATTCATGTTGTTTACAAACTTTGAGTTCAGCTGAATGTTTGGCATAGCCATTCTGATGTTCCTCATATCATTAACAAGCTTGTGGAATCTCACGTAATATTCATAGACACTCTCATATGGTTTCATCTTGAAGTGTTCAAATTCTTCATAGAGTTGTGATTCTCTGTCTTCCATAGTTAATTCAGAACCAGAGAGAAGCATCTTGACATTATCCCACACTGCCTTGGCTTCGGTGTTGTGATTGATCAGCTTGTAGATATCTTTTGGAAGACCTTGAAGTACGATGTTAGAAGCCCTGATATCACCATCAAATCTCTTTTTCTCCTTATCATCGAGCTCATCATATGTCTTTGGTCAGTCTATTCCATAGATCATTGTTCCATCTGCAGCTGTATCAATTAAGTCTCTAGTAGTCTCAACCCAATACGATCCTTCATCAATGGATTTGAGAATGTTGACTCCATTTTCCTTTCCAAGACAGTACAATCTGATTCGTTGAGCCCAAGAGTCGTAGTCAGTTCTGTCAAGCATGGGTGGACGAGTATCTGAACCAGCTGCTTGAACATCCTCGGCAACAGTGGAAATGATTGTAGGTACGATGGTAGACATGATTAAAGATTACACGGGATTTTATAACTCTATGATTAAACCGGGAAATAGAATCTTTCACGGGATTTTACTAAATCAAGAGAAAACGGTATTACATACAGAATCAACCAAGTCGCTAAGAAACCCTGAACCAAGTCGCTAAGCACCAAGTCGCTAGCAAATTTTGACAGAAAGTCGCTAAGCACCAAGTCGCTAATATGTCAAGTCGCTAAATAGCAACTCGCTAAGCACCAAGTCGCTAAGATGTCAAGTCGCTAAATAGCAACTCGCTAAGTGCCAAATCGCTAACACCAAGTCACTAACAAACTTAAGTACAAGTCGTTAACTTTCACCAAGTCGCTACCCGTAGTGGAGAATCCACTAAGTGTACTGTTTGTCAGCTTGTCTCAATAGACAAGTCGCTAGCTCAACTCGCTAAGACCTTCAACTACAACTCGCTACCAAATTACAAAGCAAGTCTCTACCAAGATAACTTATCCGTGGCTCAAGTCGCTAGCTAGAAAAGCACATAAACACCACTTTTCAATCCAAAAACAACCCAACCACGATGATTCAAGCTTACCAACTCAAGACCCAAGCACATACGATGATTCTAAACACAAAACTACACCCAAGATACAAACTTTAATACTAGAAATGATCCAAATGATGCAAAAACCACTAAACTTTTTCAAACTCTAAAACCACCTAAAAGTCACTAGAAATCCAAAGATATGTAAGAGATGATCAAACCATGGCTCTTGATACCATTTGTAACATATTGGATTTCACAAACACACTAAACCATAAGATCAAATAGGCGTATTATGAGTTCTAGAGAGAGAAAGTTAGAGGTTTAGGGAACTTTAGTGAGAGAAAGAAAAATCTTATTATGAGCTCCAACTCTCTACCTCGGGAGGTAGAGAGTATTTATAGTCATTACATAAATTGCCACCTATCGGGTTGTGGATCAGGCATACAGTGGGTAAAGACCCATCCGTCCTCCACGGTGTTACTTAAACTAAATACTACTTAACTTTTAATAATCTACGACTACGAGCTTTCTAACGATTACATATATTGGAGGTGACCGACTCTTTATATTTTGGATTTACTAAATCCTAACAATTGATTATAGAGAATTGAATAAGTTGATGGTGAAGAACCGATATCCGTTACCTAGAATAGATGACCTATTCGACCAACTCCAAGGAGCTAGTGTCTTTTCCAAGATCGACTTACTATCTGGTTATCACCAGCTTAGAGTTCGAGAGGAGGACATCCCTAAGACGGCATTTAGGACTCGATATGGACACTATGAATTCCAAGTGATGTCGTTTGGTTTGACCAACGCGCCAGCGGTTTTCATGGATCTCATGAACTGAGTATGTAAGCCGTATCTGGATAAGTTTGTGATAGTATTCATAGGCGACATCTTGATATACTCCAAGAGTAGTGAGGAGCACGAAGAGCATTTGAGGCTCATTTTAGAATTGTTGAGAGAGGAAAAGCTGTATGCCAAGTTCTCTAAGTGTGAATTTTAGATACCGTCTGTACAATTCTTAGGTCACGTGATAGATAGTCGAGGTGTTCATGTTGACCCAGCTAAGATAAGGCCATTAAGGAATGGGCAGCCCCTAAGAACCTATGAAAAATCTGCCAGTTTCTAGGTCTAGCAGGCTATTATAGGAGATTCATTTAGGGATTTTCCAAAATAGCTAAGTCGCTGACCAAACTGACACAGAAGGACGTTAAGTATGAGTGGGGAGAAAAGGAAGAAGAAGCATTCCAACTTCTAAAGGAGAAGTTGTGTAGTGCGCCCATCCTATCTTTTCCTGAAGGAAGCGAAGACTTTGTCGTGTACTGCGACGCTTCACATAAAGGCTTAGGTGCTGTTTTGATGCAACAGGAGAAGGTGATTGCTTATGCATCCCGAGAAGCATGAGAAGAACTACACCACCCATGACCTTGAGTTAGGTGCTTTAGTGTTTGCCCTTAGGATTTGGAGACATTATCTGTATGGAACCAAGTGTGTAGTGTTTACCGACAATAAGAGCTTGAAGCATATCTTAGATCAGAAGGAATTGAACATGAGACAGCGTCGTTGGTTAGAATTGCTTAGTGATTATGACTGTGAGATCCGTTATCATCCTGGTAAGGCTAATGTTGTGGCTGATGCACTTAGTCGTAAGGAGAACATTCCACCATTACTCGTTCGATCCCTAGGAATGACCATTGTTTCGCCTCTACCATCTCAAATCTTAGCCGCCCAAGCTGAGGCATTGACGGAAGAGAACCGTCCTTATGAGAATCTTCATGGAATGGTAGAAAGTGAAAACGGCTTCTTGAAGCATTCCGATGGAACCTTATGCTTCAAAAACAAAATTTGGATACCATTTCATGGTGGAATCCATGAGTTGATTATGCACGAGTCGCGTAAATCAAAATACTCTATTCATCCTGGAGCCGATAAGATGTATCAGGACCTTAAGAAACTATATTGGTGGCCTAACAAGAAAGCCGACATAGCTCAGTATGTCAGTTGGTGCTTGACTTGTTCTAAGGTAAAGACCGAACACCAAAAACCCTCAGGACTCTTAGTTCAACCCGAACTCCCATAATGGAAATGGGAGCGAATCGCCATGGACTTTATCACCAAATTACCAAGAACAGCTAGCGGCAATGACGCTATCTGGGTAATCGTTGATCGTTTAACTAAGTCTGCTCACTTCTTAGCTATTAGCGAGACAGATAGTCTCAACAAGCTCGCTCGACTGTACCTTAAGGAGATAGTATCGCGTCATGGAGTACCGGTATCTATCATTTCCAATCGAGATAGCCGTTTTACATCTCACTTTTGGAGATCCTTACAGTCAGCGTTAAAAACAAACCTGGATATGAGCACTGCTTATCACCCTCAAACCGATGGTCAAAGCGAGAGAACCATTCAGACTTTAGAGGATATGCTTAGAGCCGGTGTTATTGATTTTGGCAAAGGCTGGGAGAGACATCTTCCTTTGGCCGAATTCTCTTACAACAATAGTTATCATTCTAGCATTAAGGCCGCTCCATTTGAAGCAATGAATGGCCGAAAATGTCGTTCTCCTGTTTCTTGGGCTGAAGTTGGCGAGAGTCAACTTACAGGTCCCGAACTTATCCTAGAAACCACTGAGAAGATAGTTCAGATTCGTAACCGTTTGCAAACCGCTCGAGATAGACAAAAGAGTTATGCCGATAGGAGACATAAACCTTTAGAGTTTCAGTGTTGAGATCGTGTTATGTTAAAGGTTTCTCCTTGGAAAGGAGTGATTCGTTTTGGAAAGCGTGGAAAACTCAATCCCCGATATATTGGTCCCTTTCCAATCCTGGAAAGAATTAGACCGGTAGCATACATACCTGGAGCTACCTTCGGAATTGAGCAGTGTATACAATGTCTTTCACATTAGTAATCTTAAGAAATGTCTTTCGGAGGAAAACATAGTTGTGCCTTTAAGAGATATTCGTATTGATGAGAAATTGAATTTCGTTGAGGAACCGATTGAGATCATGGATCGTGAGATTAAACAGCTGAAGCATAGCCGTATTCCGATTATCAAAGTTCGTTGGAGCTCCCGACATGGACCGGAGTTCACTTGGGAACGTGAGGACGTTTTTCGTAGGAAGTATCCTAAACTTTTCATGACATTAAGCAACTCGGAGTGAAAACCTGGATGGGTTTCTTCTGAGGCTGGGAGGTTGTGACAATTGGCAATTTAGGGAGTCTATTTTAGGTAACCGCATTACATTAAACTAAACCGAGTTTTGCCTTTATCACTTTTTTTTATCAACCATGACTTGATTTCATATCATCTATTGGTTTTCATGGTTTATTTCGTTATTGGATGAGTTATCATGTGAGTTTTAACTCTTTTTGGTAGGCACCATTCGATTCGGCACTAGAAAAGCCTAAAACGAGAAATAATGTAACTTTTAGACCGTAACTCGAAAATTTACAAAAAAATTGTCAAAACTCGTGGAAAAACATATATAACGATAATAGAAAGTCGAATGAATGTCGTGGGACACTCGGGGGACAATATATGAGCTCGGGAATGAGTAAACGGGATAGTTTACGAAATATGACGCCTTCAGCCCCTCCTCTTTACCTAGGCCGGCGCCCCCTCCCTCCCAAAATAGTTTGCAAGATAGTCCCTAGTTCCTAGCTATATATACCCTCACCTCACCTCACTTGCACCCATTCATTCTCTCTCTAAAACACACACACCACTCTGCTTCTCTCTCCCCTTTCTCTCTCTACAAACCCTAACCCTAAACACCATAGCCGCCGCCACCTTTCCGGCAAGATTCCGGCCAAACTCTGACGCGTCACCACACACCTCCACCACCATCTTAAAGATCTTTTCATCCTATTTCCATCCATATATAACACGCGCCATATAGACCTCCATAACATCTCCAAATCTTGAAAATACAATTCGGATCTTTAGGGTTTCAAGTGGGTTTTGTAGCTCGTGTTTGTAAATGGTAAAAGGGACTTGAATACGCCATGTTTGGGCATAGAGCAGCCACGTACGAGCCATATTGGTCTCGTATGGGTGGCGACATTTTGGGCTTTTGGGTGAAACATGGGATTAAATCTAATTAACACTTAAATAAACATGTAGCTAGTGTTTTGGAATCAGGTAGTGTATCATATTGTTGGGTCTTTGCATTTTAGGTTTAGTTTTATGTTTTTGATTAAGAATAGATGATGGGTTTGATGTTTGGTTAATGATTGGAGGTTGATTGATTGTGTTTGGATGTTGTGGTACTGATTTGGGAGTATTTCGATGGTGATTGGTTGTGGTGAAGGGGCGTACGCACCATAAGACCTACGTATGGTCTTGGTGTGGTGTCGTACATGACCCACATGGACCAAGGGTCTGGTTCGAGTTGTCGTGGTAGCTTGTGGTTTGATGTTGTTGGTGTTTGGATGTGACGCGTGGAGCCGAAAAGCTTCTAGAGCTTGTTTGGTTCATGTTGTCTTAACCGTGACCATGTCATGACCATTAGGGTCATAACATTGGTTTCGGGTATATTTGGTTGGTTGATTGGTTAACAAGATTGATTTGAGTAGATTTGGGATTGAATTGCGCTATTATGACTTTTATTTGGACTTGATATATATAAATTGTCAACTTTGAGCAACGTCGGTGTTACTTTGACTTTTTAGTCAATAGTTGACCCCAACAATGCCGTAACATGGACTTTAGTATAGTTTGGACTATTGATTGATTTAAAAGCCGAGAAGTCATGACTCGTGCTTGTGGACTCGAAACGAATAACAAAATGAAACTAATATTGGAATTTGACGAAATATATATATGAAAATGCTAATAAACTATGAAACATTAATAATAAAAAGGCTTTTATACCAAAAATATCGATAACACGACTTATCTTGTTATTTACTATTTTAAATAGAAACTAACGACTAAAAATAGAAATGTTTTATAATAAATAAGTAATTAATGTTTCGAGTACACGTTTATCGAAATATGCCAATTATGGGCATTTAATACTAGTTTCAAGTATTTATTTACTTACTTTGTGTGCATGGGTTACGGATAACCTAACATTAATAGTGTTGATCCACGTGGGTAGCGGACTTATTAGGTTGACGAATCTAATAAGAGCCTGCTAGGTACTTTAGGTAACCTTATTAATGTGTGAATTATCCTTATGACTCTTTAGGATGCGACCGGTTTATGGGATAATAAGCGACACGAATAAATAAATGAGTTTATCGGGTTGACGAATTCAATAAGGTCTACTATTTATTCTGAAACTTATTGGACTATGGAGCGTATCGCTTAGATGTCTCATTGTGTTGCATTGAGTCACATATTGGTTGCTTGAGTGCATTCATGGCATCATATTGAGTCGATACACCGACATGAGGATACCAAACACTAGGACTAAATGGTGAAACAAGACATTTTTGGAAATAACGAAATGGAATACATTGGGGTAGATAACATTGAGTTTGGGAAATATATATTAAAATTGGTTTACATTAATAGGTTGTGCCGAGTCGATAGTTGTTGTGCCGTGATTACCTGTTATCTTCTGCTAGTGTTTATTCGTGCGTTGCTTGCTTGAGGTGAGTTTCATAGCCCCATTTTTATCTACGTTTTTAACTAAATTAGGGTGAGAATCATGCTATTGTTTTTGGACCTTTAAAACTATTTGGATTTGCTTATGTGCTTGACTGTTTAGATAGATGTGTGGTAGTCGTTGCCTTAGACTAGGGTAGCAATCCTAATTGCTATAACTATTGCCTAGCTAAGAGTAGACTTCTACCTCGACCTAGTCCGGGGTTGGCATTTGTTCTAGACTTTGCCACGGCAGTGCTGGACTAGAGTCACTGGGCCCGAGTGATCCCTGGATGCGGGATTGGATTGTGATTTCGGATATGAAATGGTTTATGAACGATGTGTATCTATCTTTAGGCTTGCATAGCAAATCAACTCCTACAAGTCCATTATGTTTTTATTGAACTTAAACCTATGAACTCACCAGTGTAAGCTGACCTTTTAGCATGTTTTCTCAGGTATTTAGGTGATGTTTGGAATACGTGTCCTGTGGAAGCTTGGCAAGGAGGCATGGTTCAAGGATCATATTTGACTCTGATAAATTATGGGAAGCTATTTTATTAAATCATGTTTTGGGCCTAATATTTATACTTTTGGATTAATGTTTTGAATATTCAAAATTTGGGATTGGTTTTGAATGAAAATGACTATCTTGTTTGCTTTACTTGTGTGAGATACCAATCCAGTCGTAACGCCCCGAAAACTTGATTAAGTCTTCCGCTGTACCAAGATTTGGGGGTGTTACACCTGGTGAGAAATGCCTTGATTTGTTCTCTTTCTCCTTCGAACTGGTCAATCTGCTGGGAAAGCTCGATGACCTTGTCAGCCAGCATGTTAAAACTCATTTCCTAAAGACTTTGTTTGCGTTTTTTAGATTGAAGCAATGCTTTCTGGATCTTAGCCTTAGTCCGAGATGTCCAAGTATCGGCTTTCTTCTTGATTGATTTTGAGGAGGATTTGGTTGTTTCTTTTGATGGTGGTGGTGATGAGTAAGAAGATGATTTGGTTTTGGAGGTTTCAAGGGGTGGTTCTGAAGTTTGCTCAGGGTTGTGTTCAAGGTTGTCTAGAATATATGCATCGGTTTCCCTTCGAATGCGTTCCTCTTCAGCCTTCTTAGCAGCTTCTTCTACAGCCCTTTCCTTTTCTACTTCCAAAACATCTTTCTCAGTGATTCGCTCATCAATATCTTTTTCATCATCTCCATGATCGACCATTTCTTCATCCTCTTGCTGCTTTTGATCTGCAGATTCCTTGGTGATGTCATCTATTCCTTTACCGAGCTGATTAACCGGATCAGGAATATATGTAGAGAGAACACCACCGCTGGAACCTCCAGGTCCTTTAGTCTGTTGTAGTGCGAACTCTGC
This sequence comes from Chrysanthemum seticuspe, assembly GCA_019973895.1. Lineage (NCBI taxonomy): Eukaryota > Viridiplantae > Streptophyta > Magnoliopsida > Asterales > Asteraceae > Chrysanthemum > Chrysanthemum seticuspe. Next base: position 222,730,293 of record BPTQ01000008.1, on the reverse strand, counting down.
AGCATCTTTCTCCATCCTTTGTTGCTTCAGAGTTTTCTGGAGTTGTTTCTCTGCAGCGTTAGGATCATACTCCCAGTCAGAATCTTCTTCTTCTTTTTCTTCCTCGAGAGGTTTCTTCCCTTTTTCAGATGTGTGTTCTTCATCAAAGGGTAATAGTGATTCAACATCTTCATCAAATTTGTCATATGAAGGACTAGCATGTTTGTCCTCTGTCTTCTTCTTGATATATGAGTCATCTTTATGTACCTCGGAGTACACAATAAGATCATCCGAATCGGTTTTAGAATCGTCATCTTGTCGTGTTGTTTGAACTAGTTTTGGTTATGCTTTGGGATGGACGATTCTCGTTGGAATTTTCCTCCTGGTCTTTCTGCTTGGATTCCTTTTCTTATACTTTGTAGAGCTAGCAATGCTTCCAGCTTTCTTAGCCCTTGTTGTAACCGCTGGAGTAGTTTTCTCATCCAGAAAGCCAACTTTTCCTGCAAGCACAGCTTCCTTGTAACGTTTGTAGGACGGAAGATCCTTGATTGCATCGGTAATCAAACAAGCAGGGAGTTCCGCACATTGTTTTCGAGTTGTTGAGTCTTTGAACCTAACAGAGTTTAAGGTAGGCTCATTCAGCATAGAGTGCATGTCGGGGTCATTCAGTCTCAGTGGGATATCCTGGTGCTTCCCAAGAAGGTTGTGTATTCGCAACTTGGTGTATCTGATGAAGGAAATCTTGGAACCAGGCTTCCTATAGTGTTGCATCATGTCTTCCCATATTAAACTAGCATAATCAATGTGGTTCACATGAACCATTCCCTAGAAGGTTTGAAGATGCATGAGCTTCGGGTATTCATGACCACTATCTCTTCCTGAGACTGATTTGGCGATCATGAGATAGATGGTCCGCCAAGGTTGTGGGATATTTTTGACATTGAATATGGAATGCTTAGAGATGATGCTAGAAGCTTTGTCGTATCCAATGTTAACCAAGAAATCCAATACCTCCATTTCATTTGGAATCGGGACATATTCAGGTGAAGGTATGACCGGAAGAAGAAGAATGATGCGAAGATCCGCCACAGTGACCGTGACCTCCTTAGTGCCAAGGGTCACTTTAAACGCATCTTTTCCATCAATTTTATCCATAGTATGCCAAAACTGATGAATGTAGATTTCTGGTACAGTAGCTGTGTTGGTGAGCATGAGGTTGAACGGGTGATTCTTGAGAATGTCAACGGCAACTTTGCATGAAGATTCAGAGCATGTGAAGTTGTTGATGTCGACACGGAGATTTTTCTTTCCGATGATTTTGTCGTAACCGGCTGGGAAGATGTCAGCCATTGTGAGCTCATTAGGGGCATTGAGGTTTTCTTGATTGATAGCCATTTCATGATCTGAAAGTTATTAGACAAAGGAACAAACATATGGAAACACATTGTGTTAGTCTTAGTTTATGATTGTTACAAGTCGAATGTCTCTTTAGTCCAATTAATTGAAGTCGATGTGATAATTTACGTGAATATGTTAATTTTGAAGTTTTAAAGTCCAAGCTTCAGTTAAGTACACAACATTTTAACTTTTGTAAGCTTATGAGTAACATTGGTCTATGTGACTTAAATGTAACACTTTACAACTTTCTTATGCATAACAATCAATACAAGGGATATAATGGCTTATCCGTAAGCAAGTGGTCTTATGCGTAGAGAAGGGGCTTAGGCTTACGCATAAGCTAAAGCGTAAGATTGTGGCTTAGGCGTAACAACTTCTTACGCGTAAAACCAAATAAATAGCTTAGAGCTTACGCGTAAGGTTAAGCAGATAGTTACGCTTAAAGCTTACTCGTAAGAGCAACTCTTACGCGTAACAGACCTTATTTATGCATATCTTTCCAAGATACACGTAATCCCACTGTAGACCCCTTATGCGTAAGAGTTACACGTAAGATTTCTCTTATGCGTAACCTTTACGCATAAAGGTATTCCTTATGCGTAACATCATAGAACACCTTTGTCTGATTTTTACGAGTAAGCAGCCTGGAAATCATGAACATGAAACAATGATTACAGTTTATTCCAAGGACTATCATGAACACAAAACAAGCACAAGACCAAATCATATAAGCCTAGAGCAGCTTAGGCGTAAGAAAAGCTTAAACCCTAAACTTTAGTGTTACGCTTAACAGATTTAGCCAAGGAAATCAATCAAGATTCGTTTCTGCACTATCCTAGACATCTAAGGAGTGAACTAGAACAAATTTTAACACAAATTACCCTCAGAATCAAAAGATTCATGGTTAAAGAACCTATGAACCCTAAAACCTTAATTTTCACATTTTGATGTTTTTGGGCAAGATTGAAGGTTAAATTCATGTAATTAAACATATTCTAACACTCTTCTAGGCATCTAATCACAACAAAACACACAAACACGAAAACCCCCAATTTATACGTATGAACCCTAATTTCAAGATTGACCAATTGAAGTTGCTGGGTTAACATAGATGATTGAAATAGCTTCACAACAGTTTTATAAAGGTTTTAACACTCATTATTTCATCACAAACTCACTTAAGCGTAATCTTTCATTCACACGCATACGCGTAAGTTTCAAAATCAAAATTAGCAAGATTGAACCGTTAGATTGAAAAGATTTTCAAAACCTCAGTTTAAAAACATGATCAAAACGTAATGCAACTTACAGAATTTGATTTTGATGAACGGATCTGAAGAACGATTTTAGGCTGTTGAATTTGGTTGGTTTGAAAGAGTTAATGCAAGTAGGTGCATTGAATGAGGTTGGTTTCATGACTTTTGTTGGAAATTATTTTTCCAAATTGACAAGTTTATTTCCTCAACCTCAAACATTTTCAACCAAGACCCATTAACTTCGGTTTTGGTTAGACAAAATACATATTTGGCAAGAAACTTAATGATACTCCCCCCGACTTTTTAAATAGTGAAATTTGTAAACATTTGAGACCGAGGAGGGTATATCACAAGATACATATCCACCATTTAATATGAAACAATGTATTTTTGGTAACATGCAAGTACAAGGTTTTATGAAACTGAAAAATATTTACTTTCTCCCCCTCAACACTTGTTCAGGAAAAATGGTGAAATGTTTGATGGAACACTATGTTGATGGAAGTTTTGTACTTGGAATGTTTGTTTTTCAGATAGAATTTAGAAAAGAAAAATATTTTTAGATTTTATAAGATTTTATATTTTTGTATTTTGTTTTTGAAAAAAATATTTACAAAAGAGGTTTTGGTGTTTGACTTTTCAAGAATGTTTTAAAAGTTCGTCCAGTTCTTCTGGAGTCAAACACCTCATACCAATACGGTGAATAAAATCAGTAAATCTTACGGGAGGCAAGGATTTAGTGAGAAGATCCACCAATTGGTGTTCTGTACCTACAAAGTATAATTCAACTATACCCTTTTCCACATGCTCTTTGATGAAACGGTGTCGAAGATCGATGTGCTTTGACTTTGAGTGTTGAACGGTGTTGCACGAGATCGCAATACCACTTCGGTTGTCGGAGTACACTAGAATTCTGTCAAATACATAACCATAATCTTTGAGTTGTGTTCTCATCCAAATGACTTGAGCACAACACGTAGACATGGCTACATATTCTGCTTCAGTTGATGACAACGATGTACAATCTTGTTTCTTCGACTGCCATGACACCAATTTATCACCAAGGAATTGTAAACCTCCTGAAGTACTTTTCTGTAAATCTAAGCATCCTGCGTGGTCAGTGTCTGAAAAAGATATTAGTTCAAAACCAGAATCCTTCAGATACCAGATCCCCAAGTTAATGGTTCCCTTGACGTATCAGAGGATTCTTTTAGCATCAGAGAGGTGTCTTTCAGTTGGCCTTTACTGATAACGGGAGCACATATATACAAAAAATACAATGTCGGGTCTACTGGCTCTTAGATACTTGAGAGACCCAATAATACTTTGGTATTTGGTAGGGTCCACCAATTTCCCATGTAAGTCAACATCCAGTTTGTTGGTATGTGCCATTGGTGTTGCATAGGTGTCACAACTTTGCATTCAATGTTTATTCAATATTTCAAGAGCATATTTGGACTGACTTAAGAAAATACCACGGGGTGATTGATGAACTTGTAGCCCTAAGAAGAACGTAAGTTCAACCATCATTGACATTTCAAAATTTGTTTTCATTAGATGTGAAAAAGCATTTGAGTACTTTTTATGGGTAGAACCAAAAATGATGTCATCTACATAAATCTGAACAATTAAAATGTGTGCCCCATGATATTGAATAAACAGTGTTGGGTCGACCGACCTTTGATAAAATGATTAGCAAGGAGAAAGGATGACAACTTATCATACCACGCCCGATGGGCTTGTTTGAGACCGTAGAGAGCCTTGTTCTGTTTGTAGACGTGATTAGGGAAATCTGGATCAACGAATCCTTCTGACTGGCTAACATACAGTGTCTCCTTTAGTTGTCCATTTAGAAAAGCCGTTTTGACATCCATTTGGTAGATGGTGATGTTCAAGTGAGTCGCGAATGCCAGAAACATCTGTACATCCTCAAGTCTAGCTATCGGTGCGAATGATTCTTCGAAGTCAATCCCCTCTTCCTGTCTATAACCCTTAGCCACCAGACATGACTTGTTTCGGATAACCATACCTTCAGCATCTAACTTATTCTTCCAAATCCATTTGAGACCAATGACGTAGACCCATGTTGGTCTTTCAACCAATTCCCATACTTCTAAACATTTAAACTGATTCAGCTCTTCCTGCATGGATTCAATCCAGTTGTCATGAGTCATTGCATCTTTAATTTTTTTGGGTTCAGTTTGACTAATGGTGAGTGCATAAATGCAATGTTCTCCGTCAGTCTGAAGGCGTTGTCTAGTACGACTGGTTGGTTTGGGTTACCAATTATGTTAACAAGAAGATGGTCTTTAGTCCATCGGTATGTGGAGGGTTGTTGTTGGTATACATTGTGCAGATTTGGTGGATGCAGATGGCTGGTAGAAGATTCAACAACATCTGAATTTGTAGTTTTGGTAGCGAAAGAGAATGCATTTCCATCATAATCCGCGGGTGCAGGTAGATATTGATTAAGAATATCATCAGCTAGGTCATTGTCATTAGAAGCGGTTTGTTCGGTTGTTGTTGGAGATTCAATCAGAGGTGCATCAGCAACAGTTGTTGTTGTTTCAGGTGTATCAGGTTGAGTAGCGGAAACATTTGATACATCTGGAGCACGTTGATCAAAATCTTCGTTAAACAATGGAGCAAACAACGTTTCCATCTGACGACGAGTTATTTGAAAGGTTTGATCAGCTGATGATTGAGGGAAGTTGAGACGGTTATGTATGGGTTCTAAGCTGTTTTGCTCAGAAGCCATTTCTGTGAGCTCATCAAAATTAACATGAATGGTTTCCATAATTTCCTTTGTACGACGATTCCAGATTCGGTATCCCTTTGAGTTTTCATAGTATCCAACGAAGACTCCAATGTTAGCTTTGGCCTTGAGCTTTCCAAAGTCATCACGATCATTATGTGGGTAACATAGAGCACCAAATACGTGAAAGTGTTTTAGGTTCGGTTTTCTATTATGGATAAGCTCATAAGGTGTTTTGTTGTGGCGTTTGGTTATCATAGAACGGTTCTGAGTGTAGCATGCAGTTGACACGGCTTCTGCCCATAAGTAATCTGAAAGTTTTGCATTGATTAACATCGTTCTTGCGGCTTCCACTAACGTACGGTTTCGTCTTTTGACAACTCCATTTTGTTCTGGTGTTTGTGCAATGGATGTCTGATGCTCAATTCCTACTTTCTCATAGTATGCTCGAAGAGTTTGGTTCACCAATTTAGTTCCTATGTCTGTTCTGACTTGTCTAACCGTGTTACGGAGCTGAACTTGAATTTTCGTGAGAAAGGTGATGATCATTTGTGGAGCTTGATCTTTACTTCAAAGAAAATAAACCCAATTCCATCTGGAGTAGTCATCAACGATTACGATAATGTAGCGATTGCCATTAATCATCTGCACGTGCATCGGGCCATATAAATCCATGTGAAGAAGATGAAGAACATGCTGAGAGCTGTTTTCCACCTTTGAAGGAAAATGAGCACGAGTGCTCTTCCCTTGTTCACATGCTGAACATAAGTGATCTTTTGAATACCTAAACCTTGGAAGACCTTCAACCAGTTTGTATCGTGCAAGATTAGTTATGGTTTGAAAGTTTAAATGTGAAAGTCTTATGTGCCACAACCATGATTTGTAGATGTTTCCTTAGAAAGTAGACAGATGGGTGATGAAGCAATCATGTCTTGCATTGAAATTGTGTAAAGGCTTGAAGTGCGATTTCTAGACATTAGATAGTTTCCTTGTAGATCACGGATGAAACAAGTTTTCTCCCTAAAAGCAACTTCTAAATCACCATCACAAAACTGGCCGACTGAGAAAAGATTGTGTCCAAGACCTTCAACATAGAAAACCCTGCTAATTTTGATTTTTCCATTAATGTAGTCTCCGTAGCCCATGATAGCTGCGAAGTGATCATTCTCGAACCTAACAGTGCCAATGAATTTTGAAACAAAGTTTGTAAGAAGTTTGAGATTGCCTGTCATGTGCCGGGAACATCCGCTATCAGCAATCCAAAGGATGATATGTATCACCTGCATTACACACAGACGACACAGGTGGAATAGAAGTAGACGTGGAACCCGAAGAGTTAGAGGGTTCCGTTACAGTTATAGTCGAAACACACATGTTTATAATTTTGGGAATCCATTTAAATCTAGGTGTAGTTTATAACCATCTCTGCCAAGTCCAACTAGTTTGTGCTTTGGTCTTAGTGAATGCACTAGGTGATATTCTCTTCCTAGGAGGTGAAGTGGGTTCTATGGGTACATCAATGATATCTGCAGAAACACTAGAAGGCGGTTTACCTAACATTGACTTAGAAGCATTAGTGGGCCTAGAGGTAATTCCATTTCTATGTTTCTGCTTACGAGATAAGATAGATTTAGCAACAGATTTTTCATGACAACCAGAAAACATGCTTTTACGACAACCAATACAAGATGCTTCAAACAAAACATTCAAAGTACTTCAAAATTCAACATTCATTACATCACTTTGTCTATTACATTTCTCTAACGCAATGTCTAAAGTAGGTGCAACATGTGTTTTATTCAAAGTCCTAGTGTGGTCTTCTACTTCAGGGGTCTTTATTGATCTTCTCTTACGTTGCAACTTCCTATTCAACTTGTTTGTTTTCTTAAGCTGTGAAGTGCTAACGCTAGGGTTAGAGGCAACTACTCCTGTAGAACTGGAAGGAAGTACATTAGTATCTTGAGGTTTGTCATTAGGCATCCTAGTGTCAATTTTAAACATTATAGGTGCAAGGACATTTGTGTTACTAGACTTATCTTTCCTAAGTTTCACCAACTCCTCTTTCAACTCTATGATAGTGTGTAATAAATCTTGGTTTTCAGAGCGAATGTTTCCATTAACATTTAAGACTTCTTTAGTGTATGCAAGATGATCATCAAGTTCTTTTGACGCTTTAGCACGAGTCTTTTTGAGAAAAATCAAATATGACGCCATATTATGTTTTGACTTTGGCAATTTCTTGTTCATATTTGAAAATTTGACACTTTAAAGACACATTTTCCTCATCCAGTTGTTCGAGTTTTGGTTCAAAAATGTTAGCACTCAACTGTTTGAGTTTGTTTTGCAAAGCAAGTTCTCGATTATTACAATCTTTTTGACACCATTGAAGACAACGTTTTACAATTGAAAGTTCATTTAACAAACGCTCGTTTTCAGCTTTCAAAGATTCGATTTGAGACACATTATCAACAATCTCATCATTATCAACATTATCAACAGAATTAACAAAAATATTATCAGAAACAGAAGCAGCAGTATAATACAACATAAGTGACATGGTATCAGCACATATAACATCTTCTAAGAGTCGATCGAAATGGTTTCGAAAAATTTTGTTATTCTTTTTGGTTTTCAAAGTCCATGTCTCTGTTGCTTTGAAAATTGTTTTCATGTGCCCAATCTCCTTTTGAAGATCTCGTTCCTAATATTTTGCATACATACGTAAATTTTGAACATGGGGTAAAAGTTGTTTTTGAAAGATATCTCTTTGTTTTCACGCATAAGGCGATTGAAAAGTTTCAACTTTTATTTACGAATTAAGTTCAATTTCACGTTCCAAAAGATCAATGTCAGACATAAATGTATCAAAATATTAAGGATTTGACATCTTTCGGGTAATGGTGTGATTTCACTTAAAGAAGGTAAAGGACCATTAATTTGTGCAACTTGTTGGACGGGACCAACATTAGAAGAGGACTCAAGAATGGGTGTGATAACCCAAGGTGTGTTTGTATTATCCTATTGTTTAACAAAAGTTATAAGGGGGCCTTTTGAATAATCAAATGGTTTGTTATATTCAACTTTTTCCATTTTCAATCGACTCTCTTCTTCTGCATCAGTTTCCTCTTCACGATTATATTCAACAACACGCACAAAAGATTCATCAAGCATATGTTTGACACTATTGAAAAAACGTGGTTTGTAATCAGCAAGATTTGGCCCATATCCATCTGTATTTGGCTTAAATGTGAACTTTTGAATCGTTGTGATTGACTCACCATGTTTATAAATAACATTTTGAAACTCTTTGATTTTGTTTTGCAAATCGACAATTTCATCGAGATAGAGATCTATTTGTTTCTTTGAATGTTTTTTGTATTCAGAAAACAGTTTTTACATGATAACAACTCAGACTTGGCATTTTGAGTTTCCGAAGAAGAGTGTTAACTTGTTGTTTATGTTCAAATTTTTGTTGTTCTATTTGAGAAAGTAATTCATTCTTGGAAACAACTAGATCACGTATCTGTTTTTCGAAAGTTTGTTCGTTTTGGTATGACTTTGCAAAAGCGAGTTCAAAACTATATTCACGTTTCTCTTTAGTTTCAAAATTATTGAGTTGTAACTTATAGCATTCAATATCCTTAGTCAATAGTGCCACTTTTTCTCGAAGATTATTATTAATCTCATTGCACTTTTCCAATTGAGATTGGGTGGTCTGAAATAAGGTCATGAACTCTGGATCTGGGTTAGACAAAGGCTCACTTTGTTCAACTTGAGTCTCAACATATTCATCATTTTGATCCTCAAGTGAGTGACCGCATCAACAACATTTTTCCCTTGATAGACTAACTCATTTACCTTAATTTTATTATATAGATTCCATGAGATTAAGTTTAAAGGTAAGAATGAATTCAAATAAGCATAAAAACTCTCAAATCCTATTTTACAAGGGAATTGCATGTTGAAGGGGTTATCTACCTCAATTATACACCTAGGGTCAAAACATTGGGTGGGGTCTTCCTCCATCTTGATGACTTCTCCGTTGTCAATTGCCTCTCCGTCATCAAATTCTTCATTAGAATCTGAACAGTAAAAAGGACTATTATGTTGCCAATTTATTTCATTATGCCCTAGGTGATTTCCAAAGTGGTGAACAGGTGAAAGGTTTTGTGGGATTGCATTTTCCATTGCGGGATTAGGAGCGGGTAGTGCAAAGTTTCTCTGACGAAAGATGCGAATCATCGAGAAGGGGGATAGACTACAATGAAGCAAATGAATATGAGAAAAAAATCTTACTTGATAGGAATCAAGCAAGGGAACCTAAACGAGATAAAGATCTAACTAGCTCTTGTATTCCCCGGCAGCGGCGCCAACAACTTGATGCCCGCTGAAGGCGTGTTCAGGGTAAAGGAAACTTCCTTTTCATCGAGCAAGTTTTTCAACCTCCTAGGCAGTGAACCTAATCGTTGTAGTGTAGTATTGGGTATGCCTCGAGGGTTGATATCATTCTCTAGGGGAATAGGAATGCTAGGAAGAAATGTATGATGAAAAGGTGGGGGTTGAGGATGATTCTTTTTTATCCTTTTATTGGTTTCTTAGAAAGCTAAGGAAATATCTTGGGGCAATTGTTTAGGGGGTGGTACTTCTACCAATTACTCTACTTATCTAATTATCTATGTCTATTTGATGTGTGCTCGAATGATGATTAAAAATGTGTTTACCTAGATACTATTACTCCCTAGTTATCTTTTATTGGTCGGTTGAATTGTCACACCTTATCTTAACGCGTTGTATTCCTAAGGTCGTAGGGTATGCGTGCCCCCTAGTTCTTTGAGGTTATCTCTCCTTTATGACATACGAAGTCGGCAAGCCTAAGCTATTTCATTTATAAGCCACAACATCATAAAGCATACTCAAGCATTAAATACAACGAATGATGCCTAGTTGCACTTCTAAGCCAATTTACAATTAGTATAAGAAACAACCTAACAATAATCAATAACTAGGTTTCATAGATCTAAGCAAACACCTAAGAAATTTAGCTAGACATGGTAAACAAGCAAGCATGCACACAATCAATCAAATACAAGATAGACATAATGATACTTTGGATTAAAAAACTTATCTCGATGTGTAAAATAGGGTATGGGACCCTAAGATACTGTCCAATTCGGACTACAATTGATTTAGGTTTTTTTTCTCCAAAAGTCTACCTCCCTAAATGCAGAAAAATTGAATTATATATATACATTTACAAATACGACGGCGTCACCTTTTGCATAGGACACCGTCAACTCGCCGTCATTAGGGTTCCGTCTAGGCCAAGTCATCGATGGGACGATGTCAGCTTAGAGTTGTTACACCGTCGGTCTTCAGTTGGGACATCGTCTTGCTTCTAGATCTGGGTCGTCTGAGTTGAAAACTATGAGTGACGCCCTTGTTCTTTAAGGCGTGACGTCGTCAGGTTATGTGACCAAAATTTCCACTGAGCCATTGCGTTCATGCTTTGATCAAGTCACCATACAGGGACGACGTCGCCCTTTGATTAGGATGTCATCAGGTACTGTTGATCAGCTTTGAGTGACTTCGATCTTGACTTTTCCATTTTCTTAATGTATTTGCTCCTTTTTGTCAAAATGTGCTTCATTCCAGCATTCTGCTTCCAAGAGACCTAAAAAGTGAAAAAGGAATGAAATTAAGCAGTAACGGATATAAAATTGGTCGATTTAGGGCTTAAATGACCCCCTAAAAGTGTACGTTTAAAATCCTTATCATAGGGCAAGGAAGGTGTCCTTGTAGCCGAACCACTATAAATACTCGCATTGTGGTTTTGTGCTTCTTACTCTTTATCTTCAATTTACCTATTTATATGATTATCTATCAACATCCAACACACACATTTAATAGATTAACATAAAATAGTTTAAAACGAAGTTTTAATCGGTAAAACTATTCAACCCCCATTCTAGTTTTCCACAATTGGCACCAGAGGTTCGTTACCAAGCCTTTAAGAGTATGTTGTACTTTAAAAACTTGATATGATCCGTGTATGATTGAAAACTACAAAGAAGGAAATCTTTTAAAAAAATAATTTTATTTTTATTTTTATGTTGGATAGTGATAGATCATTCTAACAATTCTTCTTTAAGAAATCTTCTTGCTAGGACTCTTCCAAAGTCTTCATTTCTTTCTAAATAAAAATGAAGTCAACTCTCAAAGAAGAATCCAAAAGTAATCAAAACCTACTTCAAGCAAGTACAATGGATTACTTTAAAAGCTCATGAAGTATTTCGGGTATATGGTCTCTAAAAACCATATCAAGAGGTTTGAGGTATGTTCACTTACCCACAAACTAGCTAATATCTATCTATAGTATGCTTATATAAATATGTTGATGATATGTGCTTATAAATATTGTTCTGTATAACCATATGAACACACGAATTAGGATGTTAACTTCAAGTATCTAAAAAGTCTCTCTTCACCACTTTCCTTACTTACTCATCATCGAGAATAGTATTCCTCTTTGATTTTCTAAAAGATCGTCAAACCCACGCCATCTTCGTAAAATAGATCTTTGATGGTTAAACTTATCAAATAACCAATTGACCATCAAAACTCCTTGACCAAGCGTTTATTCAAATAGGAACCCCATTCTAAAATTTTTGTTTTATAAGCTATTGTATAACTTATTACAAAAATAACACCAAACACTCATTTTCTGTCCACAGTAGCTGGATCCCACAAGTTGTACTAGCCGGATCCCTAATACAAGGGATCCAGGGGAACCGTGTGACAGAAATCATTTATACGCCTTTCAAAACCAAAATAATCCATTTTCCCTCTCCCTACAAACACAAAAATGACCTAACTTCAGCTTCCATCTCCATAGGGCTTAATATTCTCAAGCATCTCATTCTTGAACATTATTGTAAGTAATTACACTCATATGTTCTATTCATCATCATCTTCATCCTAAGGTTTATATTTTTTGTAGGATCGTAAATACTATGATTTATGTGGTTTTGTAGGTCTAGGTTGGTGGAAGAAGATGAAGATCTTCATCCTTCTAGAGAGAGAAAGTAGAGAGAGGGAGGAGAAACAAAGGATACTTTTATTGATGAAACAAAGAACACACTAACCTAATGCTTAACCTCACCCCTCATGGAGAGTCATGAGGGGTATTTATAGGCTCAACAAACCATTACTTTGCCACTTAAACAATACTAGTCCCTATGGGCAAAGTATACTACGCATCTAGTCCAATTCACGTAAGTGACGTTATCTTTATATAAAAGCGAGGCTAACAATATCCCTCCAAGATATCGTCACACGTGAATGGTTACAATGAGACCTATAAATAGAAAACAAAGTAAATTACAATAGTAATGAACAATGTTGACTTTGTTGAAGCTCAGAGTCTCTGTAGTCTAGATACTGAGGCAAACTTGAAGTTTTATCTTCCGACGCTCTCGGCATTTGATCTTTGGCTCTGACGGCACAAATCCTTGTAGCTCTGAACTTCAACTATAACGGTCTAGTTAGGTTATTACTCTCTCCTAACTAGTAAGCCTTTTTTCTTTTTCTGCTCCCTCCTGAACCGACAACACTCTTCTAACACGCAGCGGAGAAAGTAAACTCTTGATTGTAGCACAATGGTTGTCGTTCTGGGAACATCATAACAACATAACTCACTTAGTATTGCATCCAAGTTGGTAAAAATCCCTGATGTACACACACTACTTCTCCTTCTTCAGTCTTAAGCACAATTCCCTTCGACAATCTAATTACAGAAGATGAAACACCAACTTCTCCCTCCTGATGGTTGCGAGCTATCGGAATCATCATAATGTTGCGTACATGCCGTATTACCTTTTTTCTAGATGCAATATTAAATCCGTAGATTGAGCATAATTCCGTGAGAAGATGTCGCAAAAATACTCTCAATAATTCTCTCAAACCAACCTTAAAACGAACCTCCTTTGAATTCACCGGCTAAATAGTAATGACCACATATGGAGAAAACCCGATACGACCAACTTGAAAAGGAAGTAAACATCCCAGATTTGTGACTTACTGCTTGTTCTAAATTTTTGAACAATCAACAACGCCGTGTGACACTGAGCACTACAATGTAACTCCTTAAAGTGATGGTTATACACTGTGAGCACTACAACGTAACTCCGTACATCAGTTATAACCAGATTGTCAATTCATAATGTGCCCCAACAAGTTATCTTGAGACATGCATCCAACCAACCAACTAAAGAACATCACCCGAGAAACGTTACTTCAATTTTGCATCAATAATACCGTACAAAAACCCCGTAGTCATTTTTTCTTCAAATATTCGTTCAAGCCGTGAATTGTATCCCTCCGTGAAATTTATACCATACCAAAATACCTCTCATTAACTTACTACAAAAATTTGTATACAAAATTTTATTTTCCAAAAAAATCTGGTTCAAAATTTGAGTAGCTAATTCACCATATTAGTTCTAATATCCGAGCAACCCTTATCACGTTGCCTCAATTTCAGCCCAATCCAACATTTTAAATCAGCCCCTATTCGAATGTAAACACAAAGCCCAGTCCATATGTGCCCCGTCCAAAATAAGAGTCTGATCCAAAATCATACATCCGTATAAGAGATACTTATAACCGGTTAAATAACTTACCATTTAACCTAAACCTAAATAAAAAATATCACAAATATTTGCCTACCACTCAAGACGCTCCCCTCACCAAACTCTTTTCTCAACTCAGATACATCATCTCATCTCATCTCATCTAATCACTTCATCCCTGATCTTTTACTAAAGAACCCACGAATCACACTCAATAACAAACCCACGAATAAAAAATTAATCCTCTCTCGTTTATAACAAACCCACGATTGAAGAACAACAATTTAATCAGCTTCAAGGTCTTGTGACAACCAAGGTCTCGGGTAGGTCTAATTATATGTTTTTGTTAGTCGTTTGAGTTTAGTCTTTGAACGAATCAAAGAAATAAAATTAACAAACTTGTTTTGTTTTATTACTTGAGTAATTCAGATAGTATCACACACAAGAGATCAGTGATGATAGATGGTTCCACGAAAAAAATCTTGTACTGATAAAATGTAAACCGGATCTAAGATCTTATTTTAATTTTCAGTTATCAAAAGGTTTGATGTTTGTATGATGAGAGTTGGGGAGAGATCTGAGGGTCCTTGGTGAGTCTAGTTTAGGTTCAGTTATTGTTTGATGATTTTGGATTGAATCGAGTCTTAACTATTTCTTGTCAATGCATTTTTCGTGGACTGATGATGGATTGTTATCTGAAGTCGAGTCTTGGTGATTTGGTATAGTGATATTGTGGTCGTGGTCATTTTCGGTTACACATAAGGCTTTTTCTTTTTCATTACTTTGCTCGCAAAAAATCTTACGCATAACATCTTGTCGAAACCTTAAGCGTAAAACAGTTCTTATGCGTAACTTTCTTCTTTTTCCTTATGCGTAACATATACATATGCGTAACCTCTTTTTTTATGCGTAAACCCAGATATCTTATGCGTAGAATACACATACGTGTAACATCGTACACTTAAAAAGAATCCCTTACGCGTAGCATATGCTTAGGCGTAGGTTTTTCTTACTCGTAAGCACTTACGCATATTCCATATGCGTAAGCAAATCGATAGGCGTAGAAAACTAGGGTTTTAACCCTTTGACCATTTTTCCGGCGAGATTCCGACCATGTTTTCCGACCATCTTCATATAAGCCCAGAAATAAGACTAATATGCTTCTGTTTGACCACTTATACTTCACGGATTGGTAACAAAAAAATCATAAAAAAGATAGTACAAAATCTATTTGGACCAGATTGAGATGCAAGACAGATATTGTAAACATGAAAGGACCATATGACTTTTTGTATTAAACCAATAAAGGATGCAATATTTGTTAGAAATTGTTTACCAAAAGATAGTAGGAAAAAAATTTCCGACCAACAAAATAGTACTAAAATCAGTTTTAACAAGAATCAAAAACCACACAAATCAATAAAGATAACAACCTAGCTCTGATGTCAATTGTAGGACCGTAAATACTATGAGTTATGTGGTTTTGGAGGTCTAGGTTGGTGGAAGAAGATGAAGATCTTCATCCTTCTAGAGAGAAAAAGTAGAGAGAGGGAGGAGATACAAAGGATACTTTTATTGATGAAACAAAGAACACACTAACCTAATGCTTAACCTCACCCATCATGGAGAGTCATGAGGGGTATTTATAGGCTCAACAAACCATTAATTTGCCACTTAAAAAATACTAGTCCCTATGGGCCAAGTATACTACGCATCTAGTCCAATTCACGTAAGTGACGTTATCTATATAAAAGAGCGAGGCTAACAGTTTTAGACTTTTCAATTAAGATTCAATTGATCACCAATTGAAGAAATTAGGGATTGCAAAAATTAATTGCAAAAGGATTCTATATAATTAAAGGTTTCTCAAAATAACATTGTTAATACAAATCAAAACCATAAACCCATCTTGACAAATTTCACGTAATTGGAATATTTGTTTTCTAGGATCAATCATGCCCAAAGCTACCCAACAAGATCACCATGACACCGTCCACTACCTCTCTAGATACTTTCGAAAAGAAGAGCTCTCTAAAACCAATCTCAAAATCTTCAAAAAGCTTGAAAAATGACTTATCCACGAAGGTCGTTGATAACATCAAATAGTCCTGAATATTAAGTGTCAATTTCCCCCGATAATGCTCGTTATTTATATCATTTATATGGATTTACGCTTGTTTTCCATTGTTTTCCACTTTCAGGTAAATTACGAGCATTGGAGCTAAAGAGACGCGGAACTGGAAACATATCTAAAGATTTACAAAGTATGCTATTTTGAAGAAGTTACGACGTAACTCATCTCTCACATTACGCCGTAACTATTGCGTGACTCAGAATGCCAACTTATCAGAAGGTTACGACGTAACTCTTCCCAAAGGTTACAACGTAACTACATTAGGTCAAATGAGGTTCCACGCCGCTGATACTTACGTCGTAACTACTGCATCACTTACGACGTAACCGAGTTTACTGAAGACTACGGCGTAACCACTAATAAGGTTACGCCGTAACCAACAGATCTAGTGCATTTTACGAAGAAATAGAAGGTTACGGTGTAACTCCTATATTGGTTACGCCGTAACCCAGATCTGGCCTATAAATACCCCACGAATTCCACCATTTCTAATCATCCCATTCCACACACAACACTCTGAGAACGTAGGAAAAAGATCAAGGCAGGTCTAGGGGAGCATACGGAGCTGTTTCCAAGGGAGAAGTCACTCCATTACGATAAGGATTAGCGTTTTATATTTCTTTTACTTTCAATTCATGTATTTCGTACCTTTGAATATTGAATGGATTTGCATGATTAATATGAGCGGCTAAGCACCTTTTGGTGCTAGCCTAGTTATGATTCCTTAATTGTCTTGTTTGTGTTTACCTTTACTTCCGTACAATTATTTCTAAGTGTATGCATGCATAGTTCATTGGTAGCCACCCTTGGTTCGGTAGTTTTAAATGGCGGTAGAGGCCAATTGCCTAGGAGATATGACCAACTGACCCTAGGTGAGTGGACTAAGACGGGAAGGGTAAGATATGACCAACTGACGACCCTTTCTACTTGTGCGATTTGACCAACCGATCACATATCGTTTGGATGAACTTAAAAATTAGGGGGTGTAGTGTCTAAGTTCCTAACGGCCGGGCACTCACTATTATGAATCTAGCATGGAGCGGTACTTAATGACTTGGCTTAGGGGACCAGTAACAACAGGACTTATGACGGTGCGCCTGATTTCTCCTGTAGTGGCATCTTTGCTGATAGGTTAGGGCGAATTGACCAAATGTTGTCCTCTCGAATTTGACCCCACCTGAAGTAATTGGAAGTAAGTCGACGTAGACATAACTAGCTAGGAGGATTAACTAGGTTAGCACCACTCTTCTCCATTGATTTCCCTTTATCCATTTATCTGCTTTATTTTATTCTGCATTAGTAGTTTAATTAATTATATCTCTATCGAAACCTTTATTAAATCTGTGACACTAGACTTAGTAATAATCCAACACACATAGCTCTTGGGACGACCTCGGCTTTACCGATTACTACACTATACGCGACCGGGTACACTGCCCGTTAGTGCACTAGGGTAGACCATAGGTATAACGAGACACTATAAATTTAAGACCTGGTCAGTAAAACCTGCATCAAGTTTTTGGTGCCGCTGCCGGGGAGCTATTTTAGGATTTCATATTAAGTCTGTTTTAAATTTTCTTTCTTAAATGTCAGGTTACAAGACTCGCAGCTCGAGGCCTTTTCTGGCTGTCCCTTTCGACGATCCGGAGAAGCAATTTCGGTCTAGGAAAGTTTACTCTCCGGTTCCGATTCACAACATCTTCTCATTTTACGAATCAGACCAGTCTGACGCGGAACCAGAGGTCATCAATGAAAACGATATTGATGACTTAACTATGGAACAATATTTGGAGCGACCTAATGAAAACTACCAACGAAGCTTCACACATAATTCTAACACTAAAAAATACTCTATTCCTGATCATATTATTCGAGAATTACACAAACTTAAGTTTTCTGGAGATGAAGATGAGGACGTTCAGGATCACGTAGAAGAAGTTCTCCACTTATCCTCTCTCTTCAATGTTAGAGGTACTCTTAGTTATTCGGTCACTGCAAGGATTTTTCCTATGACTCTCACTGGAACAGCAAAAAGGTGGTATAAGAAACTCCCTAGTAAAAGTAAATAAGCATGGGGAAAACTAAGAAAGAAGTTCGTCCAGCAATTTTGCCCTCCTTCAAAAATGGCTAAGCTTCTTGGGAAAATCTATCAATTTGTTCAGGATGGAGAAGAAACGTTGTACCAAGCATGGGAAAGATTTAATGAGCTACTCTGTCGATGCCCTACCCATGATATAAACAAACATCAGATTGTCTACGTTTTCTATCATGGGATTAATGCGCTTACACGGGAACTTCTTGATTCCCCGAGACCTATTCCTAGCATGACTCCTGACCAAGCCTTAGAATGTATTCAACGGGTTTCTGAACAGTGCTACAAGTGGCACATGGACACAGGATACGGAACGAGAGACAATTTCAATCATATGGTAATGAAGACGATAACAAAGCAAGAATACAATTACGAGGAAATTTTCGAAAGACGAAGGTTGGAAAGAGAATCTGAAGCATGCAAGGTCGAGAAAGTTAAGAGCGTGTTTGGGAGCAAAACCGGGAGCGATCTTGAGAGAAAAATTCTTGACCACATCAGGGAATCAAGAGAACGAGATGATATGATTGAAAAATTGATGAGGACATTCGTGGATAATACAGTCTCTTCTCTCAAACTTCACAATGATAGGATTAAGAGATTGGAGAAGAATTTTAGTTCATGTTCAGAAGCCATCACTGATTATCTAGTAGCACGGGAGGAGGAAGTTGTCCACACTATAGAAACTATCCTCGAGGAACCTTTGACCTTTTCAGAAAAAGTTAAGCGGTGAATCAGCATGGAAAGACAACCACTTCTGGACCAAACTTTGCCGGTAAACTTACCTTTCAATAATTCTACTAAAACTAATCATGATGATATTACGCAGGAATTAAGCATTGATGAGACAATTCACCTCAACGAAAGATGTTCAGCGGTTTTGAGGAACGAGCTACCACAAAAGGAAAAAGATCCAGGATGTTTCACTCTTCCCTGCTTGATTTGGGAGTCTAAACATGTGCAATGCCCTTGCCGATCTAGGATGCAGTATTAGCATAATACCTCGTTCAATGTTTTTGCGTATGGGGATTGGTAAGTTAAAGCCGGCCAAGATGAAAATTGAAATGGCTGATCGATCTATGGAATCACCATTAGGCATCGTTGAAAATGTGTTAGTAAATATTAAGAAATTCCTTTTCCAGTGGATTTTGTGATTCTTGACATTCCGGAAGACAACATGATACCAGTCATATTAGGTAGGCCTATGCTTGCCACTGACCATACTAAGGTGGATGTCTTTGCTGGAAAGTTGACTCTTGAAGCTAATGGAGAAATTGCTACTTTCAGACCTAATGAACATTTGTCTACCCCGAAAAAGGTATGCGCAGTTGACCCTGTATGCGGTTTTGGTGAAGCGTTAGAAAAATTTCTTAGTGACCTCCTAATCCTGGAGAGGTTGACTCGGGGAGAGATTTTGATGTTTTCGTCAATTTTGAGGAAGAGGATAACTTAGGATTAAGTGTTGAAGACCTCTCAAGTGACGTCGAGATGACCCATTGGCAAGATAACTTTGTTAAGACTTTCTCGCAACCCAATCAACCTAGATTTCATGAGGTAGGAACCCGCATACATCATAGAAACCCCTATTATCTCAAGATCTCATGCAAAATTGGGTTCATCGACTTCCACCCATTTATTGACACTATTTCCCCAGTCAACATCATGTCAAAAGAATGCTACAACCAAGTTTTGAAGAAAGAGTTAGAATATAAGAGGAATAACTTTCTTGGGTTTGCAACTAACATACATGTCTTCGTTGGAACTCATTCATTTTTCGTGGACTTTATGGTTCTAGACGACGTAAGTGAATTTGTGGAAGATGAACTTACGGGAGTAATTTTAGGGAGACCTTTTCAGGAAATGTCAGGATTAGATAAAAATGAAAAAGAAGGGTTAGTTTGATTGAAGATTAACAATGATAAGACTATTTTCAAAATGCCGAGAATGATCAAGAACTTTAGAAATTGGACCAAGAGGCAGTTGAGCAAAGCTCAACCACTGCTCGATATCAGTGAGGAGGACAAAGAAAAAGGCATTGAGCACCCTTATCCGAAAATCAAGAGTTTCTACTCGGGCTATTTAGAATTGGGAAATGACTACAAACGGGATGAGAATTTGGTAAGTTGGATCCAGCGTGGAGATTGCCATATCCACGTAATGACCAACAAGCACTGGTAGCCCCGCGGCTCTGAGTCTGACTTAAAGACTCGTAAATAAATAAAAGTTCTCTTTCGGGAGACAACCCAAATTATCCCTTTCTTTTGTTTTATTTCCTTTTCTGTTGGGTTTTGTGTTTTCTAACTAGTTTTGCAGGAAACGAGGAACTAATTGCTGCTGCAGTTGCTGATCTGAACAGAGTTACGGCGTAACTCATCTTGGTAATTACGCCATAACCAACCTTTTAGCAGCAGAATTCTTGACGCATTACCAATTACGGCATAATACCATCTCAGTGGTTACGCCGTAACTACTCGCTTTGCAGCTCATTCCAGGTTTTGCCAGTTACGGCGTAACTCCCTCAAAAGAGTTACAACGTAACTTTCCTCTGCTTTAATTCTTTCATTTTAAAACACAATAACCTTGTATTAGTTTTTAAATGAACTTTGTGGGTGTGTTCCCTGTAAACCCTCACGAGACTTCACTCGTCCACTTGGGACACCAAGTGGTTTAAAAGGCTTGTTGCATTCGCTAAATGCAACCGTGATTCCTACGAAAGTGAGTTGGGTTTGTTTTTTCATTTTTCATTTTTTCTTTTTAGAATTATGCTTGTCGGTATTGTGATTTCAGGGATTGAAGTTTGTTCATGATGCTTATACGAAGGCACGTCTCTTGTTCGTGGGCCTTCCTTCTTTATGGAGCAAATTTCAGGGAAGTTTTCGCTCTAATTCTACCTTTCTCTTCACCTTTATTTAAATGCATAGTACAAAAGGGACTTTGTACAATTCAAGTGGGGGGACGGGAGTAGAATTATCTCTTGAACTTTATTTCGCCCTCATTTTTCTAGTTTATTTTGAAAAATTATGCCATTTAAAAATTTTGACATGTTTTTCTTAACCTAACTAGATTAGACCTTAGCCGAGCACATACAACCCTTGATATTATATGGTGAGATTAGCCTTATCCATTTCCAATATTTTACCCCAAATCCACCAAATTATGAGTGTGCCGGTAGCTTGTAAACTTTAGAACTAGGCCTTTGCATCATTTCGAGACCATAGACGAGGTATGTTGAGTTTGCTCGATGTATTTGGACTTTTCAGTTTTAGAAGGCAATATTATAGGATTATCACCCAAACAGCCTACCATTGTAAGTCTATCGATTAGTCACCTCGACTTTTCGACCCCCATGTGAAACCCTTTTTGTTGCACTCATCTTTAGTGGAAGATACCACTAGATACACCCTTCTGAGCCATTCCTTTCATTTTGTTCACCCAATATATTGTTTCGATACACCGATACACCTTAGCCTACCCTGTAGTCTTTATTTGTGATTGGGAAGTCATCATTTGCCTAAGTTCAAGGTTCGAGTGGAAAGGTTCGGAAATCACGCTTTCATCGACAACATTTCTGAAGATCATTGAAGACCCCCCGAATTCCCATTGTTCATCTCAAGTAGGGGGATATTATGTTATGTTATTGTTATATTGAAAAAAAAAGTGATTCGAAAAAAAAAATAAATAAATAAATAAAATAAAAAATAATAATAATAGTTGTTATGATTATGCTATTGTAAAGTGTAATGTTATAAGCAATGTAGTATGAGCTTTATTGATTTAGTATCGATGAGGCCACCTCGGTCACATTTGAAGATTGGAGTTGGTAGTTATGCCAACAGTTGGAGAAAAGGTAGTGTGCCCATCACGATGTCCTCTAATAACACATCTACCTTGCATTTCATGATCCGGTTTCTTGACTTCAAAGCTTGAACTTTGGGTGGACGGTAAGTGGTGATGACTTGGTTATAGATTTAGACTACATGCTTGTTTTTTTATTTTACACCAATTATATATCCCATGTCTTATCCTACCCTTTTAGTCATGAAGCGTGTCTAGGTGATGCAGCGAGCAATCTTTGGTGTCTTGGCCATGGATTTGGTGATGTATCATTGATTTTGTTCACTTCGCCGTGACATGTTAGTAATGACGAGTCACCCCTTAACCTTTGTCGTCTCTACCCATATTGCCTTCGAGAATTGTTTAGCCCTTAACTCTAGTGGTGGAGATTTGTGTAACCGCCAAGCTTATGATAGAATACATGCTATGACTGTGCGATTGAGTGATCACCCCGAAATTGACACTTAGAATAGTTGAGAGATTTGAGTGTTTGTTCCCCTTTCGTGAGGTATTCGGCTTTGTTTTATTCTAGCATAAGGGATTTGTAAACTCATATTTTACAGGTTATGGGAGATATATTTTTAGGAATCTATCTAATAAGGTCTACTTGAGGGCAAGTAGAGTTCAAGTGGGGGGATATTTGATAACATCAAATAGTCCTGAATATTAAGTGTCAATTTCCCCTGATAATGCTCGTTATTTATATCATTTATATGGATTTACGCTTGTTTTCTATTGTTTTCCACTTTCAGGTAAATTACGAGCATTGGAGCTAAAGAGACGCGGAACTGGAAACATATCTAAATATTTATCACCGTATGCTATTTTGAAGAAGTTACGACGTAACTCATCTCTCACATTACGCCGTAACTATTGCGTGACTCAGAATGCCAACTTATCAAAAGGTTACGGCGTAACTCTTCCTAAAGGTTACGACGTAACTACATTAGGTCAAATGAGGCTCCACGCCGCTGATACTTACGCCGTAACTACTGCATCACTTACGATGGAACCGAGTTTACTGAAGACTAAGGCGTAACCACTAATAAGTTTACGCCATAACCAGCAGATCTAGTGCATTTTACGAAGAAATAGAAGGTTACGGCGTAACTCCTATATTGGCTACGCCGTAACCCATATCTGGCCTATAAATACCCCACGAATTCCAGCATTTCTAATCATCCCATTCTACATACAACACTCTGAGAATGTGGGAAAAAGCTCAAGGCAGGTCTAGGGGAGCATACGGAGCTGTTTCCAAGGGAGAAGTCACTCCATTACGATAAGCTTTAGCGTTTTATATTTCTTTTACTTTCAATTCATGTATTTCGTACCTTTGAATATTGAATTGACTTGCATGATTAATATGAGCGGCTAAGCACCTTTTGGTGCTAGCCTAGTTATGATTCCTTAATTGTTTTGTTTGCGTTTACCTTTACTTACGTACAATTATTTCTAAGTGTATGCATGCATAGTTCATTGGTAGCCACCCTTGGTTCGGTAGTTTTGAATGGCGGTAGAGGCCAATTGCCTAGGAGATATGACCAACTGACCCTAGGTGAGCGGACTGAGATGGGAAGGGTCAGATATGACCAACTGACGACCCTTTCTACTTGTGCGATTTGACCAACTGATCACCTATCGTTTGGATGAACTTAAGAATTAGGGGGTGTAGTGTCTAAGTTCCTAATGGCCGGGCACTCAATATTATGAATCTATCATGTAGCGGTACTTAATGACTTGGCTTAGAGGACCAGGAACAACAGGACTTATGACGGTGCGCCTGATTTCTCCTGTGGTGGCATCTTTGCTGATAGGTTAGGGCGAATTGACCAAATGTTGTCCTCTCGAATTTGACCCCACCTGAAGTAATTGGAAGTAAGTAGACGTAGACATAACTAGCTAGGAGGATTAACTAGGTTAGCACCACTCTTCTCTATTGATTTCTGATAAGGTTTTAAAATGTACCTTTTTGAGAGGTCGTTTAAGCCCTTATTTGATCACTTTTGTATCCGTTATTACTGAATATCGTTCCTTTTCACTTTTTAGGTCTCTTGATGTCACACCCCCAAATTACCTGTTTTGCAGCGGAATTGAATACCTTGGGGAGGACTGTCATAGCATCAAAGTTACAGTTATATCGAACGACCTAAAGTGTCGTTTGGAAAACACATCGTTTAATTTATTAAAACAATCAGAGTTTACAAAGTATTGGTCTCAAATGAAAATCAACTTGTGCGGAAATAAGTTTGTTACAAGGAAATCCAGCAAGCTATATTGACATTGAAACTACGATACTGTCAGGAGGGGTTCCATAAGTTAAGGCGACGTTTTGTCCATTAAACCCCCACACTGTAGTTCTCTGGATTTTTCACTTTTCCTTGCTATAAGTCATTATTGCCTATGTTTTCACTAGTTTATTCCCGAATTTGCTGGAGAGTTTTTCCATGTAAAATTTTGGAATAGTCTTTAGTTATCTCTTCTCACCACGATTGGATCAATTAGGAGGATCGATCAATACAGATGCAGATGAATGAAGGTTAATGAAGTCCACCCCAGTTTAAGCTCTCCTGTTGTAAACCAGTTAAGCGGGATTGGATAGTCGTTTCTACGGTGGTGTCCTCTTTAGTCCGCGTGGCAGTATTCAGGACAACAAGGACCAGGAGATTCGGTTCAGTAATTCATGGCG
>BPTQ01000008.1:222536108-222699540 GCA_019973895.1 Chrysanthemum seticuspe | reverse complement strand
ATGAAAACGTGCATATCTTAGTCGTTTCAAATCCGTTTTCTACGTATTATATGTCCCTAGCTTCGTATCAAAGTATACTAATATATTTTTGATAAGTCGAAATAATTTGTAAAGCTTAGGACTCGTTTTTGACTCGTACAAACCAAAAATAGGTTGCTGAATTTTCTGAAAAATATATATTTCGTCGTCAAACTTGTAAAATCCATAACTTCTTCGTTATAACTCCGTTTTAATCCGTTCAAGCGGCCACGGATTCGTTTTAAAGTATATTTTCTAATTATCTAGGCCAAAAACTCATGTCAACTGTCGGATTTTCCAGAAAAACAAAATAAGGACAGACCACTTTATATACTTGTCGAAAATAGTTTTTCTCGTACTAAACCTATTCCAATCCCTTCAAATCAACTCCAAAGCTACTCTAATCCTACCATACACCTTCTTAGGGTGTCATGGGTTCCTAAACATCATCAAGACCAACATATACCAAGGGGATAATTATAGGATGACTTTATATATATATAACTCTAAAAATCATGTAAAAATGGTATAATCAACATAAGTCTTGCATGTTTTTGCTCAAAAATGATGAGATGAGTATGAAATGAATATGTAAGATGAAAAATAAATATGAGATGCTTACAAGTGATATGATGAGGTGATTAGAACCAAGGATTTAACCTAAACACCCTAGGTTTTTTTTTCAAAACCTAAACAAGAGTGTATACTAGATTGTTAAACACATGACCTTGAAAAGTTTTGATGATTTCTTCTTCCTCTTGAGATAGGCCGGTTATAGAGAGAAGGAAAAAGGAAGAGTAAAATCTTGAATAATTGAAAGTGAAATGAATGAAGTAACTAATATTGAGTGTAAATCTAGTTATGTAGGAAAAATCTACCAAATTTTTGACTACCCCCCCCCCCCATAGGCCGGATTTTAGGGGATTGGTTCCCAAATATAATTTTTTTTTTTTTTTTTTTTTTTTTATTACTTGTATATATTTGTGTAAAATTTGTTAAATATGAATGTGTAAGTAAATGTGTAGATAAATGTAACTTGTACATAGATGTGAAGTTAAAGTCATATGGATTAAAATAAGTTTTAGGGGATCAAAGTAAAGTATATTGATATCATAAGAATTTTAAAAATACATTCCTTGTAAAATTTTAGTGATAAAATAATTATCGAGTAATTTTTAAGAAAAGTGTCGTAATAATATAACTTTAACGATTTATATCCAAAATAAATTTAAGACACTAGGTAAACTCAAAATATTATTTTTATAACTAAATGTAAGTATAAAAATATATTGGGATCATTTTTGGAAGTAGCGGATTAAATGTTCAAAATAATAACTCACGCGATAACGTTTATTTAATATAAAATTTACGCGTTTAAGGTGAAATGAAAAATCATGAATAAATTGATATGAAATGATGAATATGGAGTTTGAGAAATGACCGGAATTTGAGAATTGTGACATTCTTCCCATGTCAGAGGAATCACGTCCTCGTGATTCGATTAATGATACTATGGCCCAAAACGCGACAAGGGTTCTAAAAGTTTATGCTCATGTATGGTCTAAATGATTATGTCAATGCTCATGCATATGAGTTACTTGTCCCACAAGATACGTTCCCGTGCTATCGTGAGAAATTCCCGTCCTAAATACATGCTTTCTTATGATTAGGCTCGATGAGACAAGCTTTCCCATTCTCAAGCAAAATTTTTAAAAGACTTTTTGGTAACCGATTTTTACTTAATCCCACAACTCATCAAACAAGAACTGTCATACGATTAGGCTAGATCGGTTTAGGTAACGACTTGTTTCTAGCTCGATCTTTGCAACTCATCAAACAAGAACTGTCGCTCGGATCAAACTGGAAACAAGTGGTTTGAAGAAAATCTTTTAAAAATTTGGCTTGATTACGGAATTGCTTACACATATGAGACTACTACTCCCTTCATTGCATGATTCTTCCTGAATTAGACATAGGTGATCAGGCTATGTATAATTTAGGAGTAACTATGCAATGCTTGGACTAATCGACTCATATGATGTTTGGTGTTGAGTCATAAGTCCGCATGTATAAAGAATGTGCACTTATAATGATATGATGAGATGCTATGATGATGTGGTTATAGTCTAGGGTCAATGATGCAACCTAGTTCTCTATAAGTAATTGAAAATGTATAAAAGTAGGGCTATGAAACTCACAGTAATATGTAAGAGTTAAAGTACTTGTGAAAGTAAATGAAAATAGTTTGAGCATGTATCTCCCCCAAAAGTTTGTAAACAATTAATAGAAAGTGGGGCTATGAAAACTCACAGTAATATGTAAGAGTTTAAAGTACTTGTGAAAGTAAATGAAAATAGTTTGAGCATGTATCTCCCCCAAAAGTTTGTAAACAATTAATAGAAAGTGGGGCTATGAAAACTCACAGTAATATGTAAGAGTTTAAAGTACTTGTGAAAGTAAATGAAAATAGTTTGAGCATGTATCTCCCCCAAAAGTTTGTAAACAATTAATAGAAAGTGGGGCTATGAAAACTCACAGTAATATGTAAGAGTTTAAAGTACTTGTGAAAGTAAATGAAAATAGTTTGAGCATGTATCTCCCCCAAAAGTTTGTAAACAATTAATAGAAAGTGGGGCTATGAAAACTCACCTGGTATGATTGATATGCTAACAAAATGAAGTGCACTAACATGAGGCTCGGAGATTATCCGCGACCTAAATGAATGTCATGACTTGAGTTATGATATGTTGTCGTGAATGCGTGATAGTGTGATACAATGTTGTGCATGCATTTCGTATGTTATTTATACCATTTGTGAGTTTTGAAAATAATACTTATCGTCGAAAAATACTCTTTTGACGTCTTGACCATTCTTAAATCACTTTACAAGTTTTTACGTCAAAATGTCATCCTACAACGGTTTTGTAATGATTTATGGTGGAATTATCACTTTTCGTCGTAAAATAAAGTCGTCGGAAATTTCATGAAATTGACAAAAATGGCTTCGAAAAACTAGTCGTAAAATGGTGTACGTTGCACGTTAGGAAACGAACTCGACAGTTTTGGAAAGTTTGTATCAAAATCTAAAAGTTTCAGTTCAGGAGTTTTCGATATAAAGGTCTCGAACATAAAGATAATAAGGGTTAAAGATGGTGATTTTGTCTAATATGTTGTGTAAAAAGTGAGTTTCGGCAAAGTTTAAGCGACCGCAATTAATTTATTAAAACTCCGCTATACAAACGGTTGATCGTTTTAGAAAATATGCTTGGTGATCTTGATTTTACTAGAAGACATTTCGTTTCAAAAAGTTCTACATCATAGTTAAAAACAGCCGTCAACATGGTCGTTGTAGTTACCGTAACACTTGTCTCGTAAAAATAATATAGTTTTTCTGAAAATAATAGTTACGGCAATTTTATGAAAACGTGCATATCTTAGTCGTTTCAAATCCGTTTTCTACGTATTATATGTCCCTAGCTTCGTATCAAAGTATACTAATATATTTTTGATAAGTCGAAATAATTTGTAAAGCTTAGGACTCGTTTTTGACTCGTACAAACCAAAAATAGGTTGCTGAATTTTCTGAAAAATATATATTTCGTCGTCAAACTTGTAAAATCCATAACTTCTTCGTTATAACTCCGTTTTAATCCGTTCAAGCGGCCACGGATTCGTTTTAAAGTATATTTTCTAATTATCTAGGCCAAAAACTCATGTCAACTGTCGGATTTTCCAGAAAAACAAAATAAGGACAGACCACTTTATATACTTGTCGAAAATAGTTTTTCTCGTACTAAACCTATTCCAATCCCTTCAAATCAACTCCAAAGCTACTCTAATCCTACCATACACCTTCTTAGGGTGTCATGGGTTCCTAAACATCATCAAGACCAACATATACCAAGGGGATAATTATAGGATGACTTTATATATATATAACTCTAAAAATCATGTAAAAATGGTATAATCAACATAAGTCTTGCATGTTTTTGCTCAAAAATGATGAGATGAGTATGAAATGAATATGTAAGATGAAAAATAAATATGAGATGCTTACAAATGATATGATGAGGTGATTAGAACCAAGGATTTAACCTAAACACCCTAGGTTTTTATTTCAAAACCTAAACAAGAGTGTATACTAGATTGTTAAACACATGACCTTGAAAAGTTTTGATGATTTCTTCTTCCTCTTGAGATAGGCCGGTTATAGAGAGAAGGAAAAAGGAAGAGTAAAATCTTGAATAATTGAAAGTGAAATGAATGAAGTAACTAATATTGAGTGTAAATCTAGTTATGTAGGAAAAATCTACCAAATTTTTGACTACCCCCCCCCCCCCCCCCATAGGCCGGATTTTAGGGGATTGGTTCCCAAATATAATTTTTTTTTATTACTTGTATATATTTGTGTAAAATTTGTTAAATATGAATGTGTAAGTAAATGTGTAGATAAATGTAACTTGTACATAGATGTGAAGTTAAAGTCATATGGATTAAAATAAGTTTTAGGGGATCAAAGTAAAGTATATTGATATCATAAGAATTTTAAAAATACATTCCTTGTAAAATTTTAGTGATAAAATAATTATCGAGTAATTTTTATGAAAAGTGTCGTAATAATATAACTTTAACGATTTATATCCAAAATAAATTTAAGACACTAGGTAAACTCAAAATATTATTTTTATAACTAAATGTAAGTATAAAAATATATTGGGATCATTTTTGGAAGTAGCGGATTAAATGTTCAAAATAATAACTCACGCGATAACGTTTATTTAATATAAAATTTACGCGTTTAAGGTGAAATGAAAAATCATGAATAAATTGATATGAAATGATGAATATGGAGTTTGAGAAATGACCGGAATTTGAGAATTGTGACACTTGAAGGCAAATTGCTGTAATGGCACTTATTTGGATGAAAAGGCGCGGATATATGAAGAAAAAGGCCAAAGTCGAGAATCGAGACACTCAAGCTGCTGAAATACAAGGTGACGGCGTCATTGCTTAACTGCGACGCCGTCGGAGCATTTTGTGACGGCACAAAAGCCAAACTTCTTATTTTCAAGTAACGGTGTCAGGCTTTAAAAGAGTAGGCCGTCGCAACTCAGACGGCCTAGATTTGATCCAGACGGCGTCAGAAGCTGAAGAGGACGGCGTCACAAGCACAAGGTGACGCCGTCGCAAGATTAACGTGGCCAAGACGAAACCCTAATGACGGCGACCCGACGGCGTCACAAATCATAAGGTGACGCCGTCGCATATGTAATCTTATATATATAATCCGAATTTTTCAGTTTTAGTGTGTAGTCTTTTGGAGTAAAAACCTAAACCGAACCAAGGCTGTCTTGTACAGTATTTTAGGGTTCCAAACCCTATCTTACATCAAGATAAGTGTTTTACTTCATTAATTCAATTATGTCTTTGATTATTTGTGTGTATGCTTGCATGTTCTCCATGTCCGGCTAATTTACTTATGTGTTTGCTTAGGGAATATGAAACTTAATTATTAAATATTGATTGGTTGTCTCTTATCTTAGTTGATTAATGATCTAGTAATGCGATTGGTCATTCGTTGTGTAATTAATGCTTGATTAATCTTTGTGAACCTTGGGCTATAGCACTTAGAGCGGTTGTAGGCTAAACCATCCAAAGAGGGCCTTAGAGTTAGAGTTTATAATCCCTAGAGGGTTTTGTAGACGAGACCCTTTGGTAAGTTAAAAGAGTTAGGGATAAACGCATACCCTACGACTTTAGACACACAACGCGATTAAGAATAAGGACGTGACAATTCAACCATCAATAGGAGATAATTAAGGAGTAATAAAACCTAAGTGAACACATCTTTAAACTATCATACGAGCACACAATAATTAGACATAGACTACATACACCTTAGATTAGATAATTAGATAGGTAGAGTAATCGGTAGAAATACCAACCCCCAAATCCAAACCCCGAGATTCGTACCTTTCCATTTCCTAAAAAAACATAAAAAGATAAAAAATAATCTTCCTCAACCACAACCTTAGCGTAGTAACTTCTCACTAGCATTCCTATTCCCCTAGTGAACGATATCAATACCCGTGGCTTACCCTAATACTACACTACAATGATTAGGTTCACTACCTAGGGTGTTATAAAACTTGCTCGAAGAAAAGGAAGTTCCTTTGACCCCGAATGACGCGTGTAGCGTTATCAAGTTTTTGGCGCCGCTGCCGGGGAATAGAATAGCTAGTTAGTAATCCACCTCATTTAGGTTTCTTTGCTTGATTCCTATCAAGTAAATTTTTCTCAATTTTTAGCTTTCTCGTAGTCTATCCCCCTTCTTCATGACATTTGTTCGTAACCCCATCACTTTTCATCATGGAAGGCGATAACCAACTGCCATTTCCCCCTACCAACCCCCTTAGACAACTTAGAACCCGCAGTTCCACCAAAACCCTTCTTGAACCTTTTGCGGAACCTGAAAGAGAGCTCAATAGGCGAAGAAAAGCTCTCCATGATTCGGAACCTCAAGGCACTTCCATCAACTTTGATGAAGTCACAACTGACAAGGAGTCCTCTCATTCCCCACAATCCCCTGAAACCATCATCATTGACGATCTGAGCCAACATGGCGAGGAAATTCCTGCCACTCCGGTCAATGGACCCATCAATCCTCCTGAAGCAAAATCCCTCGGGGAATACTCTTTCCCCTCTGCATCTGGATTTACCAGTGCCATTGTCTACCCTTCAGAACAAGTCAATGAGGTATTGCATGCCTCTGACATTTGGCTTATCCAAAATGCATGTCAATTCCATGGATCCCCCAGCGAAAACCCAATCCACCACATCAAACAATTTTTAAAAATTGTTGATGCCATCTATGCTGACGGGGCATCAAAGGAGACATCTAGACTTCGGTTTTTCCCATTCTCTCTTCAAGGACAGGCCAAGGAGTGGCTCGATAAGCTTCCTCCAAAGTCTATTTTCACGTGGGAACAACTCACAACCAAGTTCACCAAGAAGTTCTTTCCCCTTGGAAGAACTGCATCAATTAGGAGCAAAATTCTTCACTTCCATCGACCAGATGGAGAATCTATCGTTAACTCCTGGCATCATTACAAAGATCTTATTCAACAAGCCCCACACCATGGCATCAACCTTTGGTTGCTTGTTCAAATCTTTTACGACAATGTCTCCCGAAAGGACCAAAAAGGGATTGACTGCTCAACTGGCCAAAGGATTTCTAATCTCACTGCGGAAGAAGGGTGGAACCGCATTGAGGAATACGTTCAATACCAAGACAACCATTGGAATGAGCCAGTAAACGCAATAAGTATCCTTACTTTCTTGAATGAAAATCTATCATCTTTCAATGATCGGATTAAGAAAGCACAAGAGAAGCTTGCATACCTCACAAAATCACCATAACGAAAAAGGTTATTTAACCCATACCTTAGATGCGACATTTGTGGGGGGCCACACGAGAGTGATGAGTGTGATGACACACGCCAAGAGAGCGTCCTCCTTTCCAGTCATGATATTTATGATGACCCTTCACTCCTCACATTCTATCAAAATGATGAATGCAACCCTTGGGGCAATCTAAAATGGAAAACTGAAGTAAAGGAGGGATCTGAATACACCACCCGTGATGCCTTTGAAAAAGAACTCGGGCAGTTTACCATAGAAGGGACCACACTCTTAAAAGGTCTTGAGGAATTTATTAAAGAGCAGCAAGCTGAATTAGAGAATCAATTTACCACCCTCCACAAAAGAATAAGCGAATCTTGCCCAACCCATCACGATCCAACTTGCGCTATCACTACTCGATCAGGAATTACTACTAAGGATCCCCCTCATCCTGACCAAAATCCCACCACCAGGGAACCTGTGTTAGGAAATGAAGCAATTCCTGAACCGCCTTCGACTCCTCACGATACCCCTCCACAAACACCAGCACCTGCCCAGCGACCAACTCTCACACGGATTCCTTATCCCTCTCGTCTGAAGAATCAAAAGGCTGAAGAAGACAATGAGAGAATATTGTCTTATTTAAAACGAACTTTCGTCAACATACCACTTCTTGACGTATTCTATCACATCCCTAAACATAGCAAATACTTCAAGAGGTTAATATCTAAGCGGAAGAAACTTGAAGGGTTGATATCATTAGGAGAAGAGTGCTCGGCTATCATCCAGAAAGGCCTGCCCAAGAAGAAAGAAGATCCTGGCAGTTTCACCATCCCTTGTTCTATAGGGGCGCTCTCTATGAAAAACGCCTTGGCGGATCTTGGGGCTAGCATTAACCTGATGCCTCACTCCCTGTTCCTCAAACTCGGATATTCAGGGCTGAAACCAACTAGTATGAGTATTCAATTAGCTGATCGATCAATCAAATATCCCATTGGGGTTTGTGAAAATGTTCTTGTAAGGGTGGGAGAATTCAAGTTTCCAGTTGATTTCGTAATTTTAGAAATGGAGGAAGATAACTCAGTCCCGATAATCCTTGGAAGACTTTTCTTGGCTACAGCTCGTGCCATTATCGATGTTCATGATGGTAAACTCACTTTACGAGTGGGATCCGAGAGCTTAACCTTCGACATCAAGGATTCTATGAGTCACTCCTCCTCCTACGATCACCCTATTTACTTTGTTGAGGAAGTTGATGAATTTGTTGATGACATAGATGGCTGCATTGATGAGTATCTGTTAAACGAATTCATAAATGATGACGACAAAACAATGGGCGACAACGAAGAAATTAAGGTGGTTGGAGTTGTTTCCTTTTACCCGCGTAAGGAAGAAATTGAACCCCTTGAGCTGCAAAAGCCAGAAAACAAGCTAAAACCATCAATCAAGGAACCCCCTACCTTAGAACTAAAAGAACTCCCCAGCTATTTAGAATACGCCTTCCTTCAAGGAAAGGAACAACTCCCTGTCATCATAAGCTCGTCACTAACCACTGGACAAAAAGAGAAGCTCTTGGAAGTTTTAAAAGAGTACAAAGGAGTAATCGCGTGGAGTGTGGCTGACATTAAGGGTATTGATTCTACATTCTGTACTCATAAAATCCTAATGGAAGAAGATTACAAACCAACCGTTCAGCCACAGAGGAGGGTCAACCCTAACATTAAGGAGGTAGTAAAGAAAGAAGTCATCAAGCTCCTCGATGCCGGCCTTATCTACCCCATTTCGGATAGCCCATGGGTCAGCCCAGTCCAGGTGGTTCCAAAAAAAGGAGGAATGACAGTTGTAAAGAATGAAAGGGTTGATTTAGTGCCACAAAGAACGGTTACAGGTTGGCGTGTTTGTATCGACTACAGAAAGTTAAATGATGCCACCCGGAAAGATCATTTTCCTCTGCCATTCATTGACCAAATGCTCGAAAGGTTAGCCGGGCATGAATACTACTGTTTCCTTGATGGTTTTTCAGGATATTTTCAAATTCCCATTGCCCCTGAAGATCAGGAAAAGACTATGTTTACATGCCCATACGGGACGTTTGCCTACAAGCGAATGCCCTTCGGGTTATGTAACGCACCCGCCACCTTTCAGCGATGTATGATGGCCATATTCCATGAATTAATTGAGGACAGCATGGAATTTTTCATGGATGATTTCTCGGTATTTGGAAATTCCTTCGATCTTTGTCTTTCCAATCTTAGGAAGATGTTGAAACGGTCCTTAGAAGGTTGGTTGTTCAATTCATTTCTCTGTATGTAAACCAAATCTTTATAAACACATGTAAACCTTTTAAGTTTAAAAAATATGGATACATGCTTTGTATGTATAATAATAAAAAAAAATAAAAATTGTATTGACTTTCCAACATTGAATATGCCGAATTTGTTTCCATTTAATATTAGTTTGCATTTTAATGGTAATTATATACATATAGATAAAGAATTAATAAGTTAATAGTAATTATATTACATATGGTAATTATTTCCTCAACATTCAACAATGGATTAAAGATAATTGGTTTCAACATTCAACTCCACTTTCACCTTTGACCATTTTTCTATTTTATTTAGTATAGACGAGTACCCGCGCCTAACGACAATGGTGTCTAGTTTTCTGCAAAATTCCGACGACCCATAAGTTTCTTTCAACAAACTGTATTTGTAGCGTCAGAGAATCATTTTCGAATAACTATAATTCTGATGCGTGGTTGCATAGCAGCAGAAATATACAGTTTTCAAGAAAATTATGTGGAGTCGATCTAAGTGTGGGAGTATATATCTAATAGGATTGTTTTAACTTTTAAGTTATTAAGATTTTAGTAATAATTGATTCAAGCATTACAAAAAGCAACGGTATTATGTAGTTCGCAATATTATATTGTAGTTTAGAGGTATAGCCAATGTGTGTGATCGCCTTTTCTTATTTAGTCAGTAATTTAGGCAGTGACAACTATTTTTTTTTACATGTGTAGTTTTTATTATTTGTTGTGTGGCTTTTAAACTTGTAACCTTACAAATTTAATATCACCATAATAAGATTATCTTGTACTATCAATTTGTATAAATATTTAAGTATTATTCAAAACTATTTGTTTGAGGTACAAATAATTATCGCTAAAGATAACAATACTATTTAATTTGTGTGATTCTAATAAACTTACATAACATTATTGATATACCGGACAAAGGGCTATACAATATATATTAACTTTTAAAAGACGATTCATATATGCTAGTCCCTTAAGTGCTGCAAGACCAACATTTTATTAAATTACTGATGACGTATAGTATGTATAACAGGCCTACTAGGCCCAATACACACTATACATACACTGGGCTCAGGCCCAATGATGACAAACCGTGGGCCTATAGTAAGTCCAATGACTAAATTGGCTATGATCCAGGCCTTAAGACGCTCGCAAGATACATAACGGGCTGAACCTTCAACCGTTAGACCTCTCACGTCCGCATCCATGATTAACACGGAACCCTTGTCCGCCAAGGGTCCGGCTCCGGTAACCAACCACTATATGTGAGAATCTAGGAATCCCCAACAGCAAACCTCGCCTATAAAAGGGGCTCTAATCCCCATACAAGGTACACTAACTTTCTCTCTCATAATAACACACACATACTCTTACTTTCCCTCTCAAGAATGTGTACTTACTCTCACGCCGGAGTCTAATCGTGGGGTCCGTCCCCACAGTAAGACTAACGGTTTACCTTTCTTGTGCAGGAATCTTACTCAAACTACTTGGATTAGTACAAGATCAACCCATCAAAGGCTTGTTGGCCCAGT
This sequence comes from Chrysanthemum seticuspe, assembly GCA_019973895.1. NCBI lineage: Eukaryota > Viridiplantae > Streptophyta > Magnoliopsida > Asterales > Asteraceae > Chrysanthemum > Chrysanthemum seticuspe. Next base: position 222,688,269 of record BPTQ01000008.1, on the reverse strand, counting down.
CCGACAAACTATACTCAGACCCATTATAACAAATTTTACTAACAAGTTGGCGCCATCCGTGGGACCCAGTACACAACTGCATTCCAGAAAATAATCACCATGAGCACTCGATTTGGACCAACTCCTGCCTTCATGTCTACGTTGCGAAGTACGGTAGAAAGAGAATACCACACGGTCTCGATGGACCTTGAGGGACCTGCGTCAGACGCAGCCCTCCGGAAGTATTGTGATAAATATTTCGACAAGATCTTGCCTATTGTGACGGAGAAAGTTCAGAAACGAGAAGAAAGAGCCAAGGCGGCAGAAATCCGGAAGAATTACCATGAAACCCAACATCGCCATAGAACGGAAATGCCAAGTGGAGATCTATAGAAACAGCTCGAGGAAGCAAAATGGCGGAATACGCAAGGTGGTGGCGGCCGAAGACGTACCCGACCTAGGTCACCCAAAGGGAAAGAAGATGGAATGGAAACAGTGTTCAAAAGGCTGCGCAAAAGTGTGTCCACCGACTCGGAGATAAGGAGGAAAATGCTTCCGTATGTCCCAAAGACTGCAGGCAGCAGGTCCACCACAGTACCGGAAGAAAAGAGAGGGGCGACCACAGGGGTACTCAATTACAACCGGTAGGGTCAGGATTGGGGAGGCACGAAACCGAAAAAACTCGGTCGCGAAACGCGAATAACTGTTCTGGTGATGAACCTCACGGAAGCGGATGCCGAGGGTCTGAAGTCAAAAAGCGAAAGTCAAATGACAGCAATAACTGTGACCTGGCTAGACCCTGGGTTTGCAAGAAGACTGATCCGTTCACTCCACGTATCCGCTACTTCGAAATACCCATGAAAACGCGAATGCCCACCAACGTGAAAACATATGATGGGAGCAGAGACCCTGAGGATCATCTCAAAATCTTCCAGGCAGCGGCAAACGTGGAGCGATGGGCCATGCCAACGTGGTGTCACATGTTCAACTCTACACTAACTGGATCCGCTAGGGTCTGGTTTGACGACCTCCCACCTAAGTCGATAGATAGCTATGATAAACTAAAGGAAGCTTTCTTGATAAAATTCTTACAAAAAAAGAAATGTATCAAAGATCCTGTGGAACTTCATCATATCAAGCAAAGAGATGGAGAGTTAACGGAAGATTTTGTAAGGAGATTTAAAGAAGAAATAAGAGACATAAAGGGAGCCCCAGAAATTATGAAGGTCTCAGGAATCATGCATGTGATCACTGACCCGGAGTTGATTAAACGGTTACACGACAGAATCCCGAAGTCGATGAATGAAGTAATGAACATAACTTCTTCCTTCCTAAGCGGAGAAGTAGTCGCGGGAAGTCAAGAAAGAAAAAGGCAATGGGTGCTAAGACCAATGGAACAAGCAACAGTCTAGCATCGACAAAGTTTCAAAAAAGGTTTTAAGAATAAGCCAAGGATAATAGAAAGGCAACAGGGTTTCCGCAACCCACGAAGATCCACAAACCTTTTCCCAAACACGACAGCCGAAAAGGAAATTGAAGCGAAATTCTGCGAATTTCACGGAAAAGCAAGACATACCACAGAAGAGTGTCTGCATTTGAAAAAGCAGAGAGAAGAAAGGAGGAAAGGACCAATGATAGAAGTTGATGAATAGCAAGAATAAGGGGAATCGCACACGCATCAAAGAAAAAATAGGAAAGGAGCTTCAGGAGAAGAAAAAAAGAAGGAGCGCAAATGAAACGAGCACGCATCAAGATATCCCTGACAAAGCGAATAAAGATCTCAACCATGTAAAAACCTCAAATAGAAAAAGACTGAGGAAGAAAGTGTAAACGTTAAAAAGGCGCACTGCCACTTCAAAACAATTGAACCGCGGAAAGTCATGTGGAAAGGAGTAACAATAAAGACGGAAACACATTACGAATGCGGGCGGAAAAACCATGCGGAAAAATTTCTCAGAGAATAAAAAGAAACAAAGACCCGTAACCTATAAAGAGTTAACTTCGGAAGAAGTAGCACACAAAAGAAGTACGCAAAAAGTCGCGGCAGACATGACATAATGAACGCAAGTCATGGAAAGGGAAATACTCAATAACAAAAAAGGCAAGGGCGGAGGTAAAAGGATAAACCTTATCCAGATAACAAGAGAGGAGAAAATCTGCAAGTACAGATACACGTTCCTTCCCAAGGAATATCATGTCAAATCAAGCAGAATAATAGACACCCAGGCTACGAACCTAGACATGCACTAACCTACCAACCGGTAGAAAAAGACAAACGCTAGCACGTGAAAATCAGTAAAATCTTCGCTATAAATACGCGAAGTAAAAAAGCAGGACACAAGAAAAGCAAAACAATAACCGTCGTTCTCCAGAATCAAACATTCCTAAAAAGAAAAGTCTGAAGCTCATTCCCATGGCAACATATCGCCAACACGACGGCAGTAAAAACATACATAACCCAAACCTTTATCACCCTCACAAGAAAAATACGAAGGAGAACATAAAAAGCACCAAAATATGTTCTTAAATGACTACTAATAATACTTAGTCGTTCTAAAATGACGACTAATCACCCACAACCACAATACACCATAACGACCCATCATTCAAACTTCCTCCTACGGCGTTTCCAAGTACCTTGCCAATTAGGGAAGGGCCACCCGCGGCCGAAGCGTTATTGTCGATTAGACTCCCAACAGCCATTGGGAAACAAGATCGAACAGGTGCTCACGGGTCAACTGCGGAGACAGCCAGGTCGAGGAGCCACGAGGGAAGTGAAATGGTAAGGGCGGGAATGATGGAGGGTGGAAAAGGATGGGTCCTCAGGGAAGGATAAGAAGGAACGCTAGGGCAAGGAGCTATATCAGGCAGTCCCTAGCTATTAAGAAGCTTTCCTTACAACGGCAAGCAACAAAAGATGCAAACTACGCATTCATCCTATTGTTGTTGCACCCCGGCCCGCAGACAAGCAATGTCTACCGACCCGAGTGTATCAGGTCGGACAGACCAAACGTAAGCTAAAAATGACCAGCTTGCAGGGGCCGGGATATATATATGAAAGCTACTCTCGCAGGCTACACTTTCAAAAACATGGAACTATCTGATATATGAAAGGTAAAAGCCTTGTAGCTCCTCAGGGATCATCGTCAGAAGAGAGTGACACGAGATCTCAGAGGAAAAAGTAGCATACAAGGAGAGGATTCTAGCCCACGAAGAGAGCACGGATACTCACAAAGACGTTATCCACACCGGCAAAACCAGTGGATAAACAACAAAGACAATAACAGAAGAGTCGCATACGGACGACAATCAAAACAAACTTTCGCAAGAAGGAAATCTTCCAAGAAAACGATGTTCGTCATCAGCAGAGTTCTGAAAAGAAACACGGCTCCAGTAGCCACAGAAGTAAAAGAGTGAGATCGGTAGCAGGGAAGTATAAAATGTATTTGAATTTACCTATTTTTGTAATGTATTTAAAAAAAAATATGATCAATTAATAAAAGAATGATTAAGATTAGCTACCTTCATTATTTTATTCTTTAAAATGTTTTTATTTTTATTGAGTGCATAAGACGCGCAAGCACAAGAATTGGGCACGACCCAAATATGTTATTTCCGAATAGCATAGAGTTATCACGAATAACATACTGGTGAACAGCATAATCACCAAAGTACGTAAGAGGTATTGCAAGCCCAGTACTGGGAGGATAGCCCAAAATTATCCAAAGACTATTAGAAACGTGCATATCCGTATAACGCTAAAAAAGCACCGCACAGATAAAAAGAGTACGTGCGCAAAAGACTATTACAAAACGTGCATATACGTATAATGTTAAAGTAGCAACACAAAAGTGGAAAATAACATACACAAAAAGCCTCAAGAACTTGCATAAGTTGTGGCATAAACACAAAGCAAAGGAAAACCATGCGGAAATAAAAACAAAAAATCTGAATACAACTATCAGAAGTATCACAAAAGAAACAAAGACGGACATTGTTCAGATGATTACAAAGCATCTAAGAAAAGAGAAGAAAAAACTAAATACGCACAAAAGCAGTATCACTCGCCTCGGGCTCGGACATAACAGTGGAGACCTCACTAACTCCAGAATGTGGATCATTCGCAACCTCAACAAGGGTGTTTGACCCACCAACATTATAATCTTCAACAGAAAGAGGTCTTGCGGAAATATCAAAAGTGCTGACAGGAAGAGGCACAAGCGGCGAAGAAGTAGTGCAAACAGAAGCTAACTCACTAGCTGAAGATGTTTCCACACCCATCATGTTACGAGCGGACAAAGGATCAATAGAAGAGTTGTAAACATCAGCAACAGACAACCGATAAGCACCAAGGCATTTTCTAACCTGATCAACTCTCTTCTGAACAACCTCCAAAGAGCAAGACAAAGAGCTGCTATCGATTACAGCACTACTACCCTTATCATAAATATGAATGATGAGTTGCTCAAAATCCGGCTGTAACCCTGCAATCATAGGAGCATTAACGGAAGGACCATCAACACAGAGATGGTCCATAAGTTCTACAATACCAGCATTCTTGCTGGACTTAAGCACGGAGAGTAAAGAAAACTCCACATTTTCAAGGGTCCTCACAGCAGAAACATAGTGATCTTCCACAGAGGGATTATATGCAGCAAGTTCAGCAAGCTCTCTTTTCTCCTTACCATGAATGATGCTCGCAGCTAAGCCTTCTTGCATACCCTTGTTAACGGCATGCTCAATAACTTCTGCCATTGTCGCAGTATATTCTGGAGAGTTTAAGCACTTAAACACAGCGAGGCTCATACCGTTCCTTAATAACCAACAAAGGCTAGATAATAGCGTAAGGAATCGAGGATAAAACTCATCATCAAGATGACTGGCCAGGGCATATGTTAGTACAATTTGTGCGATGGGTTATAGAAGGTCAGGACGTAGCCTACTGGACTGGGCAGGTAAACCTTTGGTGAGTCAATCTTGTACTAATTCAAGTAGTTTGGATGAGATCCCTGCACAAGAATGGTAAACCATTAGTCTTACCGTGGGGATGGACCCCATGATTAGACTCCGGTGTGAGAGTAAGTATGCATTCTTGAGAGGGAAAGTAGTAGTATGTGTGTAATTATGAGAGAGAAAGTTGTTCTACCTTGTATGGGGATTAGACCCCTTTTTATAGGTGAGGTTTGCCGCTGGGGCTCCCTGGATTATCGCATATAGTGGTTAGTTGCCGGAGTCAGACCCTTGGCGGACAAGGATTCCCTGTTATTCACGGATGCGGACGTGAGAGGCCTAACGGTTGAAGGTTCAACCCGTTAGGCGTCTTGTGCACATTCCAAGGCCTGGGCCGTAGCCAACTTAGTCGTTGGGCTTACTATTGGTCCGGGGTCTGTGGTTATCGGACCTGAGTCTAGGATTTGTCGTCATTGGGCCTGAGCATGGCATAGGTGTAGAGTATGTTTTGGGCTTAGCGGGCCTGTTGTAACTACTATACGTCATCAAGTCCCCCCAGTCTAGTATGTTTATTGCATGCGGATATTGTCGAATGCGGTGGATGTCACTAGACTTGAGTTGACTAAAGATTTTGTCATGCGTTTTTTCTTTTCTGGAAGTACTTTTTTCTACCCTTAGGGACTGCTATACCATCCAGTCCCCCCAGTCTAGTATGTACACTGCGTGCGGATGTTGCCGCATGCGGTGGATTTACTTGACTTTATCTTGTGTCGTTTTTTCTTCTGCATTCATGAAGCGTTCCTTTGACGCTTCCTTTCCTTGGGAAGTGTTTTTTACTACGTGGGCGTTTTACGGCTTTTCATGTTCTGGTTGATTTGACTTCGTAGGCCCTTGGTCTTCTACCATCCTTATCCGCGTAGCTTTGATTTTAACCGTTGGATTAGATTGTTTTTGGACGCGTGTCTTTTCTTAGGGTTTTCTAGGTTAATCGTCATTCCGTTTATATAAATACCCCCTTTTTTTGCTTTAGCCTTTTTTTCTTTTTACTGCTCGTCTGTTCTCCGCTGGATCTTTCAGTCTAGTTGGTTGTATCCATTTTTCACGTTCCGCAATCAGGTTAGGCTCTTGACTTCCTCTGTATCTTTCCGTTATGGGTACTTTTTCTTCTACCAAGTCTAAGTTATCCCAGAAGACACTTGATCGCTTCTGTGTTGATTATTCGATTCCGCTCTATGTTCATCCGGAATTGCCTGATCCTGACAAAAGTATTCGTGAAGCACCGAATGGAAAGATTGGTGTCTACACCCGTTTCTTTGAGTTTGCTAATTCCCGCCTTCCCTTGTCCGCATTCCTTGTTTCGATTCTTGACTACTATCGAATTCATATTTCACAGCTTTCCGTTATTGGTGCTGCTAAGGTTTCTCAATTTGAAATTCTTTGTTTTGCACTTGGCATTGAACCCTCGTTTAGGTGTTTTTATGTCTTGTCTCGTAGTCATGGCTGGATTTCTTTTAGTAAACGTGCCAATAGCTTTGGCGTTTGCTATACTAAACCCCTTAATTGCCTTAAAAGTTGGAATGATCACTTTTTTTGGATTGACGCATTTGCGTGTCCTTCTATACATCCTTTCTTCATTGGGGGCGTCTTCCAAAAGACGTTACTCCCAGGGATACTGAATTTGATGCTGAACATGTTGCCTCCCTTGTTACCAATGCTTCTTCCTTTGTTAAGTTTCGGGAACCTTTTCTTTGCTTGGTTGGGTTGAGCCGCAACTACACTTTGGGCAATGACTTTTATCCTGTGTTTTATGATCAAGAGAATCGGGGTGGGTATGCCGTACCTATATTTTTCTCCGCGTTGCTTTACTTTTATTTTGCTCTTACCGTTGTTTCTTTCCTATTTATTTGTTGCAGCTATGGATTTGTTGTCTTTGGTTAAGCAGAAGAACCCTTTAGAGTTACTTGTCGATGTTCGGCCGCGGAAGGAGGATGAAGTCCCCTTGCTACAATTGACCAAAGGTCGTACTGTCTCTCTTGCTCCTCCTTCCTCTGGTAAGGCTAGTCGTACAACTATTTGCTTAGAAGTTGAAGTTTCTCGTTCATCTGATGACGTTATCCTGGGTCCTGACCATTCAGCCTCTAACGCCGCTTTTGACGGTGGGGTGGCTTCTGGCTTTGGTAGAAAAAGGAGGAGGGTCAACATTAGCCTTGTCAATCCCCCTAAGAAGGCAAGGAGTTATCTTAATGATTCCAGTAGGGCCTCTACTGGTGGTAAGTCTTCAGAGTCCATTAAGAAGTTGCTAGCTCAAAGTTCACAAACTCTTGAATATTGTTTGAATGCTCTGCCTACTCATTCTTTTTCTTCTCATTTATCTTCAACTACTCCTTTTTGTGAAGCTGGAAAGCCCACTGAATCTGGCTTTGGTTTGCTCCATCTCGATGGTTCTCCTTCCTGGTTTGTTATTTCATACTTTTGTTTTCCCATAACTCTTTTGTCCTTCTTTCCTTCCTTTATTTACTTGTTGTTTTATTTGTTTATTCGCAGTTCCTCTGTGCCCGTTATGACGGATTCCGTTGTTACTACTGTTCATTCTATTGAGAAGGCAAAGGGTCAAGTGGATATTCCTTCCTACCTTCCGGATAACCTTTCTCGTGTCGGTGATATTTATCCAATTCTTGATGATCTTTCGGATCTTGATGTTTCAGCAGGGGATATCCGCGTTGTTGATGGTCCGGATTCTGATTCTCCCTCTGGTCTTCATGTTCCGAAATGGAATGTTGCTAAAGGTTCTCTCCTTGATGATGTTGATGAGTGTCGTGCTATGGTGGGTGAGTTCGCTCCTCCTACCTTTTTTTCCGATATCCGTGATATGGGGTATGAGTGCCTCCTGGGTGTGTTCAATGTTGCCGTGCCGTGACAACTGTGTTTTAGTTCTGAAGTTCGTCAACGTTTAGAATATAATGCTATGGAGTGGAAACGCTTATTGTCTTTGTTGGCGAGTAAGGATAAGGAAATTTCGACTCTGAAATATGATGTTGCCAAGGCTATTTCTTCCCAGACATCGTCTGCTGCTACGTCCATAGCAGCTTCCACTGCTGAGCTTTCGTCCCTAAAGGACCGAAATTCTGTGCTTGAGGGAGAACGAAATTCTCTTCGGGCCGAGGTAGCATCACTTCACTCATCCCTTGATGCTAAAGATTTTGAGTCATCTGCTTTGAGAGCTGAGCTTGTTGTTTTTAAGTCTCGGAATTCCAGTCTTTTCAAACAGGTATGCGGCTGTGTTTTTATCCCTGTATATATTATTTTATTATCATTTATTTTTGATTTCGTTATGTTTGTAGATACAGACTTTGGAAGAGTCATGCTCTGAGCTCCGTAGCCGAGCTCCATCCTTTGTTGCTTTTGAGGAGGAGTTTTGTAAGATTCAGGATACTAAGATGGTTGAACTTTCGTGGAAGGTTGATTCGGCTGTTGCTGACTTGCATGCTCTGGCTATTCATATCGATGGGTTTTTTCCTCGATTTCTTACACTATTGTCTAGCCGCCGTTAGTTATTAACGAATGGCATGAGCCTTGCTGTGTTCAAGTGTTTAAACTCTCCAGAGTATACTGCGACAATGGCAAAGGTTATTGAGCATGCCGTTGATAAGGGTATGCAAAAAGGTTTAGCTGCGGGCATCATCCATGGTAAGGAGAAAAGAGAACTAGCTGAGCTTGTTGCATATAATCCCTTTGCGGAAGATCACTATGTTTCCTCTGTGAAGGCCCTTGAAGGTGTGGAGTTTTCTTTACTTTCCATGCTTAAATCCAGCAAGAGTGCTAGTATTGTGGAAGTTATGGACCTTCTCCGTGTTGATGGGTCTTCCGTGAATGCTCCTATGATTGCAGGGTTGCAGCCAGATCTTGAGCAACTCATTGTCCCTGTTCATGATAGGTATAGTAATGTAATTATTGGCAATAGCTCTTTGTCTTGTTCCTTGGAGGTTGTTCAAAGGAGGGTTGATCAGGTTGGGAAGCGCCTTGATGGTTGATGAGTGTCTAAATACTCATCATTTTTGTACCATTTAGAATGCCAAAAACATCTGAAAACACTCAGAAATGCATCAAAATAATGAAAATATCACAAATAAGTGTTTTATGTGTTTTAAATGCAAAAATACCAAAATCAGATGAAAAACGTATCAAGTTTGCATAATTGGCAGTTTTAGTCCCCCAAGTTTCAAAAGTTGTCAAAACTAGTCCCTGGTAAATCAAAAACTTGTAAAAATATCATTCAAGGTCCCTGAAATATTCTAAGTTGTCAAAAATAGTCCTTGAATGAATCTTTGAGCAAATGGCAGAAAAGGTCCTTAAACTTTTGTAAAATGCCAAAAATGGTCCCTCTACTTTGAATTTTGGCAGATTTGGTCCCTGAAGGTTTATTTTGGAAGAAAAAGTCAACAATGGTCCTTGGGTTTCACAAGTTGTCACAATTGGTCCTTGGGAGAAAAGATTGAAGAAATTACAATATTGGTCCCTCAAGTTTGAAAAATGGCAAAACTAGTCCCTGGGTATTAAAAAGTGGAAAATTATCAAATATTACCCTTGTACTATTCGAACTTGGCAAGAAAAACCCTTGGAATAACTTTGGAAAGATGACAGTTTTAACCCTTTAACTTTCAGAGTATTACACAAAAGGTCCTTGTGTATTAAACAAACCAAACGGACCCTTGTGTTACTACCCAATACAAAACCAAATCCAATCCAATATCCAGCTGGCCCAAATCCAATCCCAGCCCAACCCCGTTAAATATTAAAACGGGTCAAATGGTCAAACCCCGCCAAATACCACAAACACTGTGCTTCTCCCTCACCCTCCCCTGCAAACCAAAACCGCCTGGTTTTTCCACCTTTCCACCTCACTCTACACCTGTTTAACCACTCCCCTCCACCTCTACATACACCCAAAATTCATTAAATGCAATAAACCTGCTATTATGACTTTTCCCGCCAAAATGCCAAATGTGTGGTTTGGATGAATTTGAAAGATTCAATGGTTGGATTGAGGTGGGATTTAATCTGATGTCGACAAGGAAGCTTTTGGATTCCTATTAAAAGGAAATGAAGACAGAGATAGTAGTGTCGCATGTTTTTAGACCAATTTAGTAGTGTAAAATTTACTTTAATGTTTGTTTTAGTCTAAATTCAAGTTCTTAGTGTAAAATTAAGTTTATTTCAAGTTAAAATTCACTTTTGTATTGTAATTATTCCAAGTTAATAAGATTTGAAGTTTTTATATTTCTTGGTAATTCGTATTAAATCATTTATACTAATTAGAAGTTACAAAAGCTCTTTTACCCTTCATACAAGCTCAGACAAGCTTATTATAGCTTATCATGAGCCTGTATTAGACTCTAGTATTTTAACTTAGAAAAAACCAAAATTGGTCAACGAAAGTCAACTGTGATCACTCTTTGGTTCAGAAATGGATTTGGGTTGATCTTGATGCTGGAGTGGGTTGGTTTTGATTAGTATAGTGGTAGATTAGGTTATGTTTTAAGCTTCTCAATAGCTGGATCACTTGTGAGTACTTATTTTATTTTCATAACTAATATAGTTTGCATAATAGTGATTTTAAGGTCTTTGTTGTTATTATTAATGTTTATATGCTTAAATCAGTCTTTTATAACATTAAATGTTCTTATAATTCAGTTTTATGGTCTCAATATATCAATTGCATGTTCAAATCTTCAAATCAGTTTGAGTAAGGAATGTTTGGTTAAAAGCCTTTATCTGTGTTAAAGTTTTGTTCAGAGGCTAAGACCAGTTTCTTGAGTACAACTTAGGTATATTAGAGTCATCTAGATCATATATTTGCATCCTAGAACTGCATAAGTCAAAATCATCTTTAAAATCATCTTAATAGTTAACTGTTAGAAATTATATTGTGAAATTCATCATATTAGCTTAAAACTTGTTAACATAGCTTAATATCATCTTATTATAGCTTAATATATCATAATCAGTGAGTAGAGTTGATTCAAATTTCATAAAAGTCAACTTATTAGTTTATCTTAAAAAGTCATATTTCAGTTTTGCAGTTTTTGAATAAACTTGTCAATTTTATTGTGATCTTACTGTTAGGATCTAGAATTTAAGCTTTTGGGATATTAAAGTTTATCTGCTCATCTTAATTAGAAAAATATTAGCTTATATCTACTTAGCTTATAAACTGCTTATTTTCAATCTTGTTTTAAGTCCTTTTTTAAAATCATGCTCTGTGCACAGTTGAGATAGCCCATTTCACAAGCTCTCACAGAGCTTATTAGTGCGGCTTAGCTTGTGTACCTTAGCTTTTTGAGTAGCTCACCTAGCCATCTCAAGGTTCCAGTTCTCATTTTTCCATTTTTAGCTTATTTAATTAGCCTGCTAAGTGCTTTTTGTTTTGTCCATTTTAACTAGTACAATGATTAGTCAGTGTTTATAGACTTTTTCATAAGCTCATTAAAAGCTCTCTAGTGAACACCACAGTTAGAGTTTTAGCTTTTTGGATAGCTTAATTGATAAACTTGTTAAGTCCAGTGTTTGTTTTCATTTCCAAACTTATTTAAGTACTTAAAAATAAGCTTAAAAGTATCTAGATATCTAAAAAGTGTCCTGTGTAACAGTGTAGCTTGTGCTTATTAGAGATTGTTAAGTGCTTATTTCTAAGTAATTGTACCTTCTCAGTTGTTGTATTAGCTTATAATCAGTGTCTAGCTTATTTCCAATTCACCTTGTGCTTATTCATTAGCTTATTAGCAATTTAGCTAAATCCTTGTGCTTATTCCATCTTATTGCACCATTGTTGAAATAATAAGCTCAATTCTGAGCTTATTAGTTGTTTTTGTAAAAAGTTCTAGTTTTAAAAGTTGCTTATTATCATTAGTTTAATTAGTTCCAAAAAGAAAAATCTAAAAATAAAATAGTTTGCAAAAAGTCATTGCTGGGATTCGAACCCTGGCCACCCAGCTCACCACACACACACAATACCATCTGCCCTTGGGACTTTGACTGGTATATATTTGCAACATTTAATATATAACCCTTTGTGTTCTATTTAGCTTATACGATTAATTTAGCTTATTTTCAGCTTATTTAAACAAGCTTTTACAACTTTTGTATTTTTCTTAGCTTTGTATTGTTATTAAGTATTTTATAAAAAAGTTTCAGAATTTTCTGAATTGTTTTAGTATTTTTAATCATTTAATTAGTTTAAAATAGTATTTAATTCATAATAAAAAATATAAAAGTCTAAAAAATATAAATCATTTTTCTAAAATTTTCTTTTGTCAAATAGTAAGTAAGAAAATTGTTTTCACACTCGTAGGACTTTTATTTTACAAATTTTACGTTTTTACTTGCGCACTCGCGTAATTTTTACATATAACGCACGTTTTCATTCTAGGTTATGTTTTTAGATAATTTAGGTTTACGCTTTAATTAAAATAGTTTATTTAAGTTATTTTGTTTTATAAATCAAGAAAAATCGATTTTAAAAATAGTGATAGCGTTTATTTAATATATTTTAGCTTTTTACTTTTCTTTAATTTGCATTTAAGCCCCTTTAATTTACAAACTTTTTCTTTAGGTATAAATATTCCAAATCTTCAAACCCCTTTCCCATTCAATATCACTCGATCACAGATTCGTTCTATTACAGTGTTCACACCTCGTTGGGACTTAACGACCCGGGGATACACTATATTCTCCTGGACATAATTGCATTGCGTTCTCAAGCTGTCTGGCTTTTATTACGGTTGACCATTCACAAGTGGTTGACTTGTGTAGTGAACCTGACCGTTTGGGAGCCAATCAAATTTTGGCGCCGCTGCCGGGGAGGTGTGCTGCGTTCTACGAATTTGAAGAATCAGTGATTGTTGAATATACATCCATTGTATATTTACCATCTTTGTCCATATTTCCTTGTTTTTATATAAAACCAAAATTATCGTGAAGTTAATTCGTTTGACGGATCGATTACCAAAAACATTTTTTTATTTCAAGTTTTCAACAAACACAAAAACCCAAAAAGATTTTCTTTCTTATTTTTACATAATGGTATCCAAAAATCCAAAAATATCCATCTTTACCCTCTCACATCTTTGATTCTTCATCCCAACCCCTCTGTAAACCTTTGATTCTTTCTATGTCTTATCCTCACCCTCTTGGTTGTCAATGGTGTGGTGGTCCTTATAATGGTGGCAATTGCCCCAGTTGTAGCATGGTGGAATCAGGAAACGGGTCTGTCTATAACCAGGATCCCTATTCCTACCATAACACAACTGATTTATTCCATCAGCTACCACACTGTGAGACTCAGCAGTTTTACTGTTGTGAGTACTGTGGTGATTCACACTCCAGTTCTGATTGTCAATCGGGAAACACGCTTGTCTATGAGTAGGTTCCTGATAACAATTATGACTACAACACATATGACTCACAGCCACATCAGTTTTACTGTTGTGAGTATTGTGGAGGTCCTCACTTTAGCTCTGATTGTCAAACAAGGAATTCATTTCCTTGTAATTATTACGACTCTTCGTATCATGACAAACCTCTACAGTACCAAGTGAATCAGGCACCACCTCAGCCTGAGCCACTTCCTCAAAATCTTCTCCTCGATCTTTTGGATTTAGTGAAAGATTTGAAGGAATGTAAACATTCCCAAGATAATCCAAATGAGAAATCCATGGAAGAATTGTTAGCCGAAGAGCGGGCTTCTAAATTAAATTCCCAAATTGCCTTTGAAAAATCTATTAGGGAATCAATTGCAAAAGAAAAAGCAGCCAAATCTAGCTCTCGATTCCGTTTCATTCCTGATGACGATGATGATGAAGTTACCCTTGATATTCGTCAATTTTGTACAGGTTCATCAAGTTCATCAGTTGAAATTCCTTCCATGAAAAATCAGGGAGAAAAGACTATGATGGAATTACTAGCAGAAGAACAAATGGAAAGTATAAAACATATGTATGCTAGTCCTTCTCAACTCCCTCAGTCTGTTGTTATCACACCTGATATTCCCACTCACTCTCTAAACATGGGGGATGAGCTTCTTGACACTGTTCCTGAAAAGGAATCGGACGAATTCATAAAGTCTAGTGTTGAGAACCTTGTCCCAATTCCAAGAGAATCACAGGGAATTCTTGATCATGTGTGTGATATCCCTCCTCCTCTTGTCTTCCAAAATGATCATATTGAGATGTTCTCTGATTCTGATGAGGACTATTCTTTATCTTGTGGAGACATAAGTTATGTGGGGGAATTACCTTCTGAGCTTGTCAGCTTAGGAGAAGAGAATGATGAAGAAATAATCCAAGACGAAGCTCTTCGTCTTACATTATTGAATGTTAATCTTCTCATTTCTAGAATCGAGGCTTTTAATGAAAAGCCTACTTCATATCCTATCCCCTTTGAGGATAGTGAACTTTTGTTCGATGATTCTATTCCGGAATTGCAAACGTTCAATTTTGATCATATGGGAGAGAAGATTAGTGGTATTACCACTTCTCGTTCTCATAATTCTCTCCCCGATTATGAATCATTCACTTTTGAGGAGTTCCCTAGTGAACTCACTCAAATCAATCCCGAATATGAATCATTCGCCTTTGAGGAGTTCTCCTGTGAACTCACTCATATCATATCTCCACCAGAGTATGATAACTTCTACTTTGATCTAGACACACCCGGGATATGTCTAGACCAATTGAGCTTAACTGATGAGATTCATGCTATCATGAATTCCCCTTCTGATAATGATGAGTTAGTCATGATCTTTACCATGACTTTCTTTCTCTTCTTCACCTATCCCCTGGCTTCTCCTGTTCTTCACTCCTTCGGGAATGAAGACATTATCTTTGACCCCGGAATTTTCATTTATCATTTTTGAGCCGGTTCTATGTATATCTCATCGGTGTGGAACTTTCACGTACTTCATTGTTTATACAAACATCTTGAATGAAAGTCCGATGGAGATTATCTCTTCCACTTACTTCCCCATGAACAAATTAATTCGGGGTCGAGTCAAGCTAGCGACTCGGTAATCAAAAACAGTAGTTAAACATGGGTTTTCACCCATGTGTACCACCTTAGTGTGGGGGAGATGCCCCACATGTTGTATAGAGATCTAAAAAATGAATGAAAATTGTAAATATTAAAAAAGAGAATAATTGTTGTGTTTCTACACTTAGCTAGTAATGTTATCTTTTTACGTTCTAAGTTTCGGCATAATAGCCGGGACTTTGAATATTGAGGACAATATTCATTTCTAAGTGTGGGGGGGGGGAAATTCTGGCGAATTTGATCATAAATGTACCCTTTTAGTCCCCTTTTCCCTCAAAATGGCCAAATTTTAAAATTTTTTTTAGTGGAAGTACTATGTACTAAACACAGCAAATGGTAATCAATCCACCATGTCTAACCCACATAAGGATTGGCTAATCCAGGAGCAAACGGCTCTTGGTAAAGATATCTCAAATCCGTTGATGGCTTGCAATTTGCCCAAAATTGTATGGTGTTCAGCTCACCATATCTTTAATTAGTGAAAAGTTGGCTAGCCCGCAAGGTTATGGCTTGTGGTAAAGGCAGTGGAAAACCATAATTGGTAATCGACTCACCAAAGATAATATTGATAATTTATCTAAGAGTTGGCTAGTCCAGAAGCAAACGACTTCTGGTAAAGACAAATCAAAACCGTTGAAAGCTGGTGATTTGCTCAAAATCATTTGGTTATCATTGTACCAAGGTTCTTACTTGAACTAAAAAAATTGGCTACTCCAGAAGTAATGGCTTTTGGTAAAGAGATGAAATCCATTAATTTTTCATAAAAGATTGCTAGGGACTAGCAATATCTTAGTGTGGGGGATTGATAGGTGTCTAAATACTCATCATTTTTGTACCATTTATAATGCCAAAAACATCTGAAAACACTCAGAAATGCATCAAAATAATGAAAATATCACAAATAAGTATTTTATGTGTTTTAAATGCAAAAATACCAAAATCAGATGAAAAACGTATCAAGTTTGCATAATTGGCAGTTTTAGTCCCCCAAGTTTCAAAAGTTGTCAAAACTAGTCCCTGGTAATTCAAAAACTTGTAAAAATATCATTCAAGGTCCCTGAAATATTCTAAGTTGTCAAAAATAGTCCTTGAATGAATCTTTGAGCAAATGGCAGAAAAGGTCCTTAAACTTTTGTAAAATGCCAAAAATGGTCCCTCTACTTTGAATTTTGGTAGATTTGGTCCCTGAAGGTTTATTTTGGAAGAAAAAGTCAACAATGGTCCTTGGGTTTCACAAGTTGTCACAATTGGTCCTTGGGAGAAAAGATTGAAGAAATTACAATATTGGTCCCTCAAGTTTGAAAAATGGCAAAACTAGTCCCTGGGTATTAAAAAGTGGAAAATTATCAAATATTACCCTTGTACTATTCGAACTTGGCAAGAAAAACCCTTGGAATAACTTTGGAAAGATGACAGTTTTAACCCTTTAACTTTCAGAATATTACACAAAAGGTCCTTGTGTATTAAACAAACCAAACGGACCCTTGTGTTACTACCCAATACAAAACCAAATCCAATTCAATATCCAGCTCGCCCAACTCCAATCCCAGCCCAACCCCGTTAAATATTAAAACGGGTCAAATGGTCAAACCCCGCCAAATACCACAAACACTGTGCTTCTCCCTCACCCTCCCCTGCAAACCAAAACCGCCTGGTTTTTCCACCTTTCCACCTCACTCTACACCTGTTTAACCACTCCCCTCCACCTCTACATACACCCAAAATTCATTAAATGCAATAAACCTGCTATTATGACTTTTCCCGCCAAAATGCCAAATGTGTGGTTTGGATGAATTTGAAAGATTCAATGGTTGGATTGAGGTGGGATTTAATCTGATGTCGACAAGGAAGCTTTTGGATTCCTATTAAAAGGAAATGAAGACAGAGATAGTAGTGTCGCATGTTTTTAGACCAATTTAGTAGTGTAAAATTTACTTTAATGTTTGTTTTAGTCTAAATTCAAGTTCTTAGTGTAAAATTAAGTTTATTTCAAGTTAAAATTCACTTTTGTATTGTAATTATTCCAAGTTAATAAGATTTCAAGTTTTTATATTTCTTGGTAATTCGTATTAAATCATTTATACTAATTAGAAGTTACAAAAGCTCTTTTACCCTTCATACAAGCTCAGACAAGCTTATTATAGCTTATCATGAGCCTGTATTAGACTCTAGTATTTTAACTTAGAAAAAACCAAAATTGGTCAACGAAAGTCAACTGTGATCACTCTTTGGTTCAGAAATGGATTTGGGTTGATCTTGATGCTGGAGTGGGTTGGTTTTGATTAGTATAGTGGTAGATTGGGTTATGTTTTAAGCTTCTCAATAGCTGGATCACTTGTGAGTACTTATTTTATTTTCATAACTAATATAGTTTGCATAATAGTGATTTTAAGGTCTTTGTAGTTATTATTAATGTTTACATGCTTAATCAGTCTTTTATAACATTAAATGTTCTTATAATTCAGTTTTATGGTCTCAATATATCATTTGCATGTTCAAATCTTCAAATCAGTTTGAGTAAGGAATGTTTGGTTAAAAGCCTTTATCTGTGTTAAAGTTTTGTTCAGAGGCTAAGACCAGTTTCTTGAGTACAACTTAGGTATATTAGAGTCATCTAGATCATATATTTGCATCCTAGAACTGCATAAGTCAAAATCATCTTTAAAATCATCTTAATAGTTAACTGTTAGAAATTATATTGTGAAATTCATCATATTAGCTTAAAACTTGTTAACATAGCTTAATATCATCTTATTATAGCTTAATATATCATAATCAGAGAGTAGAGTTGTTTCAAATTTCATAAAAGTCAACTTATTAGTTTATCTTAAAAAGTCATATTTCAGTTTTGCAGTTTTTGAATAAACTTGTCAATTTTATTGTGATCTTACTGTTAGGATCTAGAATTTAAGCTTTTGGGATATTAAAGTTTATCTGCTCATCTTAATTAGAAAAATATTAGCTTATATCTACTTAGCTTATAAACTGCTTATTTTCAATCTTGTTTTAAGTCCTTTTTTAAAATCATGCTCTGTGCACAGTTGAGATAGCCCATTTCACAAGCTCTCACAGAGCTTATTAGTGAGGCTTAGCTTGTGTACCTTAGCTTTTTGAGTAGCTCACCTAGCCATCTCAAGGTTCCAGTTCTCATTTTTCCATTTTTAGCTTATTTAATTAGCCTGCTAAGTGCTTTTTGTTTTGTCCATTTTAACTAGTACAATGATTAGTCAGTGTTTATAGACTTTTTCATAAGCTCATTAAAAGCTCTCTAGTGAACACCACAGTTAGAGTTTTAGCTTTTTGGATAGCTTAATTGATAAACTTGTTAAGTCCAGTGTTTGTTTTCATTTCCAAACTTATTTAAGTACTTAAAAATAAGCTTAAAAGTATCTAGATATCTAAAAAGTGTCCTGTGTAACAGTGTAGCTTGTGCTTATTAGAGATTGTTAAGTGCTTATTTCTAAGTAATTGTACCTTCTCAGTTGTTGTATTAGCTTATAATCAGTGTCTAGCTTATTTCCAATTCATCTTGTGCTTATTCATTAGCTTATTAGCAATTTAGCTAAATCCTTGTGCTTATTCCATCTTATTGCACCATTGTTGAAATAATAAGCTCAATTATGAGCTTATTAGTTGTTTTTGTAAAAAGTTCTAGTTTTAAAAGTTGCTTATTATCATTAGTTTAATTAGTTCCAAAAAGAAAAATCCAAAAATAAAATAGTTTGCAAAAAGTCATTGCTGGGATTCGAACCCTGGCCACCCAGCTCACCACACACACACAATACCATCTGCCCTTGGGACTTTGACTGGTATATGTTTGCAACATTTAATATATAACCCTTTGTGTTCTATTTAGCTTATACGATTAATTTAGCTTATTTTCAGCTTATTTAAACAAGCTTTTACCACTTTTGTATTTTTCTTAGCTTTGTATTGTTATTAAGTATTTTATAAAAAAGTTTCAGAATTTTCTGAATAGTTTTAGTATTTTTAATCATTTAATTAGTTTAAAATAGTATTTAATTCATAATAAAAAATATAAAAGTCTAAAAAATACAAATCTTTTTTCTAAAATTTTCTTTTGTCAAATAGTAAGTAAGAAAATTGTTTTCACACTCGTAGGACTTTTATTTTACTAATTTTACGTTTTTACTTGCGCACTCGCGTAATTTTTACATATAACGCACGTTTTCATTCTAGGTTATGTTTTTAGATAATTTAGGTTTACGCTTTAATTAAAATAGGTTATTTAAGTTATTTTGTTTTATAAATCAAGAAAAATCGATTTTAAAAATAGTGATAGCGTTTATTTAATATATTTTAGCTTTTTACTTTTCTTTAATTTGCATTTAAGCCCCTGTAATTTACAAACTTTTTCTTTAGGTATAAATATTCCAAATCTTCAAACCCCTTTCCCATTCAATATCACTCGATCACAGATTCGTTCTATTACAGTGTTCACACCTCGTTGGGACTTAACGACCCGGGGATACACTATATTCTCCTGGACATAATTGCATTGCGTTCTCAAGCTGTCTGGCTTTTATTACGGTTGACCATTCACAAGTGGTTGACTTGTGTAGTGAACCTGACCGTTTGGGAGCCAATCAATGGTTGTCGGTTGTCCCTTTCCGATGTTTACAATTCAACCCTTGACTTTTTCTCCGCTCGTAACGTGATGGATGTTGGAACATATTCGGCTAGTGAATTAGCGCCTGTTTGCACTGCTTCTTTGCCGGTTGTGCCCTTCCCATCAGTACTTCGTATTTTTTCGCGATGCCTCTTTCTGTTGAAGACTGTGATATTGGTGGGTCTGACACCCCTGTTGAGGTTGTGAATGACCCATCTTCTAAAGTCACTGACGTCTTTGTTATTCTGTCCGAACCTGAAGTGAGTGTTGCTGTCGTGACGCAGACTTAGCTTCTTTTTTTTTTTTTTTTTTTTTTTTATCTAAACAATGTCTGTCTTTGTTTCTTTCTATGACTCTTCTGATAGTTGTAGTCAACTTTTTTGCTTATGTAAGTTGTTATTTTCCAATTTTGTGTTGCTATTATTAACGTTATACGGATATGCATGTTTTGTAATAGTCTTGCGCACGTACTCTTTTTGTCTGTGCGGTGCTATTTTTAACGTTATACGGATATGCATGTTTGTAATAGTCTTTGGATAATTTTGGGCTATCCTCCTAGTATTGGGCTTGCAATACCTCTTACGTACTCCGGTGATAAAGTTGTTCACCAGTTGTGTTATTCGTAATAACCTTATGCTATTCGGAAATAACATATTTTGGGCCGTACCCAATCCTTGTGCTTGCGCGTCTTATGCACGTAATAAAGATAAAAAATATTTTAAAGAATAAAATAATGAAGGTAGCTAATCTTCATTTTTTTATTAGTTGATTTCGTTTTTAAACACATTACAATTATTATCATATATATGAGTTCGAGTACATATTTTTCATTGCTAACTGTTCTTACCCTTTTTCATTTTGTCTTATAACTAGTAGCGTCCAATCTCTTGCGGATCTTCGTTGATGGCCGCCATCCTTCTTGGAGTTGCTCTTTGATGCTCCGTATTTCTTACCTCGTGAGGTTGCCATTTTATATGCTGTCCGTGGCAGTTTTCCTTGCGTTTAGTAATTATGATGTCCTTTCTTGAGAAAACATTTTGGCCGGATTCACTTTTGGTGCCACTATATTCTCCCTACGGGGTTCCTTAAGAAGTTTGTAGGTTTGCGGTCATATCCTGAGAGGCCGTGGTGTTTCTTCTCGTTTCCGCTGTAGGGCATACTACATGCTTGATAGTCCCCTAAAGATGCTTCCCGTCCGGATCCGCCTTACTGTGTTGAAGTGGAAGGGATTTTAGTGAGGTTACCTTTCCGCTTCGCACAACTTTTACTTTATCCCGGCGCTCACAAGCTGATCATTTGTACCTTAAACCCTGTCTATCCAACCCGATATGCATGGATTAGTAGACGTTCACTTGTTTGGAGGGCCGGGTTATATAAACAGAGGAATGAAGGCATAGTTTTCATCCTCTGTTTGTTTGCCTTTCTGGGGAGGTTCCGTGTTAGCTGGGGGCATTTTACGTATGGCGTTGTGCCCCACTTCCTTTTTTATCCCTCCCCAGGGACTAAACTCTTCGCACATTCAATCACACCCGTCGACCCCAGTCTCGGGACGTAGTTCCTTCTTCCACTCAGGAGCCAACTCTTTGGAAGGAACTATGTGCACTATCAAAATCTCGAACGGTTAGTGGAAGCTTTTGTGTTTTTGGCTCCCACCTTTGGTGTGCCCTAGGATCTCAGTATGTCCACACAAACTTCAATGGACATGGGTTTTGGTGGAAGGAGTGTTGTGAATGGTTGCGGAGGCTGATTATTAGTCGTCAGTTTAGAACGTTAAGTATTATTAGTTGTCATTTTAGAACATTTTTCAATTGGTTCTGTCTTTGCCCTTATGTTTTCTTTTTGGTGGACAAAGGTTCAGGTAACGTATGGGTTTTTTAGTAACGATGATGTGGTGGCTATTTGTCGCTATCAAGAGTTGGCTATATTGCCTTTTTAACAAGCACCTCTTTAGCTTCTTTTTTGTTCTTCTAGGAGTTTTTCTTTCCCTCATGTTGTACACTGGTTTTCTTTCTTCAATAAAGTAGTGGTTCTACTCCTCTTCTTTCTATCCCGCGTATTTATAGTGATAATTTTATTGTTTCCGCATGCGTCAGCATTAATTTCCATTTATTTTTTTGTAGGTAGGCGCGTGCCTAGGCTTATAGCCTGAGTACTTATTGTTTCTGTTTGATTTGATGCAACATTTCTTGGGAAGGAACGCGAATCTGTACTTGCAGATTCTCCCTTGTTTTTGAGCATTTGGATAAGGTTTATCCGTTTGCTTCCATTCTTGCTTCGCTTTCCCGCCCAGGACGGGATCCTCCCCCCCTTTTTTTGCCGCTATCCCTCTTGGCTGTGACAGTATTTCTACTGGTTTATTATTCTTTCCGTTCGTAGTGTGGCGTCATTTATTTTTGCGTCTGGCTCCTTTGGCTCGCTGCTTCCTCCGAAACTGCGTCAGCCTGGTCTTTCCACAGTTTAATTATTTTGAATTTTTAATGCATCCTTGTATTGTTTGTGTTCTCTTCCTGATTCTTTCTATTCTAGGTACGTAAGGTTGTAATCTTTATTTGTTCCGCCAGTATCATCCTGGCGTATGCCCATTTCATCGGCGCTTTTGCATCTTTTCTCTCTGTTTTCTCAAATACAGGCACTCTTTTGTGATATGTCTTGCTTCTCCATGAAATTCGCAGAATTTCCTTTCAGTTTTTTTTCGGTTGACACGTTTGTAAAAGGGTTTGCGGGTTTTGCTTTCTTTTGTATCATCATTTCCTCGGAAGATTTTCGTGGTTTGCGGAAACCTTGTTGCTTTTCTCTTCGTTCTGTTGGTTGCTGCATCCATAACCTTTTTCCTTCACGATAGGCCAGATCTCGTCGAAATGCTTATCACAATACCTCGGAGGGCTGTGTCGGACACAGGTCCCTCCGGGTCTGTCGAGGTCATTTGATCTCCTCTTTCTACCGTACTCCGCAACATGGACACGAAAGTAGGTCCGAATCTGGTGCTCATGGTGAGTATTTTCTGGAACGCAGTTGTGTACTGGGTACCACGGATGGCGCCAACTTGTTAGTACAATTTTTGCGATGGGTTATAGAAGGTCAGGACGTAGTCTACTGGACTGGGCCGGTAAACCTTTGGTGAGTCAATCTTGTACTAATTCAAGTAGTTTAAATGAGATCCCTGCACAAGAAAGGTAAACCATTAGTCTTACCGTGGGGACGAACCCCACGATTAGACTCCGACGTGAGAGTAAGTATGAATTCTTGAGAGGAAAAGTAGTAGTATGTGTATAATTATAAGAGAGAAAGTTGTTCTACCTTATATGGGGATTAGAGCCCTTTTTATAGGCGAGGTTTGCCGTTGGGGCTCCCTGGATTATCGCATATAGTGGTTAGTTGCCGGAGCTGGACCCTTGGCGGACAAGGGTTCCATGTTATTCACGGATGTAGACGTGAGAGGCCTAACGGTTGAAGGTTCAGCCCGTTAGGCGTCTTGTGCACATTCCAAGGCTTGGGTCGTAGCCAAGTTAGTCGTTGGGCTTATTGTTGGCCCGGGGTCTGTGGTTATTGGACCTGAGTCTAGGATTTGTTGTCATTGGGCCTGAGCCTGGCGTGGGTGTAGAGTATGTTTTGGGCTTAGCGGGCCTGTTGTACATACTATACGTCATCAAGATACAAATAAGCAACGGCCGAATCGACCTTCCGCATAAGTCCAGCCATCTTAGCATCCTGAATCTTAAAAAATTACTCCTCCAAAGCAGCAAAG
This sequence comes from Chrysanthemum seticuspe, assembly GCA_019973895.1. Taxonomy (NCBI): domain Eukaryota; kingdom Viridiplantae; phylum Streptophyta; class Magnoliopsida; order Asterales; family Asteraceae; genus Chrysanthemum; species Chrysanthemum seticuspe. The sequence goes on along the minus strand of BPTQ01000008.1, from coordinate 222,664,882 downwards.
GACAGAGCTCGGTTGCGGAGCTTAGAGCATGACTCCTCCAAAATCTGTTTGAAGACAACGGAAAACAAACTAGAGAAACAATATTTAAAAAAAAAAAAAAAAAAAAAAAAAAAAAAAAAGGAAGAGAGAACGGACACACACCTGTCCGGAAAGATTGGAATTCTGAGACTTAAGAACAACCACCTCAGCTCTCAAAGTAGATGACTCGAAATCCTTAGCATCAAGAGACGATTGAAGTGTTGCCACCTCGGCTCGAAGAGAATTCCGTTCTTCCTCAATCATAGAGTTCCGATTCTTCAAAGATGAAAGCTCTGCAGCAGAAGCTGCTAAAGAGGCAACAGCAGAAGATGTCCCAGAAGAAATAATATTGGCAAGATTAGACTCCTGAGCCGAAATCTCCTTGTCCTTACTTGCAAACAAAGACAATAAGCGTTTCCGCTCCATAGCATTATACTCTAAACGCTGACGAACTTCAGAACTAAAGCACAATTTTCGCGCTACAACAACATTAAACTCACCAAGGAGACGCTCATACCCCATATCATGGATGATGAGTGTGTAAATACTCATCATTTTTGTTCCTTCTGCACTGCAAAACCAGTCAAAAACACTTTAAAAAGTCTCAAAAAGACAGAAAAAATATTTAGACTGTGTTTTATTCAATAATTGTAAAAATCTAGTCCCTGGTTATTCAAAACATATAATTTTTCATAAAAGGCCCTCAGGAATTTTTAAGTTGTCAAAATTAGCCTTATAAAATTCAATTTTGCAAAATGGCAACTTTAGTCCCTGAAATTTCAAAGATTGACAGAAATTACCCCGGGACATTTTTAATTTGAAAATTATTATTTTTGGTCCTTGGGAAAATTAAACTTGCCATAATTGGTCCCTATGATGAATATTGGATAATTATAGTTTCGGTCCCTTGGTTTTTGTGGAATTGCAAATTTGGTCCTTGTTATTAATACCAAATCCAAACCTAGCTTGAACCTTGAACTTGACCCTTGTGAACCCCCAACTTGAACCCTCCCCTATTAATAATTATCCCGGTCAAATCCAGTCAAACCACCTCACCCTTTTTCCCTCCAAACCCACCTCCTTCACCAACTTCTCTGCAACCAACTCACCATCACCATATCTCCAGCTCACATACCACCACCCTTATCACTCCACCTCACCAAACGTCCAAAAGCATTTAATGCTTCCTCTTACCGTGCACTCAATCCAACCCCAAGTTGCTAAAATTGTTTCCCACCAAAAACTCATCAACGGCTAAAAAGAGCCCAAGTGATCCAATGGCTCTGCAAAGAAGTGGGAAATGATCAGAGTACAAGTGGGAAGACTTCTTGTTGAATAAATAGAGGGAGAAAAGGAGAGATGAGCAGTAGTTTTTAGTTTTTAATTTTCTTGTATGTCGTTTTTAATTTAATTGTCTTAATTAGTTTCTAAAACTGTAATCTTAAGTTTTCCTGTATTGAACTAAAGCCATTTAGTCATTGTAATTTACTTTCAAGTATTAATTCAAGGTTTTATCAAAGTTTCATGTTTTTATGTTTCCTGTTATAAAATCAGTTTACGTGTTCTTAAATTCAAGCTTCAATTAGCTTATTTCTAATTCAAATAAGCTTACTTAAGCTACTGATAGCTTTTGGTAAGCTTATAACTCAAGTTCAAGTAAATTGGGTACTTGGTCAATGAAAGTCAAAGGAGGGGGATAGCTTGTTCTTGGACATTGAAGCAGGTTGATTTTTGGATTGGAATTGGTTTAAAATAGGGTAGTTTGGTTATGGTATAAGCTGCAAATAAGCTGGACTTCATGTGAGTACTAATTCAGTCTAAACTCATAACTGTTTTGCTTCACTTTTTGTGTTACTCTTTGCTTTAAGTTTTTAGTGATTATTTGGCATTTGTTGGGGTGTTATTATTAGAATATCAATCTCATTGCTGTTAAGGTTTAGGATTGAGTATAGGATAGAGTAAGTTGGAAATCAGTTGGAAAGTGTGTTTGGATCAGGATTAAAATCTGTGTTTGAGGATTAATCATTGGTTAAGATCTGTTGCTATAGTCCCATTTAGTTGTAATATAACCAGTTAAGCCTTCATTTTGCATCTCTAATAGCTAAAAGTCAAAAATCATTCATAACCTGTTTTAGCATACATATCAGTTAGAGATAGAACATTACAGTTTGCATTTAGGCTTAGAAACCATAGAAATAGCTTGCATTAGGTTTATTATATCATCAAACATCATTTTCAGTCATTAAATCAAGCTTAGAAGTTCATAATAGTCAAATCTCATTTCTGTCAAAAAAGTCAAAAGTTGGAAAATCCGTTTTTCACCAAACTTTGTTGATTTTTCATAGCTTCAATTATGGATCAATTTTGTTGAAAATCTAGGACAATTAACTTCAGTTGGTCAAGAGTTGGAAAATGATTTTTGTGGAATTTTAGAAAACCTCTATAAGCTCTTAATAAGCTGTGCAAACAGCTTGTTTTGTCCTGTGCACACTCAGCATACACTGAGTGTGTTACAGGCAACTTGCAGGTCCTCTCCTAGCTTCATCTTAGCTTGTACTTGGCTGAAACTTGGTATAGTTGATCTTTGGTTGGTTGACTAGAGATTCCTACTTCTGTTTTTCACTATAGCTTATTGGATAAGCCTGTGTAGTAGCTTAAAGTAGGGCCTTAGGGGCTGTTTGGCTTATTATGGTTTGATCTTGCTTTTGTGCTTAAACGCTTCTAGCCTATGCTTTTAGGATCCCATTCAGTTGCATTAGCATAATTTGGGTTAGATTAAGGCTAAGGTAGCTTATAGTAGCTTATGGTTAGATTTTAGCTTATTTACATGTGCTTATTTCATTAGTTGTGCGCCCAAATCATTGTTCTTGTGCTCCAAAATAGTTTCTGTTATTTTTCCTGGGTTCTCAGTATTATTTTATCGTTGACTGGAAGTTTTCATATTTTTCACTGTTCATTTACTAATTTTCTGCATTTTATGTCATTTTCTAGCATTTTTAATTAGAATTTAATCCAAATAATTCAGAAAAAGATCAGAAAAATGCAATTTCAATTTTATTAGTTTTATAAAAATATAAAAAGCCAAAAAAATATTTTTCCATAATTTTCTTAGTTTAAATAGTATTTTATAGCATTTTAATTAGTTTTAAATAGTATTAAATTCATAATAAATTGATAAAAAGTCAAAAAAATATATTTTCAGTTTTAACATCAGTTTTATAATATTTTAGATTTTTCCAATTTATAATTTCATTTTTTAGGTTAATTTCCTATTTTCTTGTATTTTAATGTATTTTTAAATAGTTAAAAATAGTTTTTAATTAATAATAATTAGATAAATAGTTTTAAAAATAATTTTACTTTTCCAATAATTTTCTAGTATAGTTAGGATTGTAAAAATATATTTTCCATATCCGTAGGTATTTTACTTCTTTATTTTCACGTTTTATTTCGTACGTTACGTAGTTTTTAATTTAAACGTACGTTTTAGGTTTTAATCGTTAAACGCTTTTTAAAATATAGAATTAAAAGGACTTCAAAGTCTTTTATAGATTCAGTTTCCTTATTGTGACCAATCATACCTCTTTCCTGTTCAATATCACCCGATCACTACGCGTTTAGCTATTCAATTGCACAGCTCGTTGGGACTTAACGACCCGGAGAAACACTAAACTCCTCTGGACTTAATTGCATTTTGTTCCAAGCTGTTTGACTTTTATGGTTGACCATTCACAAGTGGTTGACTAATAAAAGATAGACCGTTCGGGACGAATCAAATTTTGGCGCCGCTGCCGGGGAGCTGTGCTGAGCAAGTAGTTGTACGTTTAGCAGATTAGTGATATTTGAATATCCACTCTTTGTTCATACCATCCTTATATATATATATATATATATATATATATATATATATATATATATATATATATATATATATATATATATATATATATATATATATATATATATATATATTTATATTTTCTTATAAAAATTCAAAAAATCACAAAACGTATAAAACACAAAAATATTTTTCTTTTGTTTCTATATATATAAAAGATAAAAATACAAAAAGATTTGTCGTTTTCTTTGTTTAATAATAACAACAATAAAAATTTACCATCGAGAACCAAGACAGAGTACTACCTAACTGGGGGTACGACCATAATAAGTTCCCAAACATAAGATTAAAACTTGCCTTTGTATCCTTGTGAGTGGTGTACTTTTTTTTAAAAGAAGCCATTCATATTGTGATTATTGGTTTAAGTTCACTGTCGTTTTGCCTCGATATTGTTTTAATTGGATTTGTTATTATCTTTTACTTTTCAAAAACAATAAAACCCAAAAAGATTCTTCTTTCCCCATTTTCATAATTCTCTTGTTTCCTCGAGTTACGTCTAGTGCATGCGCACTCGTTCTTCTAGATCATTGAGTCCTTTTCGTGATCTAGCAGAAATTCCTAGAAGACGTTCTCGTAGACGTGCTGCCCAAATAGTCGAACCCGAGATTCATACTATTCCATACAACAATATGGCAGACGAACGAACTATGGCGGAAATGCTCCAGGCACCCACCGAGGGTTATGGAGATGCCATCGTTTTACCAGCAATCAATTCTGATCATTTTGAATTGAAGACACATTTGATCCAACTTGTGTCTACGAATCAATTCCACGGGTTTGATCGAGAAGACCCGTATGCACACATCCGTTGGTTTAACAAGTTGACCTCAACTATCAATTACAAGGATGTTCCACAAAAAGTGATCAAATTGATGCTATTTCCGTTCTCACTTGAGGGGGCAGCCCGGATTTGGCTGGAAAAAGAACCCCCTCGAACCATCGAAACTTGGGAGGATCTTGTTCAAAAGTTTGTCAATTATTTCTTTCCTCCATCAAAGACGACTAATCTTAAAAATGAAATTTCTGGATTTCGTCAAAATTTCGATGAAAACTTTGGAGAGGCATGGGAGAGATTCAAAGATCTCCTCAGGAAATGCCCCCATCATGAATTCACGGAGCTTCAACAAGTTAATATCTTTTATAATGGGTTGAACGGTAACGATCAAGATTCTTTGAACGCAGCCGCCGGTGGCAATATCTTGAATCGTAAGCCTAAAGATGTGATTGAGATTTGCGAGAAAAAATCAAAAGTTCCTATTTCTCGCAACAAAGTCAATATTCCGAACACTCCTGCTTCTTCATCCGGTAACTCTTCCGAGTTAGCCGCTCCGTTAGCCGCTCTAACGGACGTCATCTGTTGTATGATGAAAGAGGTAAAGGAAATCAAAAGCGAAATTCATAAGCCGGAACCAATCAAATCCGTGAACAAGGTGTGTGAAACTTGTAGTGGTCCACACGCGTATTATGATTGTCAAGCAACCGATGCTTCTTTTTACCATGCTCTCGTAGCTTCTGTAAACCACAATCAATACCGACCACAAGCTGATCCTCACTACCGTGCACCTAGCGGTATGACACCACCTGGTTTTCCTCCTGTGCAAAACCATGGCAATCAAAATCGCTTTGTTCCGAATCAAGGACAAAACTTCAATAACTCTCAAAATTTCAATCAGAACCGGAACAATTTCAACCAACCATATCAAGCTCCAAATCAGCAAAGTTATCAACAACCTTCTCAAGCTCCCCTACCAAATGACTTCATGAAAATTACTGAGTCAAGCATACGTTCAATGCAAACTCAGATCAATAACATGAGAGTTGAGCTAAAAAAGGAAATTGATACCACAATGTCTCGGCAGACAAATGAGTTGAAGAATATGATGAGCAGTTTCATGAACATGAATATGAACAAAGCTTCGTCATCTTCTGGAGGACTCCCAAGCAATACAGTTCCAAATCCAAATGCCGAGTTGAAAGCCGTCACCACTCGTAGTGGTAAGACGCACAATGGACCTTCGACTCCAATGCCTCCTCCACCAGGAGCAATGAGTCAAGTTACCAAGGATACAACGGACAAGGTGCATTTCTCAAGCCCACGAAGTACCACACACGTCCCACCTTCGGTAGTCCAAGCTTTAAGTCTGGAACCCGAAGTTCCGAAGACAAATTCTGAGCCAGAAATGACTTCCGTCCCGGCTCAAAAGTCTAGTCAGCTTCCTTACCCATCAAGATTGCATGATGAGAAGCTCAAAGACAAAACCAAAGAGCAAATGGAAAAAAATTTCCAAATTTTCAATGAACTGCACTTTGATATAAGCTTCGTTGATGCTCTCGTTCTAATGCCCAAATTTGCATCCACGCTTAAAGGTTTACTGAGCAACAAAGATAAGTTATCTGAGATGGCTAAAACCCCTCTCAATGAGCAATGCTCAGCGGTCCTTCTCAAGAAGCTTCCCAAAAAGCTTGAAGACCCCGGCAGGTTTTTAATCCCGTGTGATTTCTTGGGGATGGTTCAATGCTCCGCCTTGGCCGATCTTGGCGCTAGCATTAACCTTATGCCACTCTCAGTATGGAAGAAAATGTCTCTTCCTAAACTTACATCCACTTGTATGACACTCGAGCTAGCGTACCGTACCATAACTCGTCCACTTGGGATAGCCGAGGATGTCGTGGTGAAAGTAGGAAAGTTTCACTTTCCTACTGACTTTGTTATAGTAGACTTTGATGCAGATCCTAGAGTTCCCCTCATCTTAGGGAGAGCTTTCTTGAGAACGAGCCGTGCTCTAATTGATGTATTTGCTGAAGAGTTGACCATACGGGTTGACAACGAAGAACTCACGTTTAATATCAACCAGAACTCCAAACCTCTATCCAAACATAGTGCTGCCACAATTGATCAAAAATCTGAAAGAATCAATGCAACACTCTCAAATTTCACGGTTAAGAGGAGTCACCAAAAACGTGCTGAGCTAAAAGCTTTGAAAATCAACCCTGGTTCAAACAAATGGTTTGAAAGTTGTACCAAGGAAGTCAAGAGTGTTCTTGATGATGATGATCTAGAATCGGAGACTTTATCGGAAGTGGTGGAAATTGCTAGCTCTAAGAGCACACCATTTGTCCCACCTCCGGAATCAGTTTATCGTATCGAGTTGTTAACTCTGTGGATGAAACCAAACTCTCTTCAGTTTCATCTGGATTGGATGATGATGTTTGTGATCCAATGGGAGACATTCTTCCCATTGAAGAATTGCTCAAAAATGATCCATCATCTCCTAGTCTTATTATTTCCGACTCTTCCATCCCTTCTCTCACTCCGGATGAGGAAAATGACAACTTTTGGAATGAAGTCGATGCCTTTCTTAGTGATGAGTCGATTCCAACAGGAATTGATAATACTTACTTTGATTCGGAGGGGGACATCCTTTTTCTGGAAAATCTGTTGATTGAAGAACCATTTCCAACCCTCCCTACCGGAAATTCTGTTGACAATCACCATACAAACTTCAAGACTAAGCTTAAAAATGCCAAAAATGGTGATTTGCTTTTTACTGATGAGGAATGGACTTGCATTCTCATGCACATCTTTATTCCATTCTTCACAGATGGTGTGGTTGCTCTTTCCCTTTTCTCTTTCGGGAATGAGGACACCATCTTTGACCCCGGTATCATCCTTTATAGTTTCTACTATTAACAATATCGCGGTTGTATCTCGTCGGTGTGGAACTTTCTGATGTTCATATGTTTATTAACACTGTGAACGAAAGTCCGATCGAGATTGGTTTTCCACGTTGCTTCCCCAAGAACAAATGAATACGGGGTCGAGTCAAGCTAGCGACTCGGGAATCAAAAACAGTAGCACACTATATGGGTTTTCACCCGTATTTATGACTTCTTTCTATTTTCTACCACCCTAGTGTGGGGGAGTTGCCCCCGCTGTTGTATATAAGTTTCATGATAAAAAAAAAAAAAAAAAAAAAAAAAAAAAAAAAAAAAAATTCCAAAAATAATGGCCGTAGTATTTCTCTTTTACGTTCTATGTTTCGGCATAACCGCCGGTACTTTGAATATTGAGGGCAATATTCATTTCTAGTGTGGGGGGAATTCTCACGAATTTTATCATGTAATTATACCACCCAATTCCCCCATTTTTGGCCAATTTTTTTTTTTTTGGAGTAAGTGTTTTGCACTTACTCAGCAAATGGTTATCAGTCCGCCATGTCTAATAAACAAAAGGATTGGCTAATCCAGGAGCAAACGGCTCTTGGTAAAGATATCTCAAATCCGTTGACGGCTTGCAATTTGCCCAAAATTGTATGGTGTTCAGCTCACCATATCTTTAATTAGTGAAGAGTTGGCTAGCCCGCAAGTTTATGGCTTGTGGTAAAGGCAGTTGGAAAACCATAATTGGTAATCGACTCACCAAAGATATTTTATCTAAGAGTTGGCTAGTCCAGAAGCAAACGGCTTCTGGTAAAGACAAATCAAATCCGTTGGAAGCTGGTGATTTGCTCAAAATCATATGGTTATCAGTGTACCATAGTTCTTACTTGAACTGAAACATTTGGCTACTCCAGAAGTAAGGGCTTTTGGTAAAGAGACTTAAATCCATTAAGTTTTCACAAAATATTGCTAGGGACTAGCAATAGTTTAGTGTGGGGGATTGATGAGTGTGTAAATACTCATCATTTTTGTTCCTTCTGCACTGCAAAACCAGTCAAAAACACTTTTAAAAGTCTCAAAAAGACAGAAAAAATATTTAGACTGTGTTTTATTCAATAATTGTAAAAATCCAGTCCCTGGTTATTGAAAACATGTTATTTTTCATAAAAGGCCCTCAGGAATTTTTAAGTTGTCAAAATTAGCCTTATAAAATTCAATTTTGCAAAATGGCAACTTTAGTCCCTGAAATTTCAAAGATTGACAGAAATTACCCCGGGACATTTTTAATTTGAAAATTATTATTTTTGGTCCTTGGGAAAATTAAACTTGTCATAATTGGTCCCTATGATGAATATTGGATAATTACAGTTTCGGTCCCTTGGTTTTTGTGGAATTGCAAATTTGGTCCTTGTTATTAATACCAAATCCAAACCTAGCTTGAACCTTGAACTTGACCCTTGTGAACCCCCAACTTGAACCCTCCCCTATTAATAATTATCCTGGTCAAAGCCAGTCAAACCGCCTCACCCTTTTTCCCTCCAAACCCACCTCCTTCACCAACTTCTCTGCAACCAACTCACCATCACCATATCTCCAGCTCACATACCACCACCCTTATCACTCCACCTCACCAAACGTCCAAAAGCATTTAATGCTTCCTCTTACCGTGCACTCAATCCAACCCCAAGTTGCTAAAATCGTTTCCCGCCAAAAACTCATCAACGGCTAAAAAGAGCCCAAGTGATCCAATGGCTCTGCAAAGAAGTGGGAAATGATCAGAGTACAAGTGGGAAGACTTCTTGTTGAATAAATAGAGGGAGAAAAGGAGAGATGAGCAGTAGTTTTTAGTTTTTAATTTTCTTGTATGTCGTTTTTAATTTAATTGTCTTAATTAGTTTCTAAAACTGTAATCTTAAGTGTTCCTATATTGAACTAAAGCCATTTAGTCATTGTAATTTACTTTCAAGTATTAATTCAAGGTTTTATCAAAGTTTCATGTTTTTATGTTTCCTGTTATAAAATCAGTTTACGTGTTCTTAAATTCAAGCTTCAATTAGCTTATTTCTAATTCAAATAAGCTTACTTAAGCTACTGATAGCTTTTGGTAAGCTTATAACTCAAGTTCAAGTAAATTGGGTACTTGGTCAATGAAAGTCAAAGGAGGGGGATAGCTTGTTCTTGGACATTGAAGCAGGTTGATTTTTGGATTGGAATTGGTTTAAAATAGGGTAGTTTGGTTATGGTATAAGCTGCAAATAAGCTGGACTTCATGTGAGTACTAATTCAGTCTAAACTCATAACTGTTTTGCTTCACTTTTTGTGTTACTCTTTGCTTTAAGTTTTTAGTGATTATTTGGCATTTGTTAGGGTGTTATTATTAGAATATCAATCTCATTGCTGTTAAGGTTTAGGATTGAGTATAGGATAGAGTAAGTTGGAAATCAGTTGGAAAGTGTGTTTGGATCAGGATTAAAATCTGTGTTTGAGGATTAATCATTGGTTAAGATCTGTTGCTATAGTCCCATTTAGTTGTAATATAACCAGTTAAGCCTTCATTTTGCATCTCTAATAGCTAAAAGTCAAAAATCATTCATAACCTGTTTTAGCATACATATCAGTTAGAGATAGAACATTACAGTTTGCATTTAGGCTTAGAAACCATAGAAATAGCTTGCATTAGGTTTATTATATCATCAAACATCATTTTCAGTCATTAAATCTAGCTTAGAAGTTCATAATAGTCAAATCTCATTTCTGTCAAAAAAGTCAAAAGTTGGAAAATCTGTTTTTCACCAAACTTTGTTGATTTTTCATAGCTTCAATTCTGGATCAATTTTGTTGAAAATCTGGGACAATTAACTTCAGTTGGTCAAGAGTTGGAAAATGATTTTTGTGGAATATTAGAAAACCTCTATAAGCTCTGAATAAGCTGTGCAAACAGCTTGTTTTGTCCTGTGCACACTCAGCATACACTGAGTGTGTTACAGGCAACTTGCAGGTCCTCTCCTAGCTTCATCTTAGCTTGTACTTGGCTGAAACTTGGTATAGTTGATCTTTGGTTGGTTGACTAGAGATTCCTACTTCTGTTTTTCACTATAGCTTATTGGATAAGCCTGTGCAGTAGCTTAAAGTAGGGCCTAAGGGGCTGTTTGGCTTATTATGGTTTGATCTTGCTTTTGTGCTTAAACGCTTCTATCTTGTGCTTTTAGGGTCCCATTCAGTTGCATTAGCATAATTTGGGTTAGATTAAGGCTAAGGTAGCTTATAGTAGCTTATGGTTAGATTTTAGCTTATTTACATGTGCTTATTTCATTAGTTGTGCGCCCAAATCATTGTTCTTGTGCTCCAAAATAGTTTCTGTTATTTTTCCTGGGTTCTCAGTATTATTTTATCGTTGACTGGAAGTTTTCATATTTTTCACTGTTCATTTACTAATTTTCTGCATTTTATGTCATTTTCTAGCATTTTTAATTAGCATTTAATCCAAATAATTCAGAAAAAGATCAGAAAAATGCAATTTCAATTTTATTAGTTTTATAAAAATATAAAAAGCCAAAAAAATATTTTTCCATAATTTTCTTAGTTTAAATAGTTTTTTCTAGCATTTTAATTAGTTTTAAATAGTATTAAATTCATAATAAATTGAGAAAAAGTCAAAAAAATATACTTTCAGTTTTAACATCAGTTTTATAATATTTTAGATTTTTCCAATTTATAATTTTATTTTTTAGGTTAATTTCCTATTTTCTTGTATTTTAATGTATTTTTAAATAGTTAAAAATAGTTTTTAATTAATAATAATTAGATAAATAGTTTTAAAAATAATTTTATTTTTCCAATAATTTTCTAGTATAATTAGGATTGTAAAAATATATTTTCCATATCCGTAGGTATTTTACTTCTTTATTTTCACGTTTTATTTAGTACGTTACGTAGTTTTTAATTTAAACGTACGTTTTAGGTTTTAATCGTTAAACGCTTTTTAAAATATCGAATTAAAAGGACTTCAAAGTCTTTTATAGATTCAGTTTCCTTATTGTGACCAATCATACCCCTTTCATGTTCAATATCACCCGATCACTACGCGTTTAGCTATTCAATTGCACAGCTCGTTGGGACTTAACGACCCGGGGAAACACTAAACTCCTCTGGACTTAATTGCATTTTGTTCAGAGCTGTTTGACTTTTATGGTTGACCATTCACAAGTGGTTGACTAATAAAAGATAGACCGTTCGGGACGAATCAATGGACAACGGAAAATAAGGTAGGAGGAGCGAAATCGTCCACCATAACACGGCATTCATCAACATCATCAAGAAGGGAACTCTTGGCAAAATTCCATTTCGGAATGTGAACACCAAGCGAAGAACCAGAGTACGGATCATCAACAGTGCGAATGTCCCAAGCTGAAACATCAAGATTCGAAAGATCATCAAGAACTGGATAAACACCACCAACAGGAGAAAGGCTGTCCAGAAGAGAAGAAGTAAAAGAGTGAGACCGGTAGCAAGGAAGTATAAAATGTATTTGAATTTACCTATTTTTGTAATGCATTTAAAAAAAAATATGATCAATTAATAGAAGAATGATGAAGATTAGCTACCTTCATTATTTTATTTTTTATAATGTTTTTATTTTTATTGAGTGCATAAGACGCGCAAGCACAAGAATTGGGCACGACCCAAATATGTTATTTCCGAATAGCATAGATTTATCACGAATAACATACTGGTGAACAACATAATCACCAAAGTATGTATGAGGTAATGCAAGCCCAGTACTGGGAGGATAGCCCAAAATTATCCAAAGACTATTACAAACGTGCATATCCATATAACGTTAAAAATAGCACCGCACGGTACGTTCGCAAAAGACTATTACAAAACGTGCATATCCGTATAACGTTAAAATAGCAACACAAAAGTGGAAAATAACATACACAAAAAGCAGCAAGAACTTGCATAAGTTGTGGCATAAACACAAAGCAAAGGAAAAGCACGCGGAAATAAATAAAAAAAATCTGATACAACTATCAGAAGTATCACAAAAGAAACAAAGATGGACATTGTTCAGATGATTACAAAGCATCTCAGAAAAGAGAAGAAAAAACTAAATACGCACTAAAGTAGTAGCACTCGCCTCAGGCTTGGACAAAACAGTGGAGACCTCACTAACTCCAGAATGTGGATCATTCGCAACCTCAACAAGGGTGTTTGACCCACCAACATCATAATCTTCAACAGAAAGAGGTCTTGCGGAAATATCAGCAGTGCTGACAGGAAGAGGCACAAGCGGCGAAGAAGTAGTGCAAACAAAAGCTAACTCACTAGCTGAAGATGTTTCCACACCCATCACATTACGAGCGGACAAAGGATCAATAGAAGAGTTGTAAACATCGGCAACAGACAACCGATAAGCACCAAGGCATTTTCTAACCTGATCAACTCTCTTCTGAACAACCTCCAAAGAGCAAGACAAAGAGCTGCTACCGATAACAGCATTACTACCCTTATCATAAATAGGAATGATGAGTTGCTCAAAATTCGGCTGTAACCCTGCAATCATAGGAGCATTCGTGGAAGGACCATCAACACAGAGATGGTCCATAAGTTCCGCAATACCAGCATTCTTGCTGGACTTAAGCACGGTGTGTAAAGAAAACTCTACATTTTCAAGGGTCCTCACAGCGGAAACATAGTGATCTTCCACAGAGGGATTATATGCAGCAAGTTCAGCAAGCTCTCTTTTCTCCTTACCATGAATGATGCCCGCAGCTAAGCCTTCTTGCATACCCTTGTCAACGGTACGCTCAATAACTTCTGCCATTGCCGCAGTATATTCTGAAGAGTTTAAGCACTTAAACACAGCGAGGCTCATACCGTTCATTAAAAACCAACGGCGGCTAGATAATAGTGTAAGGAATCGAGGATAAAACTCCTCATCAAGATGACTGGCCGGGGCATACAAATCAGCAACGGCTGAATCGATCTTCCGCATAAGTCCGGCCATCTTAGCGTCCCTAATCTTACAAAATTCCTACTCCAAAGCAGCAAAGGACGGAGCCCGGCTGCGGAGCTCAGAGCATGACTCCTCCAAAATTTGTATCTGCAAACAAAACAAAGTTAGAAGACAACGGAGAACAAACAAGAGAAACAAAAAAAAATAAAATAAAAAATAAAGCACGGACGCACACCTGTCTGGAAAGATTGGAATTCTGAGACTTAAGAACAACCACCTCAGCTCTCAAAGTAGATGACTCGGAATCCTTAGCATTAAGAGACGCTTGAAGTGTTGCCACCTCGGCTTGAAGAGAATTTCGTTCTTCCTCAATCAGAGAGTTCCGGTTCTTCAAAGACGAAAGCTCTGCAGCAGAAGCTGCTAAAGAGGCAACAACAGAAGATGTCCCAGAAGAAATAACATTGGCAAGCTTAGACTCCAGAGCCGAAATCTCCTTGTCCTTACTTGCCAACAAAGATAATAAGCGTTTCCGCTCCATAGCATTATACTCTAAACGCTGACGAACTAACGCTGACGAACTTCAAAACTAAAGCACAATTGTCGCGCCACGACAACATTAAACTCACCAAGGAGACGCTCATACCCCATATCACGGACAACGGAAAAGAAGGTAGGAGGAGCGAACTCGTCCACCATAATACGACATTCATCAACATCATCAAGATGGGAACTCTTGGCAACATTCCATTTCGGAATGTGAACACCAGGCGAAGAACCAGAATCCGGATCATCAACAGTGCGAATGTCTCCAGCTAAAACATCAAGATCCGAAAGATCATCAAGAACTGGATAAATACCACCGATAGGAGAAAGGCTATCCGAAAGAGAAGAAGGAACATCCACTTGACCCTTCCCCTTCTCAACAGAATGAACAGTAGTAATAACGGCATCCGTCATTGTTAGATATAGGATTTCATAATCACATTAAAGCACAAACAATTGAGGCGTATGTAAGTTTTAGAGAGAGAAAGGGAGATGTTCTAGTGAGAGAAAACACATGGAAGGTTAGATTCCAAATGAACATCCAACCCTCTCCCTTGAAGGGAGAGGGCTATTTATACAAACTACTACGCCCTCCAACGGGCTGTAGATCAGGCATACAATGGGTAAAGACCCGTCCTTCCTCCACGGTGTTGCACTAGACTAAGCTAAGCTAATAACTGACTAACAACTAACATAATAAACGATATGTCTAAGAGCTAACTTAAGCTAGATTATACATGGGGTGACCGATGCTTCACAATATATTTTTCAATTCCTAACAATCTCCCCCTAATGGAGGTCACCCCATGAATTACATTATGAATCCTAGCAATCTATTTAATCTTCAATCTTGAGCTCGTAGACATCAACTCATCAACATATTCAACCATTGTGCTTTCGTAGATGACCTTCGAGCTTTAAGAGAGATCATCAGCCACAGTTAATCTCAGCATCACTCATTGTTGTGTTGCCAGCATATGATGTTGTGACATATTGGACCGACGTGCTCACATTCTGGATCATGATTTCTTCTCATCAAAGTAGCGGAAGCTCTTACTGGTTCAAGATATTTGCAGCAGCATAGCAGAAGCATGGCGTGAAAGTATAAAAGTCGTTGAAGCACTTATCATGATTTCTTTAGAGATGAATGTGTAGTGTGCGCATGCGGCTATGGATTGACTGCTTCATTCTGATCAGCTGCAAACGTCGGGCGTACCTGCATACAACAGTTAGCAATAAAGTGCACGAAAGTGTCTTTGATCACTTTCGTTGAATTGAGGTACACGGCCCACGGTTCCCCGTTGAACAATACAAGTACTGCCTGTGATCATGTATAATTCTGAGGAATTTCCTTGACAGGGTTTCGCAGCTGCTCTAGCCATTCTCAAACCGGAACGTCTCAAAGAAGAAAACACGGAGTGAGTAAGCCAGAGAATTGAGATTCACTGATTGATGAAAAGAGATTTGAAAAACAATCGTGTATCGCTCAATAGAAATTGTTTTTGCAATACAACGATGGTTTTAATGAAAATCAATTATCAATCATAAACACCTTTTATTTTGAAATATTTATACACAGTCGATGTGCTAAGGAAAAGAGTTTTTAAGCACAACAACCGGTTTTTCAAAGGTATCCGTCAATCCATAACCTGAACCAGGATTGATTCAAAAGATTGAATCGCCCCATTGTTTCTGTTCAGTTGTCACATGGTTGATCTATTGGATAGATCTCACATGCCACCCACCAGGAGCTTGTTTGATGTTGGCTCCGGAAGGTTTTCCATCTTCATTGTGAATATGTTTGCATATCACTCAGATGTTCTGGCAATACCACAAGGATAATGCGTAGGACTCATAAGATATAATCTCTCTTTCCACATTGTGTGAAACAGAGAGTGTTCATAGACAGTGTCCTAATGAGATTTATATGATGATCTCGTGGCTCTAGACTCAATTGTGCATATTTGGTTCCTATGCCGGAGACTAGGGAGAGGGTCTCCTTCTTCAATATCAACAAACTCTAAGAGAGAGTCGATAGATAATGTCGGTTCCCCGTGAGAATGAAACAAGTCCTTTTAAGAGGAACTTGAGTGGTTTGGGAAGTTGTAGTGCAGTGCGTCACTGGGTCCATGACGTCTTGTCTTCAATACCAGTGTTACCTTAGTAACCACCAGTAGCATATGAATAGAACCCGGTATCTGCCCTAAGGTTGAATTATCGGAGGGCTATTTATTTTCACCCTTTTCACATTCAATTCTTTTTCATTCTTCAACCCCTTTAGTGCTTACCGATACTTCATAACTAGAACCTTGTTGGGTTTATTCCAGTACTAGCTCTGTCTCAGTCCGCACTCTTCCCATATCTCACATTTCTCCTTTATTTCATCATACCTAAGTACTTCTACACTATCTAGTGGATTGTCTCTGGGTAGATCCCTCCGGTTCTAGCGGATCATGGGAACAAATACCTAACCTAACCATCCTTATATCACCATACATAACGTAAAGTGGTCGGTCCTTTGGTACAGTTCATTCCTTCTCAAAACAAATTGAAAAATCATTTGGAAAAACAATCAAGGTACATGTGATACGAGATCAAAGCATTTTGTACCTTAATAGTTTTGATCATTTAGAAATGCTCCCCCTCAACATGTGCATGTGATTTTGAAATTGTTTAGCACATCGAGGCAAGAATTCTTTGAAATATTTTCATTGATCTCAATTTTCATAGAAAAAGCCATTTGATTTTCTTTGGTAAATTCTCCCCTCAATATGTGCATAGGATTTGTAAAATAATTTAATCACATAGAGGCAAGAGTTCTTTTGAAGAACATCCATGATTACCAAATATTTAGAAACCATTTAACACACCATCAAGGTACATTATGTTAAAACATGGAAATCTTTGTACCTTGAGGATTTGTATTTGTTTTGAAATGCTCCCCCTAAATATATGCTTCAAGATTCGAAAAGAGTTTAGCACATATTAGAGAGCAGTATGCACTTTGAGACAAAAATGGTCATCTTTTATCATCTTTCATATTAATATCACATTTTCTCCCCCGAAAATTTCAAAACCTTTGAGATTTTGGATCTCAAGTGATTTAAATATGTATGAAACAAAACATTTGTTGGAGAAAAATGTGTCCGGTTTTATATGATTTGAAGTGGACAAAACTGAAGTTCCCTTTTTTAGAGAAAAAGGGAAACCACAATACATAATTTAACACTATTACAAACATTATAGTTGTTCATAGTTCATGCACCACATTTTTACACCTCAAAAGTATAAAACACAAACAACTTCTGGAAGATGTCTTCATTCAGTTCTTTGAAGCAGCTTATAGTGACCTGCAGGAAGTCCACCACCCACAAAGCTTTCAAGGCTGCGATAGATCATTCTAGTTTTTAATCTTCTTCTGATTGCAGCAATGAAATCTTCATACCTTTTCAAATCCTCATCAGATCAGAATTTTGTTTTGTTCCACGGCTTCATATCAACTTTGATTTCTTTCACTCTAGAGTTCAATTCTTCTTCGACCATCTTGAGTGTACCATCACTGAATTTGTATAACTCACACAATCTCATTAACATTCTTGACCCATATCTGTCAGTGAAGATGACTTCTCTGGGGGTGTCAATCACTATATATTCGTGACGATATTCATGTCCTTTGGCTTCCCATTGCGGTCTTGTAAGATTGACCCGAGTCTGGTAACTTTCTATTCCCAATTGAAAATCCCCAACTCTTAGTCGAATGACCAAGCCTCTGATCCAAAGATCGACCGCATCCGAGAGAGCCTTCTTCTCACGAGCAGGAAGATGGTCAAGGTGTCCTTGGAGGTTCAGAAGATAGAGATCTTCAAAGTCATTTGGCATCAGATGTTTGAAGTCGTTTTCTTCTATTATGTGCTCTTTCATGTCTTCTCTTCGAAGAACAATCTTCTTCAGGTAATCATACCCGTAGATTGAGAAGATCTCTATACTGATAACACTTAGAATACGCAGCCTGGATCGAACAGCTCTACGACTCTTTTTAGCACTATGTCTGTCGATGTAGAATTGTTTTTTCTTGAGCCACCAATGAGAAATGCCATATGAGGCAGCAATGTTATACTGTTGCTCTTTGTTAGCCCATAATTGATCCGAGACCATCTGTTCAAGACCTTGATCAATGTAGGTAGCAGCTTTCATCTTCGAAATCGATAAAGCTGGTCTTCTTTCAGAAGTGCGAGCACATAGATAGTCCAGATCATGGTTGAAGAAGAACTCTGACTGAATGGTTATATATCCAGGTTCACCGCCGAGAGGAAAAGGGTTGTTCACATCAAACCTATTGATCTGCTCACTGACTTGATCATTCAGCATTCTATAGCATTCCTCCATATGATATTGAAGCTGATTAACATCCGAGTGGAAGACTTTAACTATTTCAAACGCTGGGCCTTCAAGATCTTTAGGAGTGATTAATGTAATTTCCTTCTTCTCACAAAACCACTTTATAAAGCTTCCCATATCCCCTGTGAAGTGAAGAAGAGAATCCTCTGCTGGTGCTTCATAGTTGGAAATAATAGTTGAAGCCCAATTATTTTCTGGGTTTGTTGAATCAGACTCGGGAATGAACCATGAAGGTTCAGGAGTTTGATGTTTATCTTGGGTAAGCCAACTTTGAGTAACCTCCTTTGAAGGTGTAGCTCTAGACGTTTTGATGCGTTTTCCCTCAATATAAGAATCCAACCAATCTTCTTCTTCTGTAACATTGGGGATGTGCTTGGTAGAAGCATCATCATCTTCTGATTCAAACTCTTGAGCAACGAAAGACTCTTCATTTATTATTTGATCTTCTGGAATAGTGGGGATGGTTGGTGTAAGCCGGGAGTCGACGGTGGTCCATGTAGTAGACATCTTTTGAGATCTTTGACCACTTGAAATACCATTTTGTTTCTGAGTTGTTGGTGGTGGTGAAGGTGGGCTTGCCTTGTGAGAAGTGGTTGTTCCAGAAGATCCTCCAACTCCTGATGTGCCAGCACCACCTGTAGGAGGTGGTGGTGGTGACTTTGGACCTCCAGAAATATCTTTTGAATCCAATGGAACTGATCTTCTTTTCTTCTTAGCCTCCCTTTCACGAACATCGACTACAAACTGCTCATAATCATCATGCCTCATAGATTCCTCGAGTGCCTCGTATAATTTCTTATGTATACTGTGCAAGTGCTCTCCTGCCTCATACATTCTTTCTGAGAGAGCTGATCTCATGTCAGAGATAGGCAAATCTTTGAATCGTTGAAGTAATGGAGCCTTCATTACCCATTCAACCGCATCTTTAATATCTGCTTCTATTGCCTTTGTTACGACTTCATCGAGATTAAGATTCTCCAGTTTCTTGACACGACTATCAAGATTGTTGACCGCTATAGGGAAATGTTTCTCAATAGTTGTAATGCATAACATGGCCTCTTCAAGCAATTCCTCAGTTGTTTTAATAGGAGGAGGTGAGGTACGAGGTGGTGAGGCAGGTGGAGTGACAGGATTACTGATAGTGAGAACTTGTAGTGGATCATTAGCAGGTTTGGGTGGTGGAAGTTCAGTAGTCATAGCAGGTTCGAGTGTCGGTGTGATTGATGGAGATGTGTCAGCAGTGGAGACCTTTGGAGCCGACATCGGAGGAACAGTTGAAGAGTCTTGTTGAATAGTGACCGAGAACATGGACTGAACTTCTTCCTTTTCATTTGTTTGCTTGTCTGATTCGATGTCTGAGGGACCGTCTTTTAAGAATTGGTCACCGTATGTGTAGTCAGCATCAAGATTCTCAAGTGAGGAAAGAGATCCTGTAGACATGTTTGTTTCTTCAAGACGCCTGTGTACTTCAGATCCTGGCTCAAGGTTCTCCTGTGGGTCTTTAAACGGCTCATTTTTATCACTTACTGTTTCAAGCACTGGGATCTCTTCAGTAAAAGGGGTCTCCTGATTTTCTTCCTGTGCATCACTGGACACAGGGGATTCAACCAATCTATCTGCCACATCAATGTCCATCCCAGATTGCTCTTGTGTAGAGGATGATACAACATCTCTTTTCTTGAGGATAAACTGGGTAGTTGTTTTGGGAGGTGGTGAAGAGATATTCAGTAGCATGTGTGCAGCTTGTTCTGCTTCTCTTCCAACAATTCCTTTACCTTTGTCTTGTATGGCAAGATTGATTTGTCGAGGTGCTGACTCAGGCTCTCTTATCATGACCCCTCCCACTGGTGGTCTTTGAGACTTGTTCAGACTGTCAAGGCTTTGCTGAATTCCTTGTTGGAATGCAGCTTCGTCTTCATCAATCAACTCTGTCTCACTTCCTGGAACCTTAGTTCCCTCATTATTACCCTTACCAGCGTCTCTTTTTCTCCTCTTTTGCTTTTGGATACAGAGCTATCAGGTCTTTTGTTTTTCTTGGGAAGACTTGAGTATATGGTTCCTGATTGTTTTGATTTTGATTGTGTGGAAGTGGACTTCGGGATGTCAGCTGTTGTGGCGGAGGCTTTCTTTACATAACTCTTGAAGTAATCAGCATTCTTGATTCTATCATTAAGCAAAGCTTCATGAACTGGCATTCCAAAAATCTCCTTGTCATGTCCTCTGGCAATATATTTAATATTGCTAAGAACGAATTCATCACTGGCTTCATGCAGGGCAGACTCGCTACGTGAGTTGATCCGGTGAGTTTGTAGCAGATGATGGATAATGAGTTTTGAGAATCTAATGCTGGGTATCACTCTTTTACCAAGACTTTTTCTTCCTTTGACATTATTCTCAGAGTTAATTCTATCATAGAAAATGTGTCCAAGGACAAGATGAATTCTTCCCAGATAAGTTCAGCGAAGTCAATATTTTTCCCTTTGACTATTCCCCACCGTATTTGCATTATGAGAGCTCGAACTCTGTCTGTTCCTGATGTTTTACCGGTTAGGCATAGATTGAGGATTGTGACAATTGATCTCCATGGTTGATATATTTCCGCATTGATGAGTGATGAAATCTTGGTTATTCTTTCCGGGTACACCAATTCGTCAACAAAGTTTAAGATATCATGAATGGAGGGTGGAGTGATGAATTTGTTGGAAGGGTTTCTTGGTGTGATCTGAAGAGCATCCCTGAGTGTGTCAACCGAGACGTCATACCATTTGTCTTCGAGCTTACACGAGTATGACGCAGATATCTTATCCAAAGTAACAGGTTTCCAAAATTGCTGAATATAGATGGATGGGATAGTGCAACGCTTGGTTAGGGCATTAAAGAAGTTGGTATCCTTCAAGATGTCGACAGCCAGACGGTAAGTTGGATTATGTTGCCCTCTATCTACATCTAAGTAGCAGTTGCTCTTAGCAATTGACACCCATTCCGCACAAGGAAGTAAT
The DNA here is from genome assembly GCA_019973895.1 of Chrysanthemum seticuspe. NCBI lineage: Eukaryota > Viridiplantae > Streptophyta > Magnoliopsida > Asterales > Asteraceae > Chrysanthemum > Chrysanthemum seticuspe. The sequence continues at coordinate 222,643,407 of BPTQ01000008.1, read as the reverse complement.
TCTTCATCCGTCAGAGTGACAGTTGGTGCAGAGGCAGTAGGAACATCAGAGGATGTGATGTCAGCCATTGAGATCTGATAGTTACACATACAACACAAACCATATCCAGGAAATTTGTTAGGTTAAGACACTGATACACATTATGACCAATTTATAACCCAAAATTTAGAACTTCAGAAAGAAGGATATGACATATATGGATACATAGGATGCAACACTCAGAAAAATGTAGTCAGTATGCAGAAACTTATGGGTGTAGGATAATATTTGGGAGAGGACATCAACATAGATAATACCACAAGCAATATTGTCAAAGATATATGTTAAATCGCACACAGCAACTCGCTATGGAACAACAATTTGAGCAACTCGCATAACACACCACGCATAAGTAACAGTTGGTAATCAACATGCATACTACAAGACCGATGAGGTAAGTCGCATATGGCAACTCGCATCCAACAACTCGCTTAGGTTATAGAGTAACTCGCATAGGATAAAGTGAGTGATAACTCGCATACATTACAATGTATGAGGCAAGTAGCATATGGCAACTCGCATGCATCAACACGCTTTAGTCAAACAATGGTTGGTCAACATATATATGCAAAATCGCATACATTATAGACATGGAGCAAGTCGCATATGGCAACTCGCATATGATGATAGATAACACGCATAGTCAACTCGCATAGGATGCGTTGAATCTGGACATATCGCATAGGCGACAGGCAACACGCATACATAACAATGCAACTTGCATATAGCAACTCGCTTTCAATAATAATCAATATCAACTCGCATTTAAGCACACCTTCAATGAAGCATCAGGGCAACACGCATACAAGAAACTCTAGTCAACTCGCTATTAAGAACGTTCCATGAACAACCCAATTAAACACTAAAACTCATGACTATACATACTCAGAAAAGATCACAAACAATAATCTACATATAATGGACAAAACCAACAACCCAATCAAATCCAATAGCAATTTTACCTTATCCTTTAGTCACCCACAACACAACAACAACAACAACAACAAAACCCAATCCCGCCGGGGCGGGGTATGGGGGAGGTAAAATGTAGACAGATCCTACCCCTGCCCCAGGATAAACCCGGGAGTAGAGAGACTGCTTCCAACGAGACCTCCGGCAAGTGCAGGTGTGCGGGTGAGAAAGAAAAGAAGAGAAAGCAGTTGACAGTAAACAAACAAGTACAAGCAAGAACGAAAGCAAGACAAACAAGGCAAGGGGGCACGGGAGAGGGCACAGACAAAGGAACACAAAAAGGCACAGACAAAAAAACAAAGGGCCAAAGTCATAGGAAAAGCAGGCAGACCAAATGGAGCAACAAAAAGCGACAGCAGAGCAAAACAAGGCACCAGAAAACAAAACAGGATAGGAAAAGCAGGCATACCCAACCTAAGAACACAAAGCAAAAGCAAAGCAACGCATAGGGCCTAAAGCTACGACATAGCAAAAAGGGCCAAAAAAGCCTAACCCACCCCAAAACACCTAAAACCCACCTAAGACCCTATCCAAGTCTAACCGCAAATCCTAATCCTATCTCTCCACCCCTTCCTATCTGAGGTCATGTATTCCGACAAGAGAAGCTCCGACATGTCTAGCTTAAGTCTATCCTCCCACCTGAGTTTGGGTCTGCCCCTTCTTCTCACGCCATCCACTACTATCGCCTCGACCCTTCTAACCGGCGCTGTTTGATGCCTCCGACAGGTCTAGCTTAAGTCACCCACAACACGCATATCCAAAATAAACCAATAGATTGAGCAGTCATTAACAACATATGTCAAAACTTAAACGAATACATCTAAGACTACTTTCAACATCATTTTATCAAAAACATACAAACCTAGCTTCCAAATATTTGATCGAGATGAGAACGAGGAGACACGATTTGCAAGGGGTTTAAGATAAGAGATGGTTCAAGTACAAATCATGAAAAAAGTAAGATAAACAAGATCAGATATCAATAATGACCTACCACACAATCACCAATTGAAAACTCGCTTAGAAGAGAGTTGAGAGAGAATAGTTTTAGCGAGATGCGAGTTTTGACCAAGAAAGATAATGATTTGACCAAGACATCCAACCCGCATACTTAGGTAAACAATTATAGCGAGTTGACACTTTTAGTCCATTTACTTAGCATAGCAACTCGCATACAGATAAAACATAGCAACTCGCATACCAGGTACAAAGCATAGCAACTCGCATACAGATAAAAGATCAACTCGCATAATATAAAGACATGACAAAAATATCTTCACATAGAAAACCACCTTTTATCATACCAAGAATCATAAATTAACATCACATAGCATGCAACAGCCAAATCTCACAAATAAGAATGCAGATGATTGATCAAGCAATGTACTGAATCAACTTTAGGTGCACAATTCTCCCCCTCAATCAATGATACGAGATGGTGAGTAATCATTGATTGACTTAGTATCAAGACAATGAGATTAAGACAACTTAAGTATGAGATTGTAAAAACGAATAATATTAAAGGTTATAACGGCTTTCATCTAAAGTCCTGTGTCATTGTTGAATGACATTTCTAGGACCGTAGATGTTATCGATGACAGAAACTTGAGTAAAAATGAGTGTAATAAAATATAAAATTTGTATATATATAAAAGATTGTGTAAAAAGAAATTTTTTTTAATACAAGACTTAATAAGTACGAGTCCTGAAAAGAGGGGATCAGGAGTCAGAGTACGAGGTACATCAATTCTGACAAGCTACAATTCCAGAGTGAGCATCCTTCAGTTCTGATGGAAACCAGGTCATGATGTTCATGAATGAATTGAGCATTGTACCTGAAAAAGATTGAGGACACTTTGCACTAATAGCACATGTAGTATTGCAAATAGGTGGGTTAGTGACTGGTATATCCTCAATTTTTGATGTAGTACAGTCAGGTCTAGAAGTATCATTAATGGACATCCCATTAAGTTCAACATTCTTGAAGATTTTTCCTGTGGGGATCCACTTAAGACAACTTCTAGGTGAGTAAGTCCATTTTGTACCCGTGAACTTAAAGAGTCTACCAGTAGGAATCCACTTAAAACAACTGCTAACAAAGTTAGATGAGGCTAGATTCATGTTCTGAGCATTGGTCCTTTTGCAATTAATTTGCTTCTTAGGGGATTGGTCAGTCATTTGATGCCTCTCATATGGACTAGATGAACTCCTTAAATTCCTGATCTTAGACTTCTGAGCATTCAGCTGGGAATTGTCATTCCTCAAGTTGGAATGAATTAGCGAAGTGACTGGTTTCGACAAAACTATATTATTATCAACTTGGGAGGCAAGCTTAGATTTTGATAATTTAAATCTTTCTGTCTTAAATGCATTGGGCTGCCTAGTTACAGGGCGTTTAGTGGCATTATGAGCAGTTGATTTCTCCAATGTTGATGGTTTTGCGAACTTAGTATTCACTCTATTTCCCGTAATTTTCCTAAGCTCATTTTTTAAAGCAACGATAGTGAAACTCTTATCCTGAATTTGGGTTTTGAGGGTATCTATGTCGGCTGTCATGGAGTTGATTTGATCTATCTGTTCGGTCCTACACTCCAATGAGTTCTTCTTCAAGGATTCATTTTCTCTTATCAAATTAGCAACACATAGGGCTAGTTCCTCATTCCTAGACTTAATTGCATCACAAGCTTCACAGTTTATATTGTTTATGTTGGAAAATTTAGTGCACTTGTGGGATTAGTTCACACCTTGTAATGGGTTAGGAGGTACGGAGTGTACACCCATAAGGTCCATGAACACCCTGACTCTTATAGTGGTTTGTATTGGTAGTACTGGTGAAAGTACTGCTTGGTGAAAGTACTACTTGGTGAAAGTACTGCTTGGTGAAAGTACTGCTTGTGGAAAGTACTGCTTGTGGTTTCCACTGATAAGCAGTGTTTCCACTGATAGGCAGTGTTTCCACTGAAGTGGTGTATCCACTGATAGTGCTATGAAAGTACTGATAAGCAGTGTTTCCACTGATAGGTTGTACTTCCACTGCAAGTGAAAGTACTGCTAGTGGAAAGTACTGCTTATGGAAAGTACTGCTAAATGGCAGTTACAACTTCTTTATGACCACGTTTAATTGGTCATGTAACCACTAACGGCTATAATGGGGATAATTATGAGGCTATTAATGGGCCGTTTAATGCTCATAATTCCATTGGAATAGCTCAAGAGTAACCTCCTATATATAGGAGATCTGAACATGCATGAGATACTTACAGAAAACGATAAACACTTATTAGCAAAAGGGTTATAGAATTGTGCCTAATTCTCTAACTGCATTTGGTCTTATCCCAAGTAGATATTCGTGATACCCAGGCATTAGGGTCGAATAGTTTACTTTGGAAAGTGATCACACGATTCCAACTGATATCCGGTAACCACCAAGTGGTATCTGTTACTACTAACAGTTTGTTTGTTTCTGCTGAAGAGTTGCACATTTCTGCTGAATTGATTATCTTCACCCTGCTTTGGGACGAATAACCACCAACAATCAAAGTAAACTATTTTGTGATAATCAATGGCAACTGCTGCAATGAAACACATGGCTTCAAACTTTTCCAAGCTTGATAAGTTTGAAGGGGTGGACTTTAGGAGGTGGCAGAAGAAGATGCACTTCTTGCTGTCAAGCATGAGTGTGGTCTATGTGCTGACTACTCCAATTCCTGATGATGGTGATGATGCTACTGTGGAGCAGATCAGGAGGAGGAGCAAGTGGGAGAATGATGACTACATATGCAGAGGTCTTATTCTGAATGGTATGTCTGATCCTTTGTTTGATATTTATCAGAACTTTGAATCTTCCAAAGAACTGTGGGATTCCTTGGATGCCAAATATATGGCTGAGGATGCATCAAGTAAGAAGTTCCTTGTTAGTAATTTCACAAATTACAAAATGACTGATTCAAGACCAGTTATGGAACAATACAATGAACTTCTTGGAATACTTGGAAGGTTTACACAACACCAAATGAACATGGATGAGGCTATCAAAGTCTCTTGTGTCATTGACAAACTCCCTCCTTCATGGAAAGATTTCAAGCATACCTTGAAACATATGAAGGAGGAGTTAACTCTTGTTGAGTTGGGCAGTCATCTGCACATTGAGGAATCTCTCAAGGTGCAGGATAATGACAAGCCAAAGAGTGGCAATGCTGCTGGACCATCTATTGTCAATATGGTGGAGCATAACAACTCCATCAGGTACAATGACAACAAAGGCAAACGCAAGTATCATGACAACACAAGGGCTGATCCTAACAAGAAGGCAACACCTACTTGTTGGAAATGTGGCAAGACTGGTCACATTAAAAGGGACTGCAAGGGTGTTAAAATTGGTGGTAAAGCCAATGGATCAGGCACTAATGGTTCAGGGAGTGGTGGTTCAGCCAACTCACTGAAAGGTCAGAATATGTTTAATAAGTCTTTTCAGATTTATTATGTTACATATGTATCTGAATCTTTTTATGTGCAGGATGATGATGTTGCGTGGTGGGTTGACTCTGGTGCAACAGTTCATGTGTGTAAAGATAGAAGCTGGTTCAAGACTTATGAGTCACTGAATGATGGTTCTATTCTTCACATGGGAAATGAGTCAACAGCCTTGGTGCATGGTCGTGGTTGTGTAGATCTTAGGTTTAGTTCTGGAAAGATTGTAACTTTGTTTAATGTTATTCATGTTCCTGATATAAGGAAAAACTTGGTTTCAAGTAGTGTTTTGAATAATCATGGATATAAACAAGTTATTGAGTCTGATAAATTTGTGCTTTCTAAGCATGGTGTTTTTATTGGTTTTGGTTATTTATGTAATCAAATGTTCAGGCTTAATATTACCACTGACAGTATTATTTCAGCTTTTGTGACCTCATATGACCAGACTGACTCTACCCTTTGGCATGCTAGACTTGGTCATGTACATTATAATAGAATGCATGATATGTCTAGGGATGATTTAATCCCTGCTTTTGACATGGACACTGAAAAGTGTAAAACTTGCATATTGACCAAGATAACCAAGAAACCCTTTCAGGGTGTTAGTCGTGAGACTAAGATCTTGGAGCTTATTCACAGTGACCTATGTGATTTGCATGCCACTCCTTCTTTGGGGAATAAGAAGTACTTTGTGACATTTATTGATGATGCTTCTAGATTTTGTTATGTCTATCTGTTACATACCAAGGATGAAGCATTAGATAAATTCAAAGTGTTTAAAACTGAAGTTGAATTACAACTTGGGTCTTTAATCAAAAGATTAAGGACTGATAGGGGAGGTGAGTACATGGATACTCAGTACTTTCAGTCTGTTGGAATAATCCATGAAACAACTGCCCCTTATACTCCTCAGCAAAATGGTATTTCTGAAAGGAAAAACAGGGTGCTGAAGGAGATGGTTAATTCCATGTTGTCCTATTCAGGACTGAGTCAAGGGTTCTGGGGTGAAGCTATGTTAACAGCTTGCTATTTATTAAATAGGGTTCCAAACAAAAGGAACAAGGTTACCCCTTATGAACTCTGGACTAAAAGGAAACCCAACCTGAACTATCTCAAGGTTTGGGGTTGTAGGGCTGTTGTAAGACTCCCTGATCCAAAGCAAAAGACTTTGGGTGAAAGAGGCATTGACTGCATCTTTGTTGGATATGCTAAGCATTCCAAGGCTTTTAGGTTCTATGTTATTGAACCTAATGAACATGTTTCAGTTAACTCAATAATTGAATCAAGGGATGCAGACTTTGATGAGAATAGATTCTCATCAGTCCCTAGACCAAGTCAGAGGATTCCTAATGGAACTCATGACACTGGTGTATCAGAGGTCCCTGATGATGAACCATCAGTGGTCCCTGATGAGGTTGTGGTTCAGCAACCTGAACCTGTGCTCAGGAAGAGCAAAAGGGTCAGGACTCCAAAGTCATTTGGACCTGAGTTTCAACTATACTTAGTTGAAGGTACTAGGGATGAGGTCTCAGACCAATACTCCTATTGCTTCATTGTTGAGGATGACCCCAAAACATTTGAAGAAGAAATGAAGTCCCAGGACATTGCTTTCTGGAAAGAAGCAATCAATGATGAGATGGATTCCATCATGGGCAACAACACTTGGGTGTTGGTTGATCTACCTCCTGGTTGCAAACCTCGGGGTTGCAAATGGATTTTCAAAAGGAAAATGAAGGTAGATGGAACTATTGAAAAGTTCAAGGCTAGACTAGTCATTCAGGGCTTTAAAAAAAAGTCAGGAATAGACTATTTTGATACTTATTCCCCTGTGGCTCGTATCAGTACCATAAGACTGCTGATTGCTATGGCATCTATTCACAATCTGGTTATTCATCAGATGGATGTGAAGACAGCTTTCTTGAATGGTGAATTGGAAAAGGAGGTTTATATGAACCAACCTCAGGGCTTCATCATGCCAGGCAATGAAAACAAGGTGTGTAAACTGATTAAGTCTCTTTATGGACTTAAACAGGCACCTAAGAAATGGCATCAAAAGTTTGATGAAGTGGTTTTGTCTAGTGGTTATGTTCTTAACCAAGCTGACAAATGTGTATATAGCAAATTTGATGAATCTGGTAAAGGAGTCATCATTTGTCTATATGTTGATGACATGTTGATCTTTGGCACTGACCAAAATCAGGTTGACCTGACAAAGGAATTTTTGTCATCAAGGTTCTCCATGAAAGACATGGGGGAGGCTGATGTTATCCTTGGTATAAGGATTAAACATGAAAGTAATAGAATTTCTATCTCTCAGTCTCATTATATTGAGAAGGTACTGAGGAAATTCAATTACTTTGATTGTACTCCAGTGAGTTCACCTATGGATACTTGTGAGAAGCTGATGCCTAATCATGGCAAGGCTGTATCTCAACTTGAGTATTCTAGGGTAATTGGCTGCCTGATGTATGCCATGACTTGTACAAGACCTGATATTGGTTTTGCAATGGGAAAATTGAGAAGGTATACTAGTAATCCTAGTGCTCATCACTGGCAAGCAGTTCAAAGGGTACTGAAGTATTTGAAGAGAACTATGGATTATAGTCTCTCATATACTGGTTACCCATCAGTGTTGGAAGGTTACACTGATGCAAGTTGGATCAGTAACACTGAAGACAATTCGTCTACCAGTGGCTGGGTATTCCTACTTGGTGGAGGTGCAATTTCTTGGGCATCCAAGAAGCAAACTTGCATCACCAGTTCAACAATGGAATCTGAATTTGTGGCTCTAGCAGCTGCTGGTAAAGAAGCTGAATGGTTGAAAAACTTGCTTCTTGAGATTCCATTGTGGCCGAAACCTATAGCACCTATTTCTATCCGGTGTGATAGTGCAGCTACATTGGCTAAGGCTTATAGCCAGATGTACAATGGTAAGTCTAGACACTTATGTATCAGGCATAGCATGATTCGTGAGCTTATCATGAATGGGGTGGTATCTATAGAGTTTGTGAGATCTCAACAGAACTTAGCTGATCACTTGACGAAGGGTCTGGCTAGAGACTTGGTTATAAAGTCTGCTAAAGGGATGGGTTTAAGTCCAACTTAGTCACTGAATGCTAGGACACCCAACTCCCTCCTGAGGAAACTTAGGAGCTGAGTTCAATGTGGAAAGCTGAACATTCAGTGGACTGGAGCACATGTTTTATTTACATCCCAAGGTTGTGCTCAGAACCTGCTGAAAGGAGGATGAAGTCTTTACTTCTTAATGGTTAATTTTCTTTGAAAAAGTGCTTGGCAGGAGCATGACTAAAGAGGAACCACCTATGTAAATGTTGATGTTTTGCCGCTTCAGGAAGCTTTGGACTTTTAGCTTTTACAACATTTATGAATTTGGATATGGACACATGGCTTGTATAGTGTCAGGAGCTGTTAAGTGTTTGAAAACTTGTGTGTATTTTATCTTCAGGTATTCAAATGGGTTGAAGGGTTCAATTCTTAGAACACCCTGATTCTCGAATATTTGAACGTGTAATTTACTAAGATGGAAATTCAATCCTCTGGACATTTTCGTTTATGCACATGTTTTGATTGATGTTTATTTTTCATGCAAAGGAAGTGAACTAAATTTGGGGAGGATTGTTGGAAAATCTAGTGCACTTGTGGGATTAGTTCACACCTTGTAATGGGTTAGGAGGTACGGAGTGTACACCCATAAGGTCCATGAACACCCTGACTCTTATAGTGGTTTGTATTGGTAGTACTGGTGAAAGTACTGCTTGGTGAAAGTACTGCTTGGTGAAAGTACTGCTTGGTGAAAGTACTGCTTGGTGAAAGTACTGCTTGGTGAAAGTACTGCTTGTGGAAAGTACTGCTTGTGGTTTCCACTGATAAGCAGTGTTTCCACTAATAGGCAGTGTTTCCACTGAAGTGGTGTATCCACTGATAGTGCTATGAAAGTACTGATAAGCAGTGTTTCCACTGATAGGTTGTACTTCCACTGCAAGTGAAAGTACTGCTAGTGGAAAGTACTGCTTATGGAAAGTACTGCTAAATGGCAGTTACAACTTCTTTATGACCACGTTTAATTGGTCATGGAATCCCCACTCACAGAATTATGAAAATAACCAAGAAACTCTTGAGAGTACTCCTCTGAAGCAATATCAATTACATCGATTCGATTAACCAATTCAGCATCAAAGTTTGAGGAGTACCTCGAAGTTTGATCAAGGTTAAAGGTGACAGCTTCATTACCCACATGTAATGTGATTTCTTGCTCAAATACATCAATGAGAGCACGGCCCGTTCTCAGGAATCCTCGTCTAACAATGAGGGGAACCCGATGATTGGCATCGAAATCAACAACCACAAAGTCAGCTGGAAAATGGAACTTTCCTACTTTCACGAATACATCCTCGGCGATGCCAAGAGGACGCGATATAGAACGATCTGCAAGCTCAAGAGTCATGCAGGTAGGAATAAGTTCTGGAAGAGAAAGTTTCTTACATACTGAATAAGGCATCAAATTGATGCTTGCACCAAGATCGGCGAGGGCAAAGCATTCAATCATTCCTGGAAAAACACAAGGAAGAAGAAATTTTCCAGGATCTCCAAGCTTCTCGGGAAGCTTCTTTAACAGAACTGCTGAGCAGTTCTCATTCAGAGGAGTTTTAGCCATTTCAAACAGTTTTTCCTTGTTGCTTAACATGTGTTTGAGAGTTGATGCAAACTTGGGCATCAACATGATAGCATCCGCAAAGCTTATGTCAAAATGTAGTTCTTGGAAAATTTGAAAATTTTTTTCCATTTGATGACTGACTTTTTCGCGGAGCTTTTGCTCATTTAAACGTGATGGGTAAGGAATAGAAGTTTTGGATTTGGGGTTGTCAACTGGAGGTTCAAAAACAACTCCAGGTTTGGTTTTGGGTTTCGGGACAACTTGAGGATGGACATCGTTGGTACCTCCGTTATTAGTAGGAAATTCCTTGTCCTTTGTTGCCTCAGGTTCACTTTCCACTACCTTCGGGAGAGAAGAAGAAGAGGTAGTAGGAATAGCGGGTCCATCATATGAAGCACCACTTCTGGTTGTGATCGCCTTTGCATCGCCCCTCGGATTAGCGATCGTGTTGCTAGGTAAAGTACCTGAGCCCGAGGGTCGATCATTTAAAGACTTCTTAATGTCAGAAATCTGGCTAACCAACAACCTATTCATTTCCTCTTGGGATTTCATGAATTGCTTCAACAACTCATCAGATGATGGTCCAGTTGGAACAATGGCTTGATTTTGTGTAGGAAAATTCTGGCCTTTATTGTTTGGATTAGGGCCTTGATTTTGAAAATTTCATTGATTATTGCCATGAAAATACCCTGGGTTGAAATTTCCCTGATTCTGGTTTCTATTAAAATTTCCTTGGTTCTGGAAATTTTGACTTTGATTTTGAAAACCGTTATTTTGACTAAAATTACCTTGGTTTTGAAAACCTTGGTTCGTTCTATTCTGATTTTGATTACGGTTTTGGTTTTGGTTGAAACCGGGTGGTCCAGGGTAGTGGTTAGGACGGTGGTTCGGGTCCAAAGGAGCATGGTATTGGTTGCCTCCTGAATTGGAAATCCCGCCCACAACGTTTGCTTCAAAAGGGTTACCATCGGTGGCCATACAGTTGTAATAGGCATGGGGGCCACCGCAAGTAACACATACTTCCACTTTCTTAACTTCAGCAGGAGGTGAAGTTTGTGGAAAAGAAACTTTCTTTTGGTTGGAGAGAACCAAAGCTTGAATTGCTTCCGTGAGTTTGTCAATCTTAGCATCGGTGCTAGATTGACTCACGGGCGATGAAGTAGAAGGACCAACAATGACTTGGGAAACAACCGGTTTGCTTCGTGCAGCGCGGACTTTAGACTTGTTTTCAATTATCGCTAAAGCTTCTTTTACAGTTTTGCTCAAGAAATTTCCTCCAGCGGAGGAATTGAGAGAATCTTGATCAGATTGACTCACTCCATTATAGAAAGTATCGAGTTGCATTAACTCAGAGAAACCATGGTGAGGACATTTGCGGAGCAACTCCTTAAAACGATCCCACGATTCACTGAAGGATTCATCAAACTTTTGTGTGAATTTGATGATTTCGTTTTTAAGACTCATGGTTTTAGAAGGTGGATAGAATTCGTTCACAAATTTCTTCACCAGGTCTTCCCATGTTTCGATCGATTGAGGGGGTTGTTTTTCAAGCCAAATCCGGGCTTGTCCCTCAAGGGAAAATGGGAACAGAAGAAGCTTGACAGCATCGGTAGGGACATTCTTGTATTTGATGGTAGATGCAATCTTGTTAAACCATCGAATATGAGCATGAGGATCATCCCTCTCAAAACCATAGAATTGACTTGAGGTTACAAGATTTAGTAACCCGGTTTTGAGTTCAAAATTTTCAGCCACAATGGCTGGGATAACAATAGCATCTCCATACCCATCGATGGGTGCCTGGAGAAGCTCACACATAGGACGTTCTTCCGCCATGATAACGGAAGTAGTGTGAGCAGTCCGGATCTCAGATCCGACTGATGGGGCAGAACGTCTACGGACACGCCTTCTTGGAAACCTGACAAGCTCACGAAATGGGCTTACAGACCTAGAAGAGCGAGTGCGCATACACTAGAGTTAACTCTAAGAAATCTCAGAGTTAAGGAAGGGAATTATGAAAATGGGGAAAGAAGAATCTTTTTGAGTTTTATGGTTTTATATATATATAGAAACAAAAGAAAAATATTTTTGTGTTTTATATGTTTTAAGATGTTTTTGGATTTTTGGATTTTTATAAGAAAATATAGATATATATAGATGGTATGAACAAGGAGTGAATATTCAAATCACTAATCTGCTAAACGTAAGATAATTAGCACAGCTCCCCGGCAGCGGCGCCAAAATTTGGTTGGCTCCCAAACGGTCAGTTTTATTACACAAGTCAACCACTTGTGAATGGTCAACCGTAATAAAAGCCAGACAGCTTGAGAACGCAATGCAATTAAGTCCAGGAGAGTTTAGTGTTTCCCCAGGTCGTTAAGTCCCAACGAGCTGTGCGACTGAATAACCAAACGTATAGTGATCGGGTGATATTGAACGGGAAAAGGTTTGATGATTATACTAGATGACAAAGGAAAAGTGAAAGAAAATTAAAAAGCTAAATTATATTAAATAAACGCCATCACTATTTTTAAAATTGGATTTTCTTGATTTTTCTTTTATAAATTTGAATTAAAAACTAATTTTAAACTTTAAAACTAAATTAAAATACTAAAAATTATGAAAATTAAGAGGAAAATTGTGAAACTATTTTTCAAAAATCTAAAATAACTAAAGAGAATTTTCAAAACTAATTTTGTATTTTTCTGATTATTTTTCTATTTTCTATGAATTAAAAACTATTTAAAACTAATTAAATGGCTAAAAATTACAAATTTAACTAAGAAAAATCTGGAAAATTTATTTTTTTGCTTTTTATATTTATCTTAACCTATGAAAATTGAAAACTTATTTTTTTGAAGTTTTTCTGATTTAATTGCAATAAAGGCTAATTAAAAAAATCCTAAAAACTGTTTTAAATAAGGAAAAATAGCAAACAGTGATGAAAAATTATGAAAAATTCAGGAAAACTCTAAAATATAATTCTAAATCTAAGAAAAATATAAAAACTATGGCTTATGTGAAGGATTTAAGAGCTGTAGTGAAACTGGTTTAGAAATAAGCACTTAAGAATAAGCTAAAAGCTAAAATAACTAACCAAGAGCTACCAGGAACTGTTCTAAACTAAAATCAACTTAAATGCACCTAAAATAACTAAGCCTAACCTCTGAATCACAAGCTACAATGGTTTGATGGTTTTTAAGCTTAAGTGCCAATTCACCCTAACCTTCTAACTTCTAGCTTAAGCACAAGCTTATCTAAAAAGCTAAATGGAAAAACAGATATGGAGAACTCAAGAACACCAACTGAAGTATCACAAAACCAAGTTTCAGCCACCACCAAGCTAAAATGAAGCTTATGCAGGCCTGCAAGAAAAGCCTGTTTCACACTCAGTGTGCTGAGTGTGAGACAGGGCAAAAATGGCTTATTGAGGGGCTGATTTGGAGCTTGTAGAAAATTACTAAAAATCTACAAAAATCAGATTTCAACTCTTGACCAACTGAAGTTAATTGTCCCAGATTTTCAACAAAATTGATCCAGAATTGAAGCTATGAAAAATCAACAAAGCTAGGTGAAAAACAGATTTTTGACACTTTTGACTTTAGAAGCAGTTTTGAAAAGTTGACTAAACTGAGATTCGAATCCAATTTATGAACTGATAATGATGTATTAAGCTAAAATGAAACTAAAATAAGCTACTTTACTGAATTCTAAACACAAATCAAGCTTTTGATCTTTAAAAATTCCAACAGATATGCAATTAGGACAGATTATTTGTGATTTTGACTTAAGAGCTATGCAAAGGCAATACTAAGACAGATATGAGTGACCTAGACCTTAACAAGCCTAAAACAACAAATCTTGTCAAATGTACTAACCTCTATCACAGTTGACTGATCTGATCCAAACACCCTTTTTCAAGAATCTGTTTTGCAATGCAACTACATAAAAGATTATCTAGCCTATGCTAACACATAAACTGAATCAATCTAATCTAACAACAGCTTAATGAACAGATAAAAGCTAATCCTAACCACAGATTCAAACTCAACAGATTTTGTAAACTATACTAGATATTGAAATAGAATAAGTACTCACAAGTTCTCCAGCTTATGTGAAGCTTAATCCAGAACCATAACTACACTAAACTACTAAAATTCACCCCATTCCAGCACTGCATCAACCCAATATTATAACCATTTCCAAATGAGCTCCAGTTTGACTTTCGTTGACCAAGTACCAAGTTTATTGAATCTGTTTGATAAGCTTATTCAAAGCTATCAACAGCTTGAATAAGCTTATATAAGTTGATATAAAGCTATTTGAAGCTTGATGCTTAGTAATGTTAAAACAGATTTGATTATAGAAAATGGAAAAACAGGAAACTTAACCAAACTTTGAATTAATACTGAAAATTAGTTACAACTGATATAATAGCTTGAGTTTAATACAAGGAAGATTGAAAGTACAATTTTAGGACTTAATTAAGACTTAAACATTAAAAACGACATTCATGAAAACTAAAAACTAAAAACTACTACTAACTATGTCTTCTCTTCCTTCTATTTATTAGCAAAAGGTCTTCCCACTTGCCTCTGAGCACATCCCACCATTTTTCATAGCCATTGGATCACTTGAATCATTTTTAGCCATTGATGGCTTTTTGGCGGGAAAAAGATATTTGCCAGTGGGGTTGATTGAGTGCAAGGAAGGAGAAGCTTTTAATGCTTCTTGGATTGTTGGGTGAGGTGAAGTGATAAGGGTGGATTATGTTGAGCTGGAAGCATGGTTGATGGAGTGTTGCAGAAATGGTGGGTGAAGACAGTGGAAAAAGGAGGGAAAGAAGGCGGGGTTTGACTATCTGGTTTGACTGGGGGTTTAATATTAGACAAGGGGTCAAGGTCCAAGGGGGGTTCAAGGGTCAAGTTGGCAGGGCTCAAGGGTGTTTTGACAGGGGGCCAAGGGTCAAGTTGGTTTGGTATTAATACAAGGACCAAACTTGCATTTTCTGATATTTGAGGGACCAAAACTGCCAAATTTTCAAAGTTATTCCAAGGGACCAATTATGACAAGTTTCAATAGTACAAGGACAATTAAAGATATTTTTAAACTTCCAAGGACTATTTTTGCCAATTTTGAAACTTGAAGGACCAAACTTGTAAATTCCCCAAACTTTTTACCCAAGGATCATTTTTGACACATTTTGATTTTGAAAGGACTTGGGTTGACTTTTATCCCAAAATAAATGCTCAGGGACTGATTTTGTCAAGATTTGAAAGTCGGGGGACTGAAACTGCCAATTATGCAAACTTAGCTCGATTTTCATCTGATTTTAAACGTTTTGCATCTGAAATATATAAAATACATTTTTGGGATATTTTCAGTATTTTGATGCATTTCTGAGCGTTTTTAAATGTTTTGCAGTTCAAATTTGACCAAAAATGATGAGTATTCACACACTCATCACTAATCCAACGATCAAAACTAAAACCACGTGGATAAGGATGGTAGAAGACCAAGGGCCAACGGAGTCAAATCAACCAGAGCATTAAAAGTCGTAAACCGTCTACGTTGTAAAAAACACTTCCCAAGGAAAGGAAACGTCAAGAAAATGCTTTGAGAATGCGGAAGAGAAACCGATCCGCAAGAAGTAGTTTAAGTAAATCCACCGCATACGACAATATCCGCACGCAGTGCACATACTAGACTGGGGGGACTGGATGGTATGCAGTTCCAAAGGGTAAAAAAGCATTCCGAAAAGGAAAAAAACGCACGGAACTGTGAAAGTGCTTAGTCAACTCAAAGTCTAGTATGTGAACATACTAGACTGGGGGGAACTTGATGACATATAGTATGTATAACAGGCCTACTAGGCCTAATACACACTATACATACACTGGGTTCAGGACCAATGATGACAAACCCTAGGCCTATAGTAAGTCCAATGACTAACTTAGCTATGGTCCAGGCCTTAAGACGCTCGCAAGATACATAACGGGCTGAACCTTCAACCGTTAGACCTCTTACGTCCGCGTCCGCGATTAACACGGAACCCTTGTCCGCCAAGGGTCCGACTCCGGTAACCGACCACTATATGCGAGAATCTAGGAAGCCCCATCGGCAAACCTTGCCTATAAAAGGGGCTCTAATCCCCATACAAGGTACAATAACTTTCTCTCTCATAATAACACACACATACTCTTACTTTCCCTCTCAAGAATGTGTACTTACTCTCACGACGGAGTCTAATCGTGGTGTCCGTCCCCACAGTAAGACTAACGGTTTACCGTTATTGTGCAGGAATCTTACTCAAACTACTTGGATTAGTACAAGATCAACCATCAAAGGCTTGTTGCCCAGTCTGACAAACTATACTCAGACCCATTATAACCAGTTGCACAAATTGTACTAACAATTACATTATACAAATGACAACGTACATGCGTCAAAGAAAAATAAACAACAAAAAACAACAATTACTTGGTCTATCATTTTTCCAAATTTGTCACGGGTTCCAGAACTACTTCATCATTTCTGATATAATTTTGTCAAATTTGAAACCTGGTTCGACCCGGGTGGTTCAACCGGTTGAACCGTTCCGGTCAAAAAAATAAGTCGATTTAAACTGAGTCAACCCGACAGGTTGGGTTGAAAACAAGTCAATATAAATCGGGTCTACCCGCCCGGTTTGAAGCGTCCTGGTTCAACCCGATTTGCGATGTGTATTCATAGTTTCCTTTTGAAATATATGTCTTCAACATTTCCACTTTAGTTTCAACTTTTTACTTTTTGGTTTTTTCTTTATATATAATATATAGCAGGGTACTCGCGCATTTTGGCGACGGGTACCCTGTGACTATTAACCGCAAAGATAGATCTCGATGAGACCTGATTCACTAGTTTGTATCGGTTTCAACGGGTCCTCTCTAGTTCATTTTCGGATGGCTTTAATTGGTTCGCCGAATCGGTGGCGACACAGGTTCCCGGTTGAACACCTTGGTCCGGTCTGGTCTGGTTTTTAAAACTATACGTAACATCAACTTGTTAGCTTGTATGAAGTTCTGTGTGTTTTATTAATTTGTATAATGTATATAATAACATGTACTTTTCATTTTAGGGTGTTTTAAAAATATCATTAATTAGTGTGTTCAATTATTTTATATTTTTGATTATGTTGTATCTTCTTTAAATTGTACGTTATGAAAATTTATTGTACTTTTTAGTAAGGGGCGTTTTAATTGGTTGTTTTTAATTTGATAGATGTGTTTTTAATTAGTTGTATAATATGAATAAATTATTGTACTTTTAACTAATGGGTTGTTTTAGTAAAAGTATTAACTACACTATGCAATTCTCTCTCATTTGACCAATTTCAATATTTTAATTTTTCTGTATTTCACTTTTCAATAGAACCTCCGATCAAACTGTACCTTAACATCATCATTAGCAACCAGATCCATTAGTTATGAGACTTTTTATTATATTATGATCAAATTATTTCATGAATTAGTTTACTTTTACAAGACTAGAGATTGAGAACTAAGTAATTTAGTTGCTTAGATATTGTTAGGAGGTATCACGCTATGAAACCAGACTCCTTTTTATTGTACTTAAAGCAATATTTTAGTTTGATTACAGGGATGGCAATGAGTCGGGTTCTGTAACACCCCTAAATCTCGGTACAGCGGAAGACTTAATCAAGTTTTCGGGGCGTTAATATTGGATTGGTATCGCACACAAGTATAGCAAAAAGATAGTCATTTAACATTCAAAACCAATCCCAAATTTAAGTATTCAAAACATTTAATCCAAAAGTATAATTATTAGGCCCAAAACATGATTTAATAAAATAGGTCCCCAAAATTTATCAGAGTCAGAAATGATCCTTGAACCCCGCGTTCTTGCCAAGCTTCCACCGATCACGTATTCCAAACATCTCTCAAATACATGAGAAATCATGCTAAAAGGTCAGCTTAGTGAGTTCATAGGTTTAAGTTCAACAAAATTATAGTGGACCTGTAAGAGTTGATTTGCTATGCAAGACCTAAATAGATAAATACCGTTTGCACACACTGATCCTACCCGGATCTCCAATCATATCCCGCATCCAGGGATTACTCGGGCCCCGCGACTCTAGTCCAGCACTGTCGTGGCAAAATCTAGAACAATTGCCAACCCCGGACTAGGTCGAGGTAGAAGTCTATTCTTAGCTAGGCACGGTTAAACCTAGACTAAGACAACAACTACCGCACATCTATCTAAACAGTCAAGCATATAAGCAAATCCAAATAGTTTCAACGGTCCAAAAACAGTAGCATGATTCTCACCCCAATATAGTTAAAAACGTAGATAAAAGTGGGGCTATGAAACTCACCTCAAGCAATCAACGTACGAATAAACACTAGCAGAAGATAATAGAAATCATGGCACAACAACTATCGACTCGGCACAACCTATTAATGTAGACCAAATCTTAATATATAATTCCCATAATCAACGTTATCTACCCCAATGTATTTCATTTCGTTATTTCCAAAAATGTCTCGTTTCACCATTTAATCTTAGTGTTTGGTATTCCTCATGTGGGTGTATCGACTCAATATGATGCTATGAATGCACTCAAACAACCAATATATAACTCAATGCGACACAATGAGACCTCTAAACGATAAGCTCCATAGTCCAATAAGTTTTGGAATAAATAGTAGACCTTATCGAATTCGTCAACTCGATAAACTCATTTATTTACTCGTGTCGCTTATTATCCCGTAAATCAATCGTATCCTAAAGAGTCATAAGGATAATTCACCCATTAATAAGGTTACCCAACGTACCTAGCGGGCTCTTATTAGATTCGTCAACCTAATAAGTCTGCTACCCACGTGGATCAACACTATTAATGCTAGGTTATCCGTAACCCATGCACACAACGTAAGTAAATAAATACTTAACTAATATTAAATGTCCACAATTGACATTTATCGATAAACGTGTACTCGAAACATTAATTACTTATTCCTTATGAAACATTTCCAATTTAGTCGTTAGTTTCCGTTTAAAAATAGTAAATAACAAGATAAGTCTTGTTATCGATATTTTTGGTACAAAAGCCCATTTATTATTTACATTTCATAGTTCTATTAGCATTTTCATGTATAAATATATATTTCGTCAAATTCCATTATTAGTTTCATAACGTTATCTGTTTCGAGTCCACGAGCACGAGTCATGACTTCTCGGCTTTTAATCAATCAATAGTCCAAATTATACTAAAGTCCATGTTACGGCTTTGTCAGAGTCAACTATTGACTAAAAAGTCAAAGTAACGCCGACGTAGCTCAAAGTCAACAATATATATATCAAGTCCAATTTAAATGTCATAATATCGCAATTCAATCCCAAACCAACTCAAAACAATCCCGCCAACCAATCAATCAACCAAAAATACCCGAAACCAATGTTATGACCCTAATGGTCATGACACGGTCACGGTTAAGACCACGTGAACCAAACAAGCTCTAGAAGCATTTCGGCTCCACACGTCTCATCCAAACCTCAACTACATCAACCAACAAGCTACCAAATCGACCCGACCCGGAACCATGGCCCAAGTGGGTCACGTACGCAAGCCAAGGGCCACATACGTGCCCTATGTGGCTCGTACACTCTTCCACACCAATCAAACATCACCCAAATCCATTCCACAACATCCAAATCCAATCATTCAAGCTTCAATCACTAACCAAACACAAAACCCATCATCTATCTTAACAAAAAATATGAAACTAGACCTAAAATGTATAAACCCATCAAATTGATACACCACACATTTACCAAACACTAATTACTTATTTATTTAGACATTAATTAGACTTAATTCCATGTTTCACCCAAAAGCCCCAAATTTGGACATTAGGTCGAAACCCTAATAGCCCATACGTGGCTTTTTATTGCCCAAACAAGCTCTAATCTTGTTCCATTTACCTTATTCAAGCACCAATTGCAGTATTAGATGAAAACCCTAAAAGTACGAATCTTAATCTTTAAATTTGAAGGTGTTATTGAAGGCTTTTGTTGGAGTATTTTATATGGATAGAAAGAGGATGAAATGATCTACAAGATAGTGGTGGAGGTGAGATACCACATGCCGGAATTTGGCCGGAGGTGGCCGGACAAGGTGGCGACCAAGGGTGGTGGTGGTTAGAGTTTTTATTTTTGAAGAGAGAGAGAGAGAGATTAGAGAGAGAAAGTGGGTGTGTGTGTGTTTTTAGTGAGAGAAAGTGAAGAGTTGAAATGAAGGGAAGTGGAGTTTATATATTTTGAGGGAGGGACCAAATAATAAAAGAGAGGAAGGGGAGGGGACGCCGGCCTAAGCAAAAGAGAGGGGCCGTGGTTGCCATTTTTCGTAAAACGTCTCGTTTACCCATTCCCGAGCTCATAAATTGTCCCCCGAGTGTCCCACGACGTTCATTCGACTTTCTAACATCGTTATTTATGTTTTCCCACAAGTTTTGACTATTTATTTGTCAATTTTTGAGTTACGGTCTAAAAGTTACAATATTTCTCGTTTTAGGCTTTTCTAGTGCCGAATCGAATAGTGTCTATCAAATAGAGTTAAAACTCATACGATAACTCATTCAGTAGTGAAATAAACCGTAAAAACCAATAGACGATATAAAATCAAGTCATGGTTTATAAAAATAGTGATAAAGGCAAAACTCGATTTAGTTTAACGTAATGCGGTTACCTAAAATAGACTCCCTAAATTGCCAGTTGTTACAGGTTCGAGTCTGGTTTTAGTGTACTCGTACCCGCATTTGTTTATAATATCTGAAGCCGTACCCACCTCATTACCCACCGGATACCCGATTAATATTATCCATCAATTTTTCGGGGTTTTTTGCGGGTATCGGTTATTTCCAATTGAATATGATATGGATAAACAGCGGTATTAAAATTAAGTTACACTGAAATCAACCGACAAAACAAAGAAAAACACCTTAATATATTCAAATTTTTTAAAGAAAATGAATATTATATCAAAATTTTTATGAGCGATTTTACGGAGTTTGTGGGGTTTACGTAGTATGCTTGGGACGCTTACCAAGCGTCACTGTCAAAGGTTCGACGAAACTACACGCCTAGGGGTCATGAGGGTGCTCATAGTCGTTTAGTTGCCGCTTATTTCTTCGAAGAACCGTTGTATGACGAAAGAACATTCCGTGAGCGGTTCCGAATGAGCCGAGAACTATTCACCCAAATTGTTCGAGAGCTAACCCATTATTCTCCTTATTTTCAACAAACTCCTGATTGTAGGGGCGTACTTGGTATTTCCCCATTGGTCAAGTGTATACAACAATTCGTCAATTTGGATATGCGGCCGTTCCTGATTCTCTTGACGAGTATCTGCAATTGGCTACAACAACAGCACGTGATTGTCTCCGTAACTTTTGTATGGTTATTATAGAGTTATTTGGTGCTGAGTATTTGCGAAAGCCCACGTATTCTGACTCATCACGAGCATAAGCATGGGTTTCCAGGGAGGATGTGAAGCATTGATTGTAGAAGTTGGGAGTGGGAGAATTGCCCAAATAGTTTCAGAGGTCAATTTGCTAGGGGTGATCCCGGGCACATCCATTCATTATATTGGAAGCGATTCGCCTCCCAAGATTTATGGTTTTGGCATGCGTTCTTTGGTGTCTCTGGGATGAATAACGACATAAACGTTTTACATCGTTCCCCCATTTTCAATGATATCAAATCTGGGAGTGCACCGGAACTTGAATTTGAGGCTAACGATGTTGCTTACAAAAGGGGATATTATCTTACTGACGGGATATATCCGAAATGGTCTGTTCTTATTAAGTCCATTTCAAATCCTCCTGCGAGTGATGAAAAAAGAATATTGTACAAGAGGAAGCACAAAACAGCAAGGAAAGATGTGGAACGAGCCTTCGGTGTGTTGAAGAAGAAGTGGAAAATGCTTAAAGTTCCGACTCAAGGGTTGTACCAACGTGATCTCCGAAATATTGTGTACACATGTATCATATTACATAATATGATCATCCGACACAAGCAGCGGGGGGTATATCCAACATGATTTGCACAAGAGGGCCACCGTGATCATGATCCGTTAAGATCCCATGCATAATCCTTAGTAGTTCTTCAGGAGATAATGGACCGATCAACTCATCTAAACTTAAAATCTGATTTGGTTGAACGCGTTTGGAGAAACCGTGGAAATGATGACAATCAAGAGATTGAAGACGAAGATGAAAGTCACGAAGACGCAACTGACGATGAAGATTTTTTGTGATGTTTTTAGTTTTTAATAAGTATTGTAATATTTACATTTTATTAGTTTAAGTTTTAAATTATTGTTGTAATTTTTAAGTATTTTTATCAATGAAATTTAATTTCGTTGTTAAAAATATTTGAATTTAAAAAAAAAAATAAGAAAATAAATAACTTGATCACCAGTGTAGCATCTAGGTGATCGTCAGGTCGTCGGAGAGAGAAAGCCGATGTGGCACAGGTGACCCAAGTCACCACTGTGCATAGTCTTATCTATATAATAGTTATAAAGCATGAATACCCAATTTTAAATTTTAAAATTTTCGAATATTGAAAACTTGAATTAATATAGTTTGCTTAAATTATATTTCTATATATCTTTTATACTTGGCAACTTTTTAAAAATAATAATTTATTAATTTAAAAAAACGCAAAATTTATATTTCAAAAAACGCACGCTTTGTATTGAGGGTCAAACCAAAATCACGATTTTACAAATATAATTATTTATCGCTATACACTGTCATTTTGCGCGAATATTCGTCTATTTCTATCAATAAGTATATTGATATTGGTTTAGTGTGGTCCAATATTTTAAGGAGTTGATACTCAAAAAAAAAAAAAAAAAAAAAAATATATATATATATATATTATTCACACACCACAATACCATATGACTATTGCACAAGTTACAACATGATATATGCATGATTGTGGTGTAAGAATCGTGCCACTATCAACTCCCAAATATTTTAACATGATTCTGGTTACTGTTGTCTATTTTAATATTTTCTCTTACATATTAGTGCGACCAAAACTCACTATGCGTTCAGCCGTTCACACATTTCACGAATATTTTAGGTAGGTATGTGGCATTAAAAAGACCATAATCATAGACTTTTCGTCATATATAATATGAACGAATCCTTGTCATCCCAGCTCCGAATAATATTATTCGCAAGTTGGTGCACGTATCATTTACATTGACTAAACGAAAGAATCACATCATTAAACAAATGGTCAATTATTTGTCTTGGACTGATATTCAGTGAGTTATCTCCAACTATTCAACATTACATTACTTTATTTAATTCCCGAAATCAGATTTATTAGTAGACTATAGAGTTGAAACACGTAATAATTAAATAAGAATCAACAAAAACACGTACCTAGTAATATGTTCGCGTATGCGATCGGTATTTTTACAAATTTTCTGGGATTATTCGAGGAAAGCTCAATTCCAGATAGTACCTCGAACCAAATATAAAAATCTCTTGTATAATAAGAGAAAATACAAAATGGAAAAATGAACTTTTTTAAGAGATCTCAATTTTGAAATCAAGCTTTATTGGCTAGTGATGAAATAATTAATAAAATTTTAGTTGTTAAATTTTAAATAATAAAAACTTAATTACACTTATCAGTTTATGTTTTTTTTTTTGTTTTTGTTTTTTTTAGTGAATACCCTCTAATATTTATACTTACATACACATTGTTGTTGTTGTTGTTGTTGTTATCTCTATATACTAAAACCCGAAGGTATCTTAGGGAATATTCCTTAAATTGGGCTTCTAAGATGTTAGCCTGACTTGGCCTGTTTTGCTGGCTCGTTTGCCGTTTGTTATTTGGTGTTATGATCCTATTCGGTGTTGCATATTTGTCTCAACCTTTTGCACCAGACAAACACACCGCCTCTCTCACACACTCTCTCTCTCATTCTTATCGAAAACCAGATTCAACAACCCAGAAAATTCTTCAGTTCTTCTTCCCAAATCCAGATCCACAAATTTCTTTAACAATACTCAAGAGACGGATTGAAGAAGTAGAAAAATTAATTGTGCAAGTTTATCAACCCTAACTACATCTTTGAATTTGACTATCAGTTCGGATATTTCGAACTACAAAGTAAGAATTGGATATATTATACCAAAAAGTACATGGATCAATCAAGGTTTGTCCATCATAAAGCATATTCAGATTCACTTTTTACTTCGGCTATTTCGGTTTTTAATTCGTATGAATTTCACTTTGCTCATATATTTTCAAATTCTAGCTTTTCCTTTGGCAAGAGCACGAACAAGTGAAGAAAATCATGAAACTGTGTGCACAAGATTCAAACTCGAGTTCCTTATATTTGACAAAAGGTAATCTTTTACGGTTTTATGTTGTTGCAAATTCCTCTTTATTTAATATTTAGCGACCGATAAAAGTTAATAGTCACTTGGGGATAAACTATTGGTGATTTTATCTTCAGTATTGTCAAAAAAATAAATACACGAACAATATACTTATTGATGAAGATGGTTTTGGTTTTAGCGTGTGGCCGCTCATGATTTTGGTTTTTGTTTTGCAGGTAATTGACGGACCTGAACACGAGTATGGGTTGGAATACCAGGCTGAGGTATAATATTTTTGATTTTGGCTTTTGTTGTGAAATCGAGTCGTTTGTGCAGAAATGTTACTTTGTCTGTCGTTGTTTGTTTAAGCTTATTTTTCAATTATCAGATAATTTGAATTGGGCTATATTTCATTAGTTCAATTTTTGGTAAAACCTTTGTTCCTTAATAATGGTTGAACCACATTTTCGGAAAATGTGGAACAATAACCCGGATTAGTTCGGTATTTTGATTTTTGTTGGTTACGGATTTTTATTATGGATTGATAGTTGGACATATATAATAAACAGATGCTTGGATTAAGAAAAAATTGGGTTGTTTTGTGTTTAAAATGATTCTTTTTCTGTGTTTCTATAGATTTTTGATATCTTTTTAGTAAAGATGAGGGTAGCAGGTGGTCGGAGTTTGGTGGTTTGGCCGGAAAAGTGTTAATTTGTTCATGTCGCATGCTAAGTGTTTGATAAAATGGTTTAATGATATATTACAGAATGGTTGCGTCACTGGAGAGGGATTTGTCGTGGCCAAAAAACTTAGCAAGCAATATGGCTTTATTAAACCTGTAAGTTGAATGCTAGATATGTTTACAGATAGATAGTTTGTTGATATTTTGATTATTTTCAGTGTTTGGTTATTAATTTATAATTTTGATGGTGGGTTGATAAGCAGATGTAGAGGCTTAGACAAGAAGAGAATGTGCAAGGTATGGTTGGTTCTTGAAGCAAACGATTTTACACCCCTTAGCGTGCCTCGGCCACCCAGAAATCAGATTCACATTCGATCACATAGTTTATGTAACAATATCACAGGTACCAGAATTCGATAGATTCTTGCACATTTAACTTATTAGAATTATCAAACAAACGTAATACTGGGTTTGATGTAAATTGGCATTTCCAGGAAATGCTCTTTAGGGTGGTTGGGTTGTCCCACAGTTTTTTTGCATTGTCTCTGCTGACGGAAACAGTAAACCACAATGCCCAGGCCCCCAAACTGTAAAGAACAAAATAAGGCATATAATTATATCAAAGATCCAAAATGAAGTGTTAGTATCTTTACAGTTTATCTGCATTTCTGATATTTTTTTATTTGGTTGCAGTGGAAAGCTAGCAAACCTTGGTAAATCCCAAAGAATACGTCTAGAAAACCAATTGCGAGGTGATATTATAAAACCAAAATTTAATATATAATCTTGATTTTTTTTCCATCAGTGTCATATGCAATGATCACTCAGAAGTTAATGTATATTCTACCCCGTACGCTTCTTTCATCTTTTTGTGAACCTACAAAAGGTATTGGGTATACACGTGTATATGCAAAAACATAGTTTGTGTACGTAGCATCAAAGAAACGATAAAGATCTATTTGTAATAGTACTACATGTACCAATCGTGTCTTTATAATATCATGTGCGCGAACTAATGTTAACTTTTTGAAAAGCCTATGAATGTGAGCCGTCAACGGCTAACTTACCTTCAATAGTATTTTTCTGGACAACATGCTTTTGGAACATCGCTAGTCGGTGAAGGTTAATAGAACAGGAAACAAGAACACCAAGGACGAGTCACCTTTTCATGCAAACCTGACTCATGAACCTTCACAACATCAGGTCCCTAATGTTCCTACATTTACAGGTTATTGTGTCACACTGTTTTGCGCCTTACATTTCTCTTCTCAGTTATTTCAAACTGACGAGGTATTGTTTTCTTATTGGTTGCAGGGTTCTCGAACGTGCTGATTGTTCTAGACTTTGAATTAGGGGTTTTCCAGAATGCTGCAAGTAGTTCAATGCCTATGAATAGGCCTATCCGTGCTCTAAACTCTGAGTCCCACAAAAGGAAGCCGACACCCAATGGTGAGCCGTGGTCGTAATAAAGACACGATTGGTACAAAAGGAGCTGCGGACAAGCTTACGTAGGTATGTGACAACATAGGTAGTTATAGTGTTTCACAGTATAGGTCTTTGATTACTCCTTCCCTTTTGCACTAACATTATTACAGGTAACCGTCACCCACAAATAGACCCTGAATTTACTGAAACCAGGCCTACGACTGTAGCGACGGGTGGGCATGTCAGCAAAGTTTGTAGACTTAGTTAACTTATGTTACATTTCTTTTGTAGTACCTGTTACTACAAGCTTATGTTTAATTGTTTCTCATCGACTCTATATGCAGGATCTCTGAGTGAATACAAAGCATTTGGGCCCTGCAAATGCGTGTGCCTACGTTGTAACACACAATTTTAGGAGGAAGAAAAATTAAGCACTTCATCGCCGACTTCAGGCCCTCTATATCACCATTGATGTCTAGGGGGCAGAGTGAAGGTGTTTATACCCCAAGAATACCATCCTTTTAAAAATTCATTGTAAAACTGTTTTGGTAACATCACTTAATTTTTACTTTAATTTCATAGAATTTGTTAGCTTTATTGACTTTGTTAGCTTCTGGATTGTGGTTTCTATAATTATATGGTTTCGTATTTATTATTGTAGGTGATGGAGTTACAACGGGATATATCGGCTAACGACAAGATTCGGTGACTAAAAAATGACATGATAAGTGATTGTACAATAAATTGCACTACCAGGCTTCGACGATGATCAAAGGTATGAGGGGTGTATGTTCTAGCCAAGATTGTCTTTCACCTGAGAATAAGAAATACGAAGACACTATGTTAAGTGATTACGCAGGGGTTGGACCCTGCGAACAACCTCCGACGTGAGAGTAAGTATGAGTTATGGTTGTGTAAGTGTGTGTAAGTAAAGAGATGAGTGTTGAATGAGCTTACCACAATCCTTTACCCGCCCAACCTATTTATAGTGGAAGAAATAGGGTTAGGGGCACCTCTGCGCGAATGTCGGAGAACATGGGGGCGTCCCATGTTTGTGGGTAACCGCTAGGGCTTAGTGACCCACGTTCTCAAACTTGGCGGGGAAGCCAGGAAAGAGAGGGAGATCGTAGGTTTGACCAAGTCAGGAGGTTCTCCTATCCTTTGATCCTTCGTCAACTATACCCCGAAGGGCTTAGGGCTTCGAATGGCGAATTCCCCATAGGTAACCTTCGTGTGCACGAATGGTTTGACGCCTACGAATATTCTGGAGACCTAACTTGGGCCTTCGTACAGAAGGGCTTTGACACGTCTCGAAGGAGTGTCCTTCGAGCCGTTCGGAAGGTTTTAAGAGGTTTCTTGAATCTGTTTCCTGGGGGTAACTGGTTAACTTTGGCTAAAAGACCTGAAGGAGATGTGCCAAATCTTTTTGCGAGGGTGTATACCAACATAACAGCTTGGAAGGGCAGTTTTTTCTATGTGCAAAACACTATTATCCCACCCAACTATTCAGAGTTTTTGAATAAGGAGTACATGTTTGATGCAAAACGATTCAATGACCCCTTTCCGTATGA
Source organism: Chrysanthemum seticuspe (assembly GCA_019973895.1). Classification (NCBI taxonomy): domain Eukaryota; kingdom Viridiplantae; phylum Streptophyta; class Magnoliopsida; order Asterales; family Asteraceae; genus Chrysanthemum; species Chrysanthemum seticuspe. The sequence goes on along the minus strand of BPTQ01000008.1, from coordinate 222,615,159 downwards.
AGTTCGAAGGAATCCATGCTATCAGCGCTTGCCTAGATATCCTGCGGATGTGCAAGTGTTCCCCGAGCCAATCTTGTACATGGCTGGGATTGCCCACAGCTGGGAGGGGTCTCCCAACAAGCCTTTTATCATTTATCATAGACAAAGTATGTTTTTCTACTTTTATTTAAGTAGGACCAATGTAGCACTGATATTTATTTGTTCTTGCTTCTTTTTTGTAGAAATGTCGTTTAGGAACTTCATGTATCAAGACCTTGCTGAAGACTTGAGCTTCATGCCTGCTGAGAAGGCCGAAGAGTCCTATGGTGTTGGTTCACCTTCCACATCTGTCAACAACAATGATGTAGACACTCCTAAACCAGAGCCTGTTGCCTCAGCACCCCCACAAGCATTGTTGGAGGGTCCCTCCCAATTGGTTGAGAACGTGGCAGATTCGGACGATCCTGCAGAGGAGGATGTCCCAATCACAGGCTCCACTGGTATAGTTGATAGATTGAAGAGTAGGAAGGGAACAGCTGGCAAGGCTATCAAGTCTACAAACAAGAGGAAAACTCCCCTCCCAGCCTCCGGATCCAGAGCAGTGCGACAAAAGAATGTCCAAGGCAAGAAGTTTGTTAAGTCTTCCTGTGAGTTGCCAGATGAGACTGTGGAAATGTATGGTAAACAATTTCTCCTATTTAAATGTGTGAAGTAACAATTGTAGTGACTAACTCTGTCCTTATGCATTGTATTTTGTCGCAGGCCTTCCAGATACGAAGGAGCTTCCCAACGCTTTGTCCTGCCACCGAATTATGGATCATGTTACCCCCTCCCAATGGAAAGGATTGTTGGACAATATGTCCATCGAAGGGGTCTACGATCTACACGACAAGGGTGTTGCAAGGCAGGCAGTGTTGGACAATCATTTGAATGGTCGAACCAGGGAGTTACTTAGGGCTGTTACCAAGGCAAGACAAGAGATGGATGTCATGCTGAAGAGGGAGAAGCACAGAGACCAGGAGTATGCCAAGCTGGAGGCTAAGTGTGATGAGATTGAGAGGGATGCTGAGAAGAACCCACTCGTCTAAGACCTTCGTGAGAAGATAGCCGAATTGACAGCTGAATGTGGCAAGCTTAAGTTGGAGGAGGCTAAGGTTGTCAGCCTCACTGGTCAAAATTCTGTGCTAGAGGCAAAGTGTGCCGGTTTGGAAAGTGAGAGGGCTAGGCTTGGAGAGGTAGAAGTGAAATTGAGGGAGGAGGTTGACGGCTTGCAGATGAGGTATAAGATGCTGCAAAAAGACCGTGTTGAGGTCATGTCTAAGGTAGTGCCATACATAGCCATGGAGCTCTATCATAGTGATGAGTTGGGAGCTGCAATGTGGAAGGTTATCAAAGCAGCTATCTTTCATGGATGGTGCTTGGCTTTGGAGGAGGCTGCTAAAACAGGTAAGCCCGTAGACCCCTCTAAAATTGAGTGCTACCATCCCTCGTCGAAGGCAGAATACGAAGATGCGGGATATGCATTTGCAACTGCAGAGTACCCCTTCCTGGCTGAAGATACCAAAGACCCCATGGCACCTCTGGAAGACCTCCTCTCAAAGAAGCCATGTAAGATCAAGCCTGCGACCCCTACCAAGAAGACGGTTTCCACCAAGACTGCCTCAGTTCAACCATCTCCAACTCCATCTCCTCAGAAGCCAGAGTGAAGGCTGCCATGTTGGCAGTGATTTGGTTCCAAGGGTAGCGTGTACTCTTTTTAAGACAATTTGATGTTACTTTATGATGTGTGTCTGGTTCCTTAAATAATTTAATATTTGTGATGTATGACCTAGGCCAAAGACAACTTAAATGGGGCTTCGGCTCCATATGCAGGTACAAGGGCATTAGCCCTTATTTTGAATGACACGGTGTGGGCGAGTATCCCTACAAACTTAGCTATTTTTTATCTTGTGAACTTCTCTTACGCCATTTTTCCAACGCTTAATTTTTACAACCTAAGGTTAAGCAACCTCATTGTGTGTAAATTTCAACACCAAGAATATAATGACCAATTTTGATCATTGATAGAGGGTCGCAACCCACTTTATCTCAAATCCATTAAGTAATATGACTTTGCTTGTTCTTTCACAAGTGCCATAAACTACTAGGAGAGTTAATGTGAATGTTTTAATAGGCTTAAGTAATGAGGCGTTTGTTACGCCGTATGCCTTTTTATTCGACATTGAAACTCATAAACGACTTGGCTGAACAAATCTTTGTGTTTAAGAAACGAAGCAAGAGATTTGTGGGAAATGTCTTACTCATCATGGAATTGGTAGAGAGGATTACATCATTCTTGAAATGAAAACTAAGACAACTACCAATAATGTTTGTTTTCCCATGAGAAGCTTCTAATTACAAGAATGAAAAAGTAAAAATACTTCTTAAACATAGAACTTTCGGAGGTTTGTACCATTCCATGTCCTCTCGATGGGTTCTCCGAGAAGAGTGGCCAGTTTTTGGGCTCCGTTGCCATAGGCCTCAGCTATCACGTAGGGTCCTTCCCATGTGGGTCCTAACTTCCCCTGGTATTATGCTTTGCTTGCACTATTGAGGCGTAGCACGTATTCCCCAGGCTTGAAGGTGGAAGGCCTGACCATTTTGTTGTAGTAGCCTTCGATCTTATGCTTGTGCATGGCTTCTCGGATGGAGGCTATCTCTCTCCTTTCTTCTAGTAGATCAAGGTTCTCCCTAATCTTTTCATCATTTTGGGAAGCATAATACATTGCCACACGCTCCGTGTGTACACTTAGTTCCGAAGGGATAACTGCTTCTGTTCCGTATGTTAGGCTGAAGGGGGTTTCACCATTGCTTGACTTGGGTTGCGTCCTATGAGCCCACGGTACTTGAGGGAGCTCGTCCACCCACCTGTGATGAGTTCGTCCCAACCTTTTCTCAATCCCTTTGACGATGTCTCTGTTTGTAACCTGCACCTGTCCGTTACCTTGTGGATGGTAGACAGATGTCCACGACTGCTTTATGTTGAGCCCTTGACAGAAGTCATAGAAGACTCCTTCTGCAAACTGCTTACCATTGTCGGATATGATGATGTGGGGCACTCCGAATCTACACACAATGTGCTCCCACACAAACTTCTCAATCTGTCTCCCCGTAACGGAGGCTAAGGGTTTAGCCTCTACCCACTTAGTAAAGTACTCGATTGCCACCAGCAAGAATTTGACTCCTCCAGGAGCCACAAGCATAGGTCCTACGATATTAATTCCCCACTGGGAGAAGGGCCATGCTGATGTCACACTTGTCATTTCCTGCTTTGGTAGCTTGGGAACATTTGAGTGTATCTAGCAAGCTTCACATTTGAGAATGATTTCTGCCGCGTCCCTATGCATCGAAGGCCAGTAATAGCCTAACTTCATTATCTTTGAGACAACTGAACGGGGCCTTGCATGAAGGCCGCAGGATCCTTCCTGGACTTCAGCGATGATGCTAGTAGCCTGCTTGGGTCCCACGCATCTTAACCAAGGTGATAGAAACGACCTTCTATATAGGGTTTCCCCTATTAGCCGGTATTGTGGGGACTTAACTCGTATTTTCCTTGCTAGTTTGGGATCTTCGGGGAGAAGACCACTTATCAAGTACTCCCTGATAGGAGTCATCCATGTCTCTCCTTCTTCATGAACCACGTCCGTGACTTCCTTACGAATAATGGACCTTTCAGGTAGGACTTCGACTAGTACTTCTTTGGTGAGATGGGCGAAGGCCATAGAGGCTAGCTTGCTCAGTGCATCTGCCTTCTTGTTCTGATTCCTATGAACATGTTGGATGGTGTAGGAATCGAAGCTATCCAACATCTCCTTTGTTTTTTCCAAGTACTGTTTGATGACGGGCTGCCTTGCTTCATAGGATCCTGTCACTTGGTTAGCTACCAATTGAGAGTCTACGAAAACGGCAAGAGCTTTGACCTCCATATCTTTAGCTAATCGAAGGCCTGCTAATAGGGATTCGTACTCCGCTTCATTGTTTGTGGCTTCAAACTCAAAACAAAGAGCATATGTATGCTCCTTCCTATCAGGGCTGACCAGCATTAGACCTGTTCCAGAACCATCGGAGCTTGATGCTCCGTCTGTATAAAGTTTCCAATCATCCTGTGCTTCGGTGAGTTTAGCTTTGGGCTCTTCCTTTTCTGTGTCCGCTTCGGAAGGTGTTTCTGCCAAGAAGTCTGCGAGAATTTTCCCTTTAATAGAGTTTCGACCCTTGAACTCTATTTCATGCTCCCCAAGTTCGATAGCCCATTTAGCCACCCTTCTAGACTTTTCAGGATTCGACAAGATCTATTTGAGTGGCTTGTCGGTTAAGACTGTGATCGGATGGGCCTGGAAGTATCGTCGGAGCCTTCTTCTTGCGTAGATTAGAGCTAGTATTAACTTCTCCAATGTTGGGTAGTTGACCTATGCCCCCTGTAAGACCCTGCTAACAAAGTAAATGGGGATTTGTCGCTTGTCCCGTTCTGCCATAAGAACTGCGCTAATGCTCTCCATTGAGGATGCTAAGTACATGAACAACACCTCGCCTTTGATTGGGGCTGTAAGTGTTGGAAGGATTTCAATGAACTCCTTCATCTTCTGAAAAGCAGCCTCTGCATCTTGACTCCACTGAAAAGTCTTCTTATCGACACATCCTTTAATTATTTTGAAGAACGGTAGGGATCTGTCAGCCCCCTTCGACAAGAATCAACTTTGAGCGGCTAGCTTCCTATTCAAACTTTGCACATCTTTTAAACACTTAGGAGCTTGTAGATCCGTAATTGCCTTGACCTTGGAGGGGTTAGACTTGATCCCCTGCTTAGTAATCAAATGCCCTAGAAATTGCCCCTCTTCGACACCAAAAGATCACTTTTTAGGGTTCAGCTTCATGTTAATCGCCCGAAGCTGGTCAAAGGTTTCTTGAACATCGCGGACTAGGTCCTCCTCCGTCTTGCTTTTAATAACCATGTCGTCAACGTATGCTTCGAGATTTCTGCCTATCTGTTTGTTGAAGACTTTATCTACGAGTCGTTGGTATGTTGCCCTTGCATTCTTTAATCCGAAGGGCATCTTTCTGTAACAGTAAACACCTTTGCTTGTGTAGAAGGCTGTCTTTTCCTCATCCCCCTTTGCCATATGGATCTGATGATACCCTTTATAGGCATCTAGGAAGCACTTTAGTCGGAAGCCTGCCAAGGATTCTACCTTCTAGTCAATTTCTGGTAGGGGGTAGCAATCCTTTGGGCATGCTTTGTTGATGTCAGTAAAGTCAACGCACATGTGCCACCCTCCGTCGCTCTTTTTGACCATTATTGGGTTGGCCACCCAGGTTTGGTACTTGACTTCCCTTAGAATGCCCGCTTGTGTCAGTTCATCAACTTCTTTCCAGGCTACAGCATTTCTTTCGGGGGCTAGGCTCCTTCTTTCTGTTTTATTGGCTCAATATGTTTGTATTCATTGAGTTTATGCTCCATGCCGAAGGGTTGTCCGTCTATCAACAATGTTCTTGGGACCCCTGTCATATCAGAATATTTCCAAGCAAAAATATCAAGGTTAGTCCGCAACAGTTCTGTGAGCTTCGCCTTGAAATTCTACAGGAGTTGCTTTCCTATTACCACCGTTTGTTCGGGGTAGCTAGGGTTAACTACAACCCGCTCTTCTGCATCTGTACAGCTTAGAATTGCTATCGGAGGCTCCTCCAATTCTTCCTTAACCCTCTTGACACCATATACCCCCTTATCCGCCCCATAATTAAAATGAACAGTTCCTACTCCGAAGGGGGTTTGGAACTTAATGGCAGCATGTATGGTGGAAACAACAATGCCCATCTTTTGCATAGTTGTTCTCCCTATTAGCAAATTATAAGGAGAATCTGACCTGACTATTACAAAGGTGAGCATTTCCGTGCGGGATAAGGGGCCTTCGCCTATAGTGATTTCCAACGGTACCTCTCCAAGGGGCCATGAGTGTTCGACGGAGAACCCTACCAGAGGTGTTTTTGAGTCTACCCTTCGTGAGCGTATAGATGACTTGAGCTTTAGGAAACAATGCTCATAGATGATCTCGCAGGAGCTTCCACAATCCATGTACGCTCGGTTTACTTCCCTGTTTGAGACCCGTACCTTGATGACCACGGGGTCAGTTGAAGGTGTCTGCCCCAGGATGGAAGGGAATGTTATCTCTCCTATGCTTTCCAGCTCTCCATCTGCTTCTTTCTGTTTCAAGGTTGGATCATGCCTGTGCACCATTAGTATCGGAGCTTCTGTAGGGGTAGCCTCTTTTTTTTCCTTTCCATTCACCCAGTTGGGTGTCGGAAAACTTGTCTTTTTCCTTCTTGATGCCTTTAACCAGGTGTGCTAACTGTCTGGACCGTACCGCCTCTTTAATCTGCTTCGTCAGCTCTCTGCAGCTGTTTGTGTCGTGCCCATGGTCTTCGTGAAAGTGGCAATACTTCGACATGTCCCTGGCATTGCTTCGTGCTGACATCCGAGGTGGTGGGTCGAAGGACTTCGCGGCTTTCTCGGTAGCCAGAATCTCCCTGGGAGATTTGACCAAGTTTGCCAAAAGTCCATGATTCGAGCTTTTGTTGTAGGGAGTGAAGCGGTCTCTGTTCTTCTTCTTATTCTTGGATCCTTCCCAGGAGGACCCTCTGGAGAAATTTTCAGAGGCTTCTCTTTGCTCTATCGGAGCTCCGTTGCTGCTACTTCTTTAGACTCAATCTAAGTGTAAGTCTTCTCCATCAGCACCTTGTAAGTGGTAAGAAGGTCGGTGGACACGAATTCCACCAAGCTTCGAGTCCGAAGGCCATATACGAAACCAGAGATTCTTTGATCCTCGTGCAAACCCAAAATTTTCAAATTATCATCGGTGTACCTTGTGACGAAGGCCCTTGTGCTTTTGTTGTCCCTTTGCTTGATGGTATGCACGGCTAGATGGGTCTTGGTGTACTTCTTCTATTGGCTAAAGTGTGATCGGAATTTAGCCTTAAGATCGTCTAGGCTTACAATGCTCCCCAACTTTTGCCCATTCCACCATATTCTTGCGGAGTCTCGGAGTGTGTATGTGAACATGTGGTATGCTACGGGCATGACCCACTTCTGCATCTTGATAGCGCCTTCGAACAAGTGTAAGAAGTTGTCAGGATCGCCTTTCCCATCATAGGTGCCTATGTGAGTGGGCATCTTTACACCGTCAGGCAGAGGGTAGTCTTCGATCCACTTCACAAAAGGTGTGCAAGCTCCAGAGGCTTTGGCATAGTAAGGGTTATATAGAGGTGGATAAACATGTGTAGGGTTATACGGGTTAGGAAATGGTTGTGTGAATGCAGGGTAGACTGTAGAAGGCTGATACGAAGGGTTTCCACCCATAGACTGTGTAGGAACATGTCCATAGGGCATTTGCTGGTAACTCTGGTTGTGGAGGGAACCATTCGGAGGGTAGGTGTTATAGGTTTGAGCAGGAAGGTAGGGGTTCATTCCCGGAGGGGGTAACTGATTCATCCCTGAGTATGGAGGAGGTCCCCATCCCTATATATAACCCTTACTATGATGGAGGGGGTAACTCGAGACGTATGATGGAGGTATCGGAGCCCCCATCCCTTCTCTTCCTAAGTTTGCTACTGGGTTGCTTCTTCCGTTGGAGTTCTCACTCCTTCTTTTACCTTGTACTCTTTCCCTTCTTCCCGGATCTCCCCCGGGACCTTCTTCAAAACCCACAGTCCTTCCATTAGGCCTTCTTATGGAAGGAGAACCATTTTGTAGGGCCGAACGCCCTCTGTTAATCGGTCGAGGCCTCTTATCTACCTCAATCTCTTCGTCATATTCCTCACTGGAATATTCTAGTTCCCTTCGCATTTCAGTGTTGCGAACTTGTCTCTTATGAATCCTCAGTAAGGACTTTAAGGCTTCGAAGTTTGCCTCAACGAAGGCAGGGCTAATTTCTGGAATAGGGTTAGCGTAAGTTGAGGCGTGATGTACGGGAGTGGTTTCCAAACTAGATCGTGTAGTGAAGGTGGAGGCTGTTATGGGGGCGAGGTTGTTGGTGTTAGTTGTGTTGAGAGGTTCCAGGGTAGAGAAACCTGGTGGAGGTGTATCTTCCCTTCCTGGTTCCATGCCAGAAAGGTAGCGTAATTGGTTAAGGTTTTAAGACTTGGTGATTACGGGACTAATAGTAGCGTGTCCCACGGATGGCGCCACTGATTGTACAATAAATTGCACTACCAGGCTTCGATGATGATCAAAGGTATGAGGGGTGTATGTTCCAGCCAAGATTGTCTTTCACCTGAGAATAAGAAATACGAAGATACTACGTTAAGTGATTACGCAGGGGTTGGACCCTGCGAACCACCTCCGACGTGAGAGTAAGTATGAGTTATTGTTGTGTAAGTGTGTGTAAGTAAAGAGATGAGTGTTGAATAAGCTTACCATAATCCTTTGCCCACCCAACCTATTTATAGTGGAAGAAATAGGGTTAGGGGCACCTCTGCGCGAATGTCGGAGAACATGGGGGCGTCCCATGTTTGTGGGTAACCGGTAGGGCTTAGTGACCCACATTTTAAAACTTAGCGGGGAAGCCAGGAAAGAGAGGGAGATCGTGGGTTTGACCAAGTCAGAAGGTTCTCCTATCCGTTGATCCTTCATCAACCATACCCCGAAGGGCTTAGGGCTTCAAATGGCGAATTACCCGTAGGTAACCTTCGTGTGCACGAATGGTTTGACGCATACGAATATTCTGGAGACCTAACTTGGGCCTTCATACAGAAGGGCTTCGACACATCTCGAAGGAGTGTCCTTCGAGCCGTTCGGAGGGTACATCATCAATAAGCTTACCTTCATTGACCATCATCGCAATAGGAAAGTCACTCACTTTAGAGTTTATTCATTAAAATAGTTAATGTATTGGTTGTACATAAAAGTTTCATTAATATGTATTGTAAACTCTTAATCTGGTCTAAAATCCCTTTCTACTAAACAAATAGCATCCGCTGCAGTCCCTTTTAAAAAAGCATGGCCATGAGAGTGGGTCGGCCCCTTTTAAAAAAACATGGCCGCAAGACTCCATCTCTTCAAACCTTCATTGGTGCGTGTCCATGAATTTCTTGAGAAAAGGCCTCAAAAGGTATTTTAAGTTGCTATGTACAAGATAATTTAGGGAACAAATGAGCCACAATATTTGTATTCACATGTTCTTTTGTAATTGGTAGGCTTTCTCATGGAATAAATGATGTGGTCCAGAAGTTATGGCTGCTCAAACGAACAACAACATCTTAAATGATACAATTAGTAATAAAAGCATTGTCTTTACGTCTGTGGCCAGTAAGGTTGTAGGCTACTGATGCACGCGGAAGGCGAGTTCGGGGTCAAAGGAAACTTCCTTTTCTTCGAGCAAGTTTTTCAGCCTCCTAGGCAGTGAACCTAATCGTTGTAGTGTAGTATGGAGTAAGCCCTGGGGATTGATATCGTTCTCTAGGGGAATATGAATGCTAGTAAGAAATATACGACGAGAAGGTGGGGTTGAGGATGATTCCTTTTTTTTTTTTTTTTTTATCTTTTTATGGTTTTTAAGAAAGCTAAGGTAAAATTTCGGGGCAATTGGTTTGGGGGTGGTACTTCTACCGATTACTCTACTTTATCTAATTATCTAATTATCTATTACTACGGGTAGCTTATGTCTAATTGAGATGTGCTCGTATGATGATTAAAGATGTGTTCACCTAGATACTATTACTCCCTAGTTATCTTCTATTGGTCGGTTGAGTTGTCACGTCCTATCTTAACGCGTTGTATTCCTAAAGGTTGTAGGGTATGCATAGTCCCTAGTTCTTTGAGGTTATCTCTCGTATATGACTGACAGAATCGGCAAGCCTTGGCTATTTCATCCATAAACCATATCATCATAAAGCATACTCAAGCATTAAATACAACGAAGATGCCTAGTTGCACTCCTAAGCCAATTTCAATTAAGATAAGAAACAACCTAACAATAATCAATAACTAGGTTTCATAGATCTAAGCAAACACACAAGAAAATTAGCTTGACATGATAGACAAGCAACCATACACATAATCAATAGAACACGAGATAAACATAATGATAATTTGGATAAATAAACTTATCTCGATGTGTAAAATAGGGTATGGGACTATGGAAAACTAGAAGGGGGCGTTGAATAGTTTTACCGATTAAAACTTTGTTTTAAAATATTTGGATCGACTTATGTCAATCTATTTAAATGTGTATGTTGGATGTTGATAGATAAGTATGTAAATATGTAATGCAAAGGTAAAGAGTAAGAAACACAAAACCATGACACGAGTGTTTATAGTGGTTCGGCTACGAGGACACCTTCCTTGCCCTACTCCACTCCCCGAGTCACATACTCGAGAGTTCGTTAGCACTACACGACACAAACTCCTTATGGCGGAGAAGCCTTCACAACATCGCCTACTCTTTTTCCCCTACAAGGCTAGAAACCGGGTTCTTCCACGAGGTAGAACCAAACCTATCACAACGTTGCCTACACTTTATCCGGTACAGGGCTAGATACCGAGTTCCATTACAAAGGAGGAAATACTACCCAACACTACACAACACCTATCCCAAAGGAGACCCACTCCTTATTACAACATCATCAAGGATATCAATATCCTTGGACACAACCTATCTATAATTATACATCGATGCACCGTATCGATTGTACACCTTTGGCATCTTTCACTAATGCCCTTCATATGATCTTTTGACACCTTTCACTAATGCCTTCATCACGGACCTTTGGCACTCTTCACTAATGCCTTAGACATGGACCTTCGACACCTTTCACTAATGCTTTCGACTTGACTCTTTTGGCATCTTTCACTTATGCCTTCAACACAACACTTCTAGAGAGAAAGAAAGAACTATCAACAAGAGAACTTCAGTAGTCTTGATGATGACGAAGCTACGCAACTCATGGACTTGAGCTTGCTCGACTTCAAGAGGTGCTGATCTCGCCTTTAAGAGCTAGAGAATCACACAAAAACAAACACAAACAACATAGAAAGATCCTTTGGATATGAGGTTAGAGAGTTTACAATACTAGGAGAAAGTATGTGTGGAAGTGGCAACTTACAATGAAGAAATTGCTCACTATTTATAGACAAAAACATGCTACTGTTCCACGGATCCCTTAGTTAAGGGATCCATCTAGTGTATTCCTAGGGATCCGTAGGACGCTCCCCCTAAATGGGTTGTGGTTCATGGATCATGGATCATGGGTTGGTATCCAAATGGATACAATGTATTTAAAAGATGCTATGCATCTAGTCAATGGGTCATGGGTTAGCTCCATGGGTCATGGATTAGCTCCATGGGTCATGGATTAGCTCCATGGGTCATGGATAATACCCATTATGACTTATGCATGATGTCATGCAATGAGTCATGGGTTATGGATCATGCTCCATGGGTATGGGTCATGGACTTTGGGCTTTATCCAACTACATTCAATGTATTTAGTCAATGGGTCAAATACTTGGATTTTTACCCATTATAATACATACTAAGTATGTATATATCTACCCATTATGTAAACACTAGTTGTTATACATATGCATTACTATAACATGAAAACACTATTACATGTTTAGTGATTTATATGAAAACGTAAGTGTTTTAGTAAACTATTGGCTCAAACCATTTACGTATTTTATTTGTTTCGTTAAAATGATTTTATGTTTATTATCGACAAAACATTAAAAGGTCGTAAAATATAAATAAATGTTTTTATGGCTTATTTGTATTAACAAGGACCCTAAGATACTGTCCAATTCGCACTACAAAAGATTTAGGGTTTTTTCTCCAAAAGTCTACCTCTTAAAACGTAGAAAAATCGAATTCTATATATAGATTTACAACTGCGACGGCGTTACCTTTTGCATGGGACGCCATCAGCTCACCTTCATTAGGGTTTTGTCTGGGCCAAGTCATCGATGAGACAGCATCACCTTAGAGTTGTGACGCCGTCGGTCTTCAGTTGGGACGTCGTCTTGATTCTAGATCTGGGCCGTCTGAGTTGAAAACTGTGAGTGACGCCCTCCATTATTAAAGCGTGACGCCGTCAGGTTATGTGACCAGAATTTCCACTGAGCCGTCGCGTGCATCTTTTGATCAAGTCTTCATAGAGGGACGGTGTCTCCCTTTGGATGGGACGCCGTCAGGTACTGTTGATCAGTCTTGAGTGGCTTTGATCTTGACTTTGCCATTTTCTTCATGTATTTTCTCCTTTTCGTCCAAATGTGCTTCATTCCAGCATTTTGCTTGTAAAAGACCTAAAGAGTAAAAATGATCGAAATTAAGAAGTAACGGATATAAAATGTGTCTAAATAGGGCTTAAATGACCCCCTAAAAGCGTACGTTTTAATTCTTATCAAATATCCCTACACTTTGTATTTGCTTGTCCTCAAGCAAATGTGCTTTTGACCAATCAATTTATAAGTTAGGGGGCATGAAGCATTGGTTTAGAATAGTTTACAACAAGTAAAAGTACCACAATAGTCATAACAAGCACGGAAATTATACACTAGCACCTCACAAGTGGTGTTTGGATTCTCTCATCTCTCGAGTTTATATGATATATAATACGAATGGAAATGGAAGATAAATACTCATTACCTGGCATAGTACATAGATTACCATAAGCTTGAGACTAGATCAAACCTCCACCACTTTGGCGTAAGCACCTAGGAACAACTATCTAAGAGGTCTTTACAAGGGTTGTAACGTTAGGCTTAGGGTAGGGAAACAAAGGGTTTTGTTGGATAAGGGATATTTAGTGGTGGCAAGTCAAAAATCTGATGTTACAAGCATGAAAAGTGTGGCGTTGCTAAGCCAAGACTCGACTCACTAACTCTAGATAACTTGAAACAAAACAAACATAAATTTAAAAACATAAACATAAAGATAGATGTAGGATGGTAGTCCGTTTTTTTTAACACTCTCTTTTTTTGATTTTTTTTCATATCTTTTTATTCTACCATCATCTATGATAACATCAAAATATAAGGGATTTATAGGAACATCCCTGCACTTGAGTTTTTATTTCTCTAACACTAATTGCCCTGATTTGAAAAGATCAAAACACGTGGAGTATTTAATTACGTAGACAAAGGGAATTTAAATTTATAGTTCTTTACCGTTACTCCATAAAATATTACTTTTACCCATGAGTCCCAATCGTCCTAAAACTATGTACAAAAGATATGACTCGAATCAGCAACCATGCAAGTAACCAGATATTTGAACTAAGGGTTTAGTAATGATAACAATAATGTACTAAAGGTGAGTGCATACAAGGTAGGCTAAGGAGATTTGGGTGCACATTTGTGGGTGAATTGTAAACAATGCTCTTCATTGATATTCCGGAGAATCGAAACATCACGAGAACCGTGAAAAGGATAGGCTCTGAGGGGTTAACTAGGGTTATAGTGTACTAAATATGAGTACATCGCAAGGGTGTGGGGTAATTACTCAACCAATGTGGAAGAAGTAATTATAATACAGGTTTCAAACAAGGGTTATCCTAATGCCTCTTTTGACTTAGTTATTCCTAACTACACAAGTGTAGTCTCACTAGCGATCTCGGAATGCATCACAAAACAAGTTCTAGAATCTATTATACTACCGGTACACTCTCTAAGCATTAAAGATGAATGCTTTTGTTCCTAAAGATCTAGGAGCGAACCTCACATTTTTGGGGTGGAATTTGAGTGGTATACGGTTTTTGTGCTATTCATATATTTCCTATCCATGAGACGCTTTATTAAGACTAAAGTTTAGCTTGTAAATGTCATAAAATTTTTTAAATTTGGCGCTAAAATTTCCCTAACGAATATTTCTCATAGTTTATTACACAAATAACCAAGGACAAGACAAATAATCAAGTGAGTGAATAGTTTCTAAGTTCCCGTTTTATTCTCCCTCCCTACACTTAAACTGAACATTGTCCCCAATTTTCCCCGAAAGTATCAAAGTTATGATAAAGTAAGGTAAGTAAGGAAAAGAAACTAGTACTCCCCTGATTATCTCAGTAGGATGTGTGTGAAGTTGTAGTTAAATTCTTTTCCAAGAAGAATGCATGAGTAATAAGCTTCGTCCAATGAGTGTTTCTTCTTCTTGCCAAATATAACCTGCACACTTATAAGAAAAGAAACGAAACCTTTGCGGTAAATCGGCGGTAAAACTATATATGACACACAACTACACTAGAAAGCAAGTAAGATATAATGCTTGTGAAATGGATGTTTGCAGTTTTTCTAGAAAATTAAGACCTGGGAATTTTCAAAAATTTATAAGTAGCACAGAAAACAAAAAACTGATAATCTGTTTCTACATAGCCTGACGTTATCAGGCTTTAATCCTGACACCGTTAGGTTGTCTTGACAGAAAGTGGTCTGGTGCGTTTTTCAGGAAAATTCTAGAAGCATTACATCATAAAAACCTGAAAAAATTCCTGCAAAACATCCATTATGACTCGATACAAGTATTTGACTCTAACAAACACACATATATATCAATTACACTAATTTTAATTCTCATGTTCATGTTCTTAGAAACGTATGTGATCTTCCCTACGCTTATCTTTTTTGTAAAATACCTTTATATGTAATTAAGACGAGGCTAAAGACAAAATAAAGCATTTTTACAAAGTCTAACATGAGAATAAACAACAATGAAAAATATATAAGACACAAAAAAATTGAAAAACAAAACAAGCAAACAATTAAGCATGGATTGCCTCCCATGAAGCGTTTTTCTTTATTTATGAGTCTTGTAGCTAGACTCGAAGTCGTGCTCTTACCTTATCTCATGCACACTTACGTGCCCATATCTAAGCCACTCTAATGTTCTCTCATCCTTCTTGTAATCATCTCCTAATTCCAGGAATTTTTTATAGTACCTTTCATTTTTTTCATAAGTATGTCTAAGTACCCATTGTTTGTCTCTTTCACTTAGTATCGGACTGGGAGCCATCCGATTACATGCCTCTATATCTTTGTATTTAAACCTAGGGTGCGTACGGGGCATTTGATAGACAAAATCCTCAATTTTACTAGAGAATGTGACTAAACCATCAACCATCCATTCATTCAACTTAGTCATTCTCTTAAAGGGTTTTCCAAATATCACTTGAGTGAGGCTTCCATCAATGAATTCTCCTTAGTCTTCTAAAACCATGAATTCGACCACATTGGTAAAAGTTCCAACAAACACATGCAAGTGAGTAACCGCATCAACAACATTGTTCCCTTGATAGACTAACTCGTTCACCTTAATTTTATTATATAGATTCCTTGAGAATAAGTTTAAAGGTAAGAATGAATTCAAGTAAGCATCAAAACTCTCAAATCCTATTTTACAAGGTAATTGCATGTTGAATGGGCTAGCAACCTCAATTCTACACCCAGGTTCAAAATATTGAGAGGGGTCTTCTTCCATCTCAAACCTAACTTCATCGATGACTTCACTGTTTGATTGATATACTCTGACCAAACTAACTATGTAGCTTGTAAGGGCTTAGCAACCTCGGATAAATCCTAAGTTACTAACAACGAAGCACATATATTACTCTACTAAGTATGCGAAAACAACTTTAATAAAGCTAAGAAGAATAACTTAAACTTCAACGATTTTATTAATACTTTGAACCTGCTTGATACACAGATTCACTAACAACCCTAATAACTCTAATATCGTACTTTGTAAATTCTAAATCACGTATCTCTAATGCCAATCTAGGGGTCCTTTTATAGGCATAAGGAGTACCCTAACCGGTTTACAATTACAATCCTTGTACGACAAGTAATTCTGAACTAAACTAAGAATGTTCTAGATAAACATAACTTTCCATAAACGATATAGCAGTTCTTTAGCTTTGCAGTACTTTGATGCGAGTAGTACTTTGACTTTCTTCATAAGTAGTACTTTGACTTTCTTCAGCACTTTGACTTTTTTCAGTACTTTGTCTTTTATATCCCAACAATCCTACCCTAACTTGAATTCTACTTGCTTGATTTCAAGTTCCTTTGTATCCTTGTCTTAAACATATTTGTCTTCAAGGAGAGATTGTATCTTTATCTTCAGATTTGTCTTGTACTCTCTGTGCTTGTATTATCATCATCAATGTATTCTTTAAAAGCAATCCTTTTCAGCAATAATTATCAGCAACCTTCATCTTTTTAGCTACTCAGCAACATATGACAAATTGTACATTAGATCATAAAGTTTCAGTCTATTCTCATCACTTCCAGGTGTGTTAACTCCTGTGAGATGTGAATCATTAAAAATTTAATGGTTTTGATGTCTCTTTACCAAAGCCATTAACTCTGGAGTAGCCAATGTTTAGATGTGTAAAACCATGGTACATTGATAACCATATGATTTTTAGCAAATCATCAGCTATCAACGGATTTGTTTTGTCTTTACCAAAAGCCGTACCCTTTTGGACTAGATAGTTCTTACTACCATGGTGAACTAATTACCATATAAATGGTTTTTCCACAGCCTTTACCACAAGCCATTTTCTTGTGGGCTAGCTAACTCTTCACTATTACAGATATGGTGAGTTAATTACCATAAAACTTATTGGCAAGTTGTCAACCATCAACGATTTTGAGATATCTTTACCAGAGCTGTCTGCTCATGGATTAGCCAGTCCTTTTGTTAGACATGGTGAATTGATAACCTTTTGTTGTGTTAGTGCAAAGCACTTTTACCAATTAAAACCATCTCAAAAACCATTTGTTGCTGTTAACTTTTGTTTCAGAATATTTTGCACTTTAACAAAAGTTTGCTTATTTTTCTATTCAAAAGACTTTTACTGGTTTTGTGCTGCAAGCAGTACTTTGGATAAAAGTACTGTTTGTCAAGCAGTACTTTGATTAAAGTACTGATTTTTCAAAAAATTTTTATTATAAAACCATACCAGTAATTATGCATCATCGTCTGCTAACTCTGTCCATTTGATGAACAACTCTATCACCATAAGAGTTGTTTCATTCTCCTCTTCAACTTCCATACCATGATCTAGCATTCTTCTCATAAGATCTCTTGTAAGCGGATATATTCTTTCTGCTAGCATATGAATCATGGTCCCATATTCTAACTCCAAAACATGCACTCCTGATTCTTCAAAGAATCTCCAGCTAGTAATCTCCTAAATTTCTTGGTTGTGCCAGATTTCATCAGTGCTTGTTTCTTCTATCTCCCAGATAGTTATCAGATCTCCCAGCAAGACTAAGCCAAATCTAGTTGAAGGAATATGCTCAAAATACTCTTGCACTAGTTGATATAGATGAAACAGATCTTCTCTATCAATCAAATGCAATATATCCCATAGCAGATTAAACACTCTAAAACTTTTATCTTCTCTATGGAACATAAGATAGTCTCCATCCTTTTATTCTACAACTTCAAAAGTAGACATCTTTGACTTCTTTACTGCAACATCCTTGGACTTAGGATGCTCAAAATCTACAACTCTAAGATAATTCCTCAGCTCATCAACTATATCTGTTCTCAATTCTATCTTCTTTGATGGCTGTTTATCATCATCACTAGTTGTTCTCTTTCTTTTTAAGCTCCTTTTTCTTGCATCCTCATTCTTCTTTTCATCATCAAAAGGAATAATACCAGCCACTTCCTTTTGATAAGCTTCTCTTACAGCATCATATAAGTCTTTCATCTCTAAATATTTCAACCTTTGTAATCCAGTATAACCTCTACCCTTTAGATAAGCCATCATAGCATTCCTTTCTTTAGCAATACTACTAGGTGGTCTTTGTGGTATAACAGTTTGATTTTCTGGTATAGCAACTTCAGCATCTAATTCAGCTTGTAGCTTCCTAGCAGCTTCTTCATTCTTAGCCACTTCAATGGCTCTCAATTCTGCCAAAGTAAGCTTCTTCTTCTTCTTTGTTTCTACCAGTTTACCTTTTCCTTTATCTTTAGGATCTAAAGTAGGTTGAGAATATGATTGCAAGAATTGAGGTTGTTCTTCAACTCTAGGGATACTAACACCTCTTGGTCTTGACATATTCAGCATAATCTGTGCAATTGTCTCATCATCGCTAGCAGTATGAAGGACCAGCTTCTTCTTCATGTAAAACTGTTGAAGGACCAGCTTCTTCTTCAAAATTTAGGGTCCTTGGTGTAATGAGCTCTTTCGTATAAGTTCCTTGAAGAGCAGTACCTTGATCACCAGCACCTTGATGATCAGTACTTTGTACACCAGTACTTTGTACACCAGTACTTTGTACGCCAGTACTTTGAGGATTAACTTGAGCATCAATACCTTGAGGCTCAGTACTTTGAGATTCAACTTCTGGTTCTTCATAATGTTCAGCTTCTTTATTCAAATTCTCTTGCTCCAATATCCTACCCAATTTGAATGAAGACTGCTTGTGAACCTTCCTGCCCTTTGAAGCCTTCTTAAACTTCTTTCCTCTCTTCTTTTGAGACTTGACCCATAATCGGTGATGTTGAACTAAGGGCCATACAAAGCTCTTCAATCTTCTAAACTTGGTGTTCAACTTCATCAATTGTGCAGCTTGAGCTTCATAATCTTTCTTCAGTTTCAAAAGCTCTCTTGTCAAAGCATAGTTATCCAGAATCTGACCCTCAGTAGCCATATCTCCCTCATCTCCTCCAGATGTTGAGACCCATCTGTGGAAGTATAATCATTGGGAGAGGATGGTGGGTTTACCTCTGGTTCTGAATCACGATGAGCAATATCTTGTTGAGATACAGTACCTTGTGGTGAAGCAATACGTTGAGAGGCAGTACCTTCTCTTGAAACAAAAGGTTCATGCTCTTCATTTTCAGTAGCTTCATCTCTAACAGCTTGCACTACCTCCATCATGTGAGCTTTTAATGGTGTATTCCTCCCAGAAAACTTGTCACTTTTTCTAGCCATGAAAGTAAATACCTTGGGTGGAAGGACTACAACTGGTAGCAAGCTAGAGGGTTTAGGCTCATCCTTAAGCTGTTTATTCAAGAAGACTTGAACAAAGCGAGGGTACATAAGGAATGGTGAACCATTGGAGATGTGAGATAGCATACCATCTAAAATCATTCTGGAAAAGTTAAATATGTGATTGGTAGCTAATCCCACTAAAGCAGATGCTATATTGGAACCAAATTGTTCCCATGAAGTATTCTTGGGACTTAAGCAATGCAGCAATACATGAACAAGGTACTTCCAGTGTGGACTGAATAAGGGTTTCTTAAAATTTGTTTCAGTGAGAGACCCTTCATAGCCAATATCCCTTAATGTATCCCAAAGAACTTGTTTGTCAAAACTAATGGCCCCTTCTTCATCATCGAACAATAAATCTTCCCTAATCGAAGCTTCACTAACTCTAACTATCTTCCCAGCAACCGTAGCTTGAATGTATGAGTCATTATCTTGCATATGAGATCTAGCAGTTGCCCAAAATTGTTGAAGCCAGGGTTCAATGATATCAGGTTCGACCAAAAGAGCATAATTGATTGATGATCGAGTGAGGAAATCAATTATGTCATGAAAAGCAACATTGGATGGTGTCTTATCTAAGTTAGCCACCATGTTATGCTTACTAACTGTGTTACGATTCGCCATTGAATGTAGTTATAAGAGAAAATGGTGTGATGAATAGTGAATGTTAATGAGAGAAGAGAGATATGGATGAATAAGTATAAAGTGAGAGGGAAAATTGGAGAGTAGTTATTTATAGGTAAGATTTGAAAAAATCACAGCCCAATTAATAAAGTTACCGTTGTTTGAATTTTACTCCATCTTTTTACCGTTGGAACAGTTGTTGACAAGATTGCAGTGCTTTCTACGTAAGCAGTACTTTCAAAGCAGTACTTTCAGAGCAGTACTTTCAGATAAACAATAAGAAGTACTTTTCCATCCTCTTCTTCTCAATGGCAGAATCATCACAAAGCATTGTATTGCCTCCCCTCAAACAATACATAGGACTATCTAACTAACTAATAAGTCATCCCCTTAATTGTAGCTTAATAGTTAATCATACCAATACTCACCACCAAATGATTGAATCTTGAAACATCAAATCCCTTTGTGAGTAGATCAGCTACATTATCATCTGTGTGGACCTTGACAACATTAATAAGCCAATGCTCATAACAATCTCGAATAAAGTGATGCCTAATATGAATGTGCTTAGTCTTGGAATGGTAAACAAGATTCTTTACAATGCTTAGTCTTGGAATGCCACCACAGGAGAAATCAGGCGCACCGTCATAAGTCCTAATGTTCCTGGTCCCCTAAGCCGAGTCATTAAGTACCGCTACATGCTAGATTTATAATAGTGAGTGCCCGGCCATTAGGAACTTAGACACTCACCCCCTAATTCTTAAGTTCATCCAAACGATAGGTGATCAGTTGGTCAAATCGCACAAGTAGAAAGGGTCGTCAGTTGGTCATATCTTACCCTTCCCGTCTCAGTCCGCTCACCTAGGGTCAGTTGGTCATATCTCCTAGGCAATTGGCCTCTACTGCCATTCAAAACTACCGAACCAAGGGTGGCTACCAATAAACTATGCACGCATACACTTAGAAATAATTATACGGAAGTAAAGTAAATGCAAACAAAACAATTAAAGAATCATAACTAGGCTAGCACCAGGGTGCTTAGCCAAACATATAATAAATCATACCAACAAAAATGAATAAGTCATAAATTGAATTGAACATAATGTTTGATACAAATTACTTGATGTAGAGCTAATAATGATGATGATTGCGAGTGAATTCTTCCTTCAAAACTGGCTTCGGACTGCTGGAAAATGCCCTGGAGTAGTGCCCTAATCGACCTCTGGGAGAGGGTTGAAGAGAGATACTTAAAAATGCAAATTTAGGGCCGTATTTATAGGCCCCGACATGGTTACGGCGTAACCATAAGGGCTATTTACGCCGTAACTAATAACTGCGCAAAGAAATCCGGATCTCGAAAAATTACGTCGTAACTAAATTATTTAGTTACGTCGTAACTAAGTTACGCCGTAACTAAACAATGTAATTACGCCATAAATTGAATTACGTACTTTTCATCATCCTTTCTTTATCTTGATACTTATTTGCACTAGTTGTTGCTTTTGGCCCCTGAAGTAGCACGTTGATTCAAATTAAGTCCAAAAGCCTTAATAATACTTACAGTTTCAGCCCCTCGTCGTTCTTGATATATTTATACTTGGTCCTCAAAGTGTATAAAATAAATATTAACTTGCCGCTTCCAGTCCCTGTACTTCAAAACTTTGTGCCCAAGTAATTAATTACGGCGTAACTAAATCACTAGGTTACGCCGTAATCCTTCGTATGCAGATACTTATCCACTCCGAAAATATCTCTACGGCGTAACTAAATTTCCATGTTACGCCATAACCTTCACAAAAATAATTACGACATAACCATAAGAGTTGGTTACGCCGTATCCTTCAAAGCATCATATTTACGCCGTAACATTATTAATGAGTTACGGCGTAATCATCTCATTGAATTCATAGGCCTCGTAAATCAATCTTCACAACATATATTTGGCCTTATATCACATCTTTTCCGTTCCAACGCCTCATTTATCCTGAAATGCAAATATGAACGAATATGAATGAATTAAGTACCATATTAATACAAATGAGGCCATAAACACGGGAATTTGATATATAAAATATCAGGCTAATTTGATGTTATCAAATATCCCCCCACTTGAATTCTACTTGTCCTCAAGTAGGCCCTTTAAATAATTCTTAAAAAGATATCTCCCAGGATTAATTGGAAGTTATGAGTTTAAAAATCACCTAAGCTAGAAAATTCCAAACCGAGCACCTCACGAAAAGGGAATTGAAATTACACTCTCTCTCATAATTCACGTGTTTATTTTTGGGTGATCACTCAATTGCTCAGTCATGGCGAGTATTCTATCATAAGCTTGGCAAATATACTAATCTCTACCACTAGAGTCTATAGATGCAGCTATTCTAAAAGGCAATGGGTTGACACAACATAGGCTTATGGGTAAATTTCGTCATTACTAACGAGCTACGGTGAAGGGGACAAAACCAATGATACATGACCAAATCCATGGCCAAGACACCAATGATTGCTCGCTTCCTCACCTAAACTCGATTCATGACTAAGGGTAGGATAAGGCATGGGAAAATTTTAATGGGTGTAAATAAAAGACACGAAACAAATAGATTCCTAAGTCCACAATCACCCCACCACTAGTCGCATTCAATCCCATAGCAAAAATCGAGGGTCAAGAGTCAAGGGGTCTTCAATACACTAGTCAATGCATAAAAAAAATGTAGCGTAGTGCCTCATAATCTCCATAAACTAGGCAAATAAGATGCATTAACTCGGCCTTCATCATTAATGAAAAAAAGTATGTGCTATAAAAAAATTTAAAATTTGGGTCATTTTAGCACATAATTTTACTAAAATCAACCATTTCTATCTCCCATCCCCCCACTTGAAATATACAATGTCCCTATTGTACGAATATTAAAATTTGAAAGGCGAGATAGAAATGTTCGGGTTTCTAATTTTATCCGTAAGACAAAACGGATATGTAACAATTGCGCCTAGTTGAACAAGGCGAGAATACTCAACGCAATACGATACATAAACTGATTTACGATCAGCTACTAATAAACAAACTCTTGCTTACATTCTTTCTTCTTTTTCTTTTTCTTTTTTTTTCACTTTTTTCACTTTTTTTTTCTGATGCAAGACAAGGTGTACATGAATAAAAATAAAAACAATACGAACATAAAAAGCATCCCCCCACTTGAGATCAACTATCATCTAAACCCGACTTTCTTCCAAAACCCTTTATTCAAAACCCGCGACATTCACTAGTGGAACCAAAATTAACTAACAGCGCCCGGACCATGGACATAAGGAACTACAAGGTAGGCTAGGCGATGGGTGTAACGAAACATCATATATTGGGTGAACAAAATGAAAGAAAAGGCTCTGAAGGGTGTATCTAGGGGTATCTTGCACTAATGGTGAGTGCAACAAAAAGGGTTTAATAGGGGGATTGACTGATCAATGTGAAAAGTCAATATACACAATACATATATGGACTATTTGGGTTTAATCCTAAAATTGCCTTATATCCTAGCTGCACCGATCACACCAAGTTACCTCAGTGTAATGCTCATGATAATGGTCTCGAGAAGATATACAAGGCCAAGTTCTAAAGTCTACTACAGCCACCGGCACACTCATTTTTATGGAATTATGTATAAGGGGAAAACAGAAAGGCTTATCCTCACACAATGGAAATATAGGGTAGGTGTGCTCAGTCTAGATTAATCCAGTTAAGTAATGAAAAACATGTCAACATTTAATAATGAAACACTTTTCATAAAAAACTAGAAAAATAAAAGCAATTAAAATCAAGTGGGTGTTTATGTCTAATCCCTTCCCCCCACTTGGGTCATACTTAAGCATATAAATAAAAGATAAGAAGGGTTAGAATTGGAACAGAAAACTCCCCTGAATTTTGTTGGAAAATTTAGTGCACTTGTGGGATTAGTTCACACCTGGTAATGGGTCAGGAGGTACGAAGTGTACACCCATAAGGTCCCCGAACACCCTGACTCTTTTAGTGGAAAGTACTGCTAGTATTATGAAAGTACTGCTAGTGGAAAGTACTGCTAGTGGAAAGTACTGCTAGTATTATGAAAGTACTGCTAGTGTTATGAAAGTACTGCTAGTACTGAAATTAACTTGTAATGGGCATTGACCTATTCAAGTGGCAGTTTCAACTTCTTAATGACCACGTTTAATTGGTCAGGTAACCACTAACGGCTATAATGGGGATAATTATGAGGCGATTAATGGGCCGATTAATTCTCATAATTCCATTTGACTAGCTAAGAGTAATTTCCTATAAATAGGATATCAAATTATGCATGAAAATATACACAGAAAACGATTGACACTTCTAAGCAAAAGGGTTATTGAATTGTGCCTAATTCTATAACTACATTTGGTCTTATCCCAAGTAGATATTCGTGTAACCCAGGCATTAAGGTCGAATAGTTTACTTTGGAAAGTGATCACACGATTCCAAGTGATCTCCGGTAACCACCTAGTGGTATTGCAGTTGCTACTGATTGTCTTAACCCTGTTCTGGGCTTATAACCACCAACAATCAAAGTAAACTATTTGTGATAATCTATGGTTGATGCTGCAATGAAACACATAGCTTCAAACTTTGCCAAGCTGGACAAGTTTGAAGGGGTGGACTTTAGGAGATGGCAGAAGAAGATGCACTTCTTGCTGTCAAGCATGAGTATGGTCTATGTTTTGACTACACCTATTTCTGATGATGGGGATGATGCTACTGTATAGCAGATCAGGAGGAGGAGCAAATGGGAGAATGATGACTATATTTGCAGAGATCTAATCCTTAATGGTATGTCTGATTCTCTGTTTGATATTTATCAGAACTTTGAATCTTCCAAAGTACTGTGGGATTCCTTGGATGCCAAATATATGGCTGAAGATGCATCAAGTAAGAAGTTCCTTGTAAGTAATTTCACAAATTACAAATTGATTGATTCAAGACCAGTTATGGAACAATACAATGAACTTCTTGGTATACTTGGAAGGTTTACACAACACAATATGCACATGGATGAGGCTATTCAAGTCTCTTGTGTCATTGATAAACTTCCCCTTTCTTGAAAAGATTTCAAGCATACCTTGAAACATAAAAAGGAGGAGTTAACTCTGGTTGAGTTGGGCAGTCATCTGCGCATTGAGGAATCTCTCAAGGTGCAGGATAATGACAAGCCAAAGAGTAGCAATGCTAATGGTGCATCTGTTGTCAATATGGTGGAGCATAACAACTCCTCCAGGTACAATGACAACAAAGGAAAACACAAATATCATGACAACACAAGGGCAGATCCTAACAAGAAGGCAACACCTACTTGTTGAAAATGTGGCAAAACTGGTCACATTAAAAGGGATTGCAAAGGTGTTAAGGTTGGTGATAAAGCCAATGGTTCAGGAACTAATGGTTCAAGGAGTGGTGGTTCTTCCAACTCACTGAAAGGTCAGAATATGGTTAATATGTCTTTTCACATTTATTATGTTACATATGTATCTGAATCTCATTATGTGCAGGATGATGATGTTGCGTGGTGGGTTGACTCTGGTGCAACAGTTCATGTGTGTAAAAATAGAAGATGGTTCAAGACTTATGAGTCACTGAATGATGGTTCTATTCTTCACATGGGAAATGAGTCAACAGCCTTGGTGCATGGTCGTGGTTGTGTAGATCTTAAATTTAGTTCTGGAAAGATTGTAACTTTGTTTAATGTTATTCATGTTCCTGATATCAGGAAGAACTTGGTTTCAAGTAGTATTTTGAATAATCATGGATATAAACAAGTTATTGAGTCTGATAAATTTGTTCTTTCTGAGCATGGTGTTTTTATTGGTTTTGGTTATTTGTGTAATCAAATGTTCAGGCTTAATATTGTCACTGATAGTGTTAATTCAGCCTTTGTGGCCACCAATGACCTGACTGACTCTACCCTTTGGCATGCTAGACTTGGCCATGTACACTATAAAAGAATGCAAGATATGTCTAAGGATGGGTTAATCCCAGCTTTTGACATGGACACTGAAAAGTGTAAAACTTGCATGTTGACCAAGATAACCAAGAAACCTTTTCAGGGTGTTAGTCGTGAGACTAAGATCTTGGAGCTTATACACAGTGACCTATGTGATTTGCATGCCACTCCTTCTTTGTGGAATAAGAAGTACTTTGTGACATTTATTGATGATGCTTCAAGGTTTTGTTATGTATATTTGTTACATACCAAGGATGAAGCATTAGATAAATTCAAAGTGTTTAAAACCAAAGTTGAATTACAACTTGGGTCCCTGATCAAAAGATTAAGGACTGATAGGGGAGGTGAGTACATGGATACTCTGTATTTTCAGTCTGTTGGTATAATCCATGAAACGACTGCCCCTTATACTCCTCATCAAAATGGCATTTCTGAAAGGAAAAATAGGGTGCTGAAGGAGATGGTTAATTCCATGTTGTCCTATTCAGGACTGAGTCAAGGGTTCTGGGGTGAAGCTATGTTAACAGCTTGCTATTTATTAAATAGGGTTCCCAACAAAAGGAACAAGGTTACCCCTTATGAACTTTGGACTAAAAGGAAACCCAACCTGAACTATCTCAGGGTCTGGGGTTGTACGGCTGTTGTAAGACTCCCTGATCCAAAGCTGAAGACTTTGGGTGAAAGAGGCATTTATTGCATCTTTGTTGGATATGCTGAGCATTACAAGGCTTTTAGGTTCTATGTTATTGAACCTAATAAATATGTTTCAGTTAACTCAATAATTGAATCAAGGGATGCAAACTTTGATGAGAATAGATTCTCATCAGTCCCTAGACCAAGTCAGAGGATTCCTAATGGAACTCATGAAACTGGTGTATCAGAGGTCCCTGATAAAGTATCATCAGAGGTCCCTGATGAGGTTGTGGTTCAACAACCTGAACCTATGCTCAGGAAGAGCAAAAGGGTCAGGACTCCAAAGTCATTTGGACCTGAGTTTCAACTATACTTGGTTCAAGGAACAAGGGATGAGGTCTCTGACCAATACTCCTGTTGCTTCATTGTTGAGGATGATCCCAAGACATTTGAAGAAGCAATGAAGTCCCAGGATATTGCTTTCTGGAAAGAAGCAATAAATGATGAGATGGATTCCATCATGGGCAACAACACTTGGGTGTTGGTTGATCTACCACCAGGTTGTAAACCTCTGGGTTGCAAATGGATTTTCAAAAGGAAAATGAAGGTAGATGGAACTATTGAAAAGTTCAAGGCTAGACTAGTCATTCAAGGTTTTAAACAAAAGTCAGGAATTGACTACTTTGATACTTATGCCCCTGTGGCTCGTATCAGTACCATTAGATTGTTGATTGCTTTGGCATCAATTCACAATCTGATTATTCATCAGATGGATGTGAAGACAACTTTCTTGAATGGTGAATTGAATGAGGAGGTTTACATAAACCAACCTCAGGGCTTCATCATGCCTGGCAATTAAAATAAGGTGTGTAAACTAATTAAGTCTCTTTATGGACTAAAGCAGGCACCTAAGCAATGGAATCAAAAATTTAATGAAGTGGTTTTGTCTAGTGGTTATGTTCTTAACCAAGCTGACAAATGTGTATATAGCAAATTTGATGAATCTGGTAAAGGAGTAATCATTTGTCTATATGTTGATGACATGTTGATCTTTGGCACTTACCCAAATCAGGTTGACCTGACAAAGGAATTTTTGTCATCAAGGTTCTCCATGAAGGACATGGGGGAGGCTGATGTTATCCTTGGTATAAGGATTAAACATGAAAGTAAAAGAATTTCTATCACCCAGTCTCATTATATTGAGAAGGCGTTGAGGAAATTCAATTATTTTGATTGTACTCCTGTGAGTACACCTATGGATACTTGTGAGAAGCTGATGCCTAATAATGGCAAGGCTGTATCTCAACTTGAGTATTCTAGGGTAATTGGCTGCTTGATGTATGCCATGACTTGTACAAGACCTGATATTGGTTTTGCAGTGGGAAAATTGAGCAGGTATACTAGTAATCCTAGTGCTCATCACTGGCAAGCAGTTCAGAGGGTACTGAAGTATTTGAAGAGAACTATGGATTATAGTCTCTCATATACTGGTTACCCATCAGTGTTGGAAGGAGACACTGATGCAAGTTGGATCAGTAACACTGAAGACAATTCGTCTATGATAAGGTTTTAAAATGTACCTTTTTGAAGGGTCGTTTAAGCCCTTATTTGATCACTTTTGTATCCGTTATTACTTAATATCGTTCCTTTTCAATTTTTAGGTATCTTGAAGGCAAAATGCTGGAATGACACTTATTCGGATGAAAAGGTGCGAATATACGAAGAAAATGGCCAAAGTCAAGAATCGAGACACTCAGGCTGCTGGAACTGAAGGTGACGGCGTCAGGTTTTATCTGCGATGCCGTCGGACAACTTTTGTGACGGCTGAATAGCCAAATTGCTCATTTACAAGTGACGGCTTCAGGTTTTAAAAGAGTAGGGCGTCGCAACTCAGACGGCCTAGATTTGATCCAGACGACGTCAGAGACTGAAGGGGACGGCGTCACAAGCATAAGGTGACGCCGTCGCAAGACTAACGTGGCCAAGATGAAACCCTAATAACGGTGACCCGATGGCGTCACAAATCAAAGGGTGACGCCCTCGCATGTGTAATCTTATATATAGAATCTGATTTTTTTAGTTTTCAGTGTGTAGTCTTTTGGAGTAAAAACCTAAACCGAACCAAGGCTGTCTTGTACAGTATTTTAGGGTTCCATACCCTATCTTACATCAAGATAAGTGTTTTACTTCATTAATTCACTTGTGCCTTCAATTAATTGTGTGTATGCTTGCATGTTTCCCATGTCCGGCTAATTTACTTGTGTGTTTGCTTAGGGAATATGAAACTTAATTATTGAATATTGATTGGTTGTTTCTTATCTTAATTGTTAATGATCTAGTATTGCGATAGATCATCCGTTGTGTAGTTAATGCTTGATTAATCTTTGTGAACCTTAGCTTATATTACCTAGAGTCATTGTAGGTTAAACCATCCGAAGAGTACCTTAGAGTTAAGTTTATAAATCCTAGAGATTTTGTAGGAAATAACCTTTGGTAGTTTCAAAGATTTTGGGATAAACGCATACCCTACGACTTTAGACACACAACGCGATTAAGAATAAGGACGTGACAATTCAACCATCAGTAGGAGATAATTAAGGAGTAATAAAACCTAAGTAAACACATCTTTAAATCATCATACGAGCACACAATAATTAGACATAGACTACATACCCCTTATATTAGATAATTAGACGAGTAGAGTAATCGATAGAAATACCAACCCCCAAATCCAATACCCTAAGATTCGTACCTTTCCATTTCCTAAAAACATAAAAAGATAAAAAATAATCTTCCTCAACCCCAACCTTAGCGTAGTAACTTCTCACTAGCATTCCTATTCCCCTAGAGAACGATATCAATTCCCGTGGCTTACCCTAATACTACACTAAAATGATTAGGTTCACTGCCTAGGATGTTGAAAAACTTGCTCGACGAAAAGGAAGTTCCTTTGACCCCGAACGACGCGTGTAGCGTTATCAAGTTTTTGGCGCCGCTGCCGGGGAATAGAATAGCTAGTTAGGAGTCCACCTCGTTTAGGTTTCTTTGCTTGATTCCTATCAAGTAAACTTTTTTCCAATTTTTAGCTTTCTCATAGTCTATCCCCCTTCTTTGTGACCTTTGTTCGTAACCCCATCACTTTTCATCATGGAAGATGATAACCAACCACCATTCATCAACCTACCACCAAATGACCCGCCAAGAGGCCGTACTCTTGGTGAATACTCGAGACTAAACCACCTAGGCTATAGGAACACCATTGAGCTTCCCGACCAAGCCAAAACTACGGCCCTGCGATCCGACACCATCCGGTTGGTGCAAAACGGATGTGCATTCCATGGACTTCGTTCCGAAGATCCTAATCAGCATCTTAAGGATTTCCTTAAAATTGTCGATTCCATCGACCTCGATGCTACTACTCGGGAGACCACGCGTCTGCGTCTCTTCCAATTCTCTCTACGGGACCAAGCTAGTAATTGGCTTGAGCGACTTCCCGCCGGTTCCATCTCAAGTTGGGATGATCTCACCTCTCGCTTCCTTGCTCAATTTTTCCCACCAGGGAGAACCACTAAGCTTAGGAATGATATCTTGATGTTCCAACAACGTTAAGGTGAATCTCTCTACGAAGCGTGGACTCGATTCAAGGACTTACTCCATAAAGTCCCTCATCATGGCATTGATCTTTGGCTCCAAGTCCAACTCTTCTATGATCATGTCAACTTCCCCACCAAGCGATCCATTGACCAAGCGGCCGGTGGAAAACTTAGTGATCTCACCGCGGAAGAATCATGGGGTATAATAGAGGACCTTGCTCTCTATGACAACGAAAGTTGGAATGACCCCCGTGAGTTTCCTAAAACCGTTAAGGCAATCTCCTTGCCTCCCATTGACTCACAACCTCCCAACCGTAGGATGCTTGCGCTTGAAGATCAAGTTAAATTCCTAATGAGTTCCTACCAAAATCCTAAGTCTTCACACAATGTGAACAAAGTTTCTTCCTCGTGTGAGCCGTGTAGTAATCCTCATAACACGCGTACTTGCACCAGATTCCCCGAACAAGCTTCCGTTAACTAATGGAATGGGAGGAAGATTCCCTACAACACCCGGACCTAGGACTTTTAATGACGCCCGAGAAGCATGGAAGGGCAAGCCCGACTTTTATTGGGGACAAACCAAAGAGTTCACATCCAATGATGTTTCATGGCCCCCATCTCACGGTCCTAACCAACAAAACATTGAGGGGATGTTGCAAAATCTATTCGCGTCCCAAGAAGCTCAAATAGTTAAGCTCTCTGACCGTTTTAACCAACAACAAGCCGAGATGGATAGGAAGATAGATAACCTCTTGAAAGCCATGACCAATAGTGATAGGAAGGTTAATGCTATCTCAACCCTCGAAACCTCCGGTGTAGAGATTAAAGACCCAAGTAAGCTAGCTAAGCACGTTCAATTCGTCAATACCATCACCTTAGTGAAACCTAATAGAACAAATGAAGAAGCGAACCATGAAACGATACTTGAGGTTAGTGAAGCACCGAGGAAGGAAACAACCGAGGAAGTAGATGAAGTAGACAATGACTATTTCAATAAGTTTCCTACGGAAGAAGAACTATCTCGCCACCCTCACTTAGTGCGTGACCTCCGTCACATGTATGTTAGGAGAAGCCCTAGGATCAAGTTTGGGAACCCTTGGAATCTTAACATACCATGTTGCATAGGACAACTTTTCGTGGCAAAGGCCTACATTAACCGCAAGTCCCCAATAAATATAATGACTAGCACCTACTATAATTGGGTAATGAAGAAGCCTATCCCAACTAGGCAAGATCCCGATAATCCTAGGGTTAGTTGCAATTTTCTTGGTAGAGTTAATGGATTTCCCGTGTATGTAGGTAGTTTCACGTTCCCTACGGATTTCATAATAGTGGATGATATTAGTATGGCCATAGATCCTAGTTTGTCCCACGTTATTCTAGGGAAACCTTTCATAGAGAGCACATGGATGACTTATGATCCCTCGTTAGGAATAGTGCGCTTCAAGGATGAGACCGATGACGTAGCCTACCAAATGCCGTTTAAGATTGAGAAATTTTCATTACTCTCCAATGATGAAAAGGAACTTAGACTATCGGTCTACTATAGGAATGAGAAGGATAAGGAGAAAGGAGTGGATTATGTTATGGCTAAGATTTGCGGTTTCTATAGGGATTGTTTGAACTTAGGACCGTAATATAGAACTGAGTGGGGAGAGGACGAACTCTTAGAAAGGTGCATCATAGGGCACTTTTACAACATGGAATCACCCACTAGAGACCGTCATGAGGAAGAAGGTGACAGTAATGAAGTCACGTAGGGACACGACTTCGAGTCTAGCTACAAGACTCATAAATAAAGAAAAGCGCTTCGTGGGAGGCAACCCATGCTTAATTGTTTGCTTGTTTGTGTTGTGTATCTTTTATTGATTGTTTATTCTCATGTTTAAATTTGTAAAAATGCTTTATTTTGTCTTTAACCTCGTCTAAATTACATATAAAGGTATTTTACATAAGGGATAAGTGTAGGGAGGATTACACACGTTTTCAAAAGAAACATAAACATGAGAATTAAAATTAATTAAAAGATGTACATGTGTGTTTGTTCGAGTCAAATGCTTGTATCGAGTCATAATGGATGTTTTGCAGGAAATTTTTCCAGATTTTAAAGATATAAATTTTCCAGAATTTTTTTCAGAAAATCGCAGACCAGTTTTTGTCAGGATAACCTGACGGCGTCAGGATCGCAACCTGACGGCGTCAGGAAGGAGCTAAAACAACTGATTACTTTTTCTCGTTTTCTGAGCTACCTATAAATTTTTGGAATTTTCCAAGTCTTAATTTCCCAGAAATTCTATAAACATCCATTCCACAAGCATTATATCCTAGTTTAGTAGAGTCCTATATATATTATTACCGCCGATTTTACGCGAAGGTTTCGTTTGTTTTCT
This sequence comes from Chrysanthemum seticuspe, assembly GCA_019973895.1. Taxonomy (NCBI): domain Eukaryota; kingdom Viridiplantae; phylum Streptophyta; class Magnoliopsida; order Asterales; family Asteraceae; genus Chrysanthemum; species Chrysanthemum seticuspe. Next base: position 222,582,909 of record BPTQ01000008.1, on the reverse strand, counting down.
TCAAGTGTGGAGGTTTAATTTACCAAGAAGAAGATACATAAGATGAGAAGGAGCTTTTCACGCAAACGTTCTTCTTGAAGAAAGATGTAACCTCCACTTTACACGGATCCTACCGAGCTAATTAGGGGAGTATTAGTTTCTTTCGCTTTTAATTACCTTCCATTATCATAACTTTGATACTTTCGGGGAACATTGGGGACAATGTTCAGTTTAAGTGTAGGGAGAGAAAATAAAATGGGAAGTTTGAAACTATGCTTATTGTTGACTATTTGCTTTGTCCAATTGCATTTGCGTAATAAACCATGAGAAAATGTCGGTTAGGGTAATTTTGGCACCAAATTTTCAAATTTTCATTACATATAGGAGTGGGCCAATAGTCTTAATAAAGCATCTCATGGATAGGAAGTTATATGACTAGCACAAAAAAACGTTTACCACTTAAATTCCACCCAAAATGTGAGGATCGCCCTTAGATTAGTAGGAATTAAAGCATTCATCTTTAATGCTTAGAGTGTGAACCGGTAGTATAATAGATTCTAGAACTTGTTTTGTGATGCATCCCGAGATCGCTAGTAAGACTACACTTGTGTAGTTAGGAATAACTAAATGATAAGAGGCATTAGGATAACCCTTGTTTCATACCCGTAATATAATTACTTCTTCCACATCGGTTGAGTAATTCCCCCATACCTTTGCGTTGTACTCATCTTTAGTACATGATACCCCTAGTTAACCCCTCAGAGCCTATCCTTTTCGTGGTTCTCGTGATGTTTCGGTTTTCCGGAATATCAATGAAGAGCATTGTTTACACCCCACCCCCAAATGTACACCCAAATCGCCTTAGCCTACCTTGTATGCACTCACTTGTAGTGCATTATTGTTATCACACTAAACCCTTAGTTCAATTATCTTGTTGCTTGCATAAGTTGCTAAGTCGAGTCATATCCTTTGTACACAGTTTTGGGACGATTGGGACTCATGGGAAAAGTTAAATTTTATGACATGACGGGAAGGGAACGTTAAATTCAAATTTCCTTTATTTGCATAATAATGTACTCCAAGTGTTTTGATCTTTTCAATTCGGGTCAAATTAGTGTTAGAATAATAAAAACTCAAGTGTAGGGATGTGCCTATAAATCCCTATCATTTTGATGTTATCATAGAGCATGGTAGAGTAAAAGGGTATGAAAAAAAAATATCGAAAAAAATAGAAAAAGAGAAAAAGAAAAAAACAGAGTGTTGAAAAAAAAAATATACGGGCTACCATCCTACATCTATCTTTCAATTTATGTTTGTTTCGAGTCTTGGCTTAGCAACGCCATTCTTCGCATGCTTGTAACATAAAGATTTTTGACTAGCCACCACTAAATAGCCTATCCCACCAAACCCTTTGTTTCCCTACCGTAAGCCTATCATTAGAACCCTTTAAAAGACCTCTTGGATAGTATTTCCTAGGTGACTACGCCAAAGCGATGGAGGTGTGATCTAGTATCAAGCCTATGGTAATCAATGTACTAGGACCGGTTAATGAGTGTTTATCTTCCATTTCCAACTTGTTATATTTCATATACACCCGAGAGATGTGAGTATCCAAACACCCTATGTGAGGTGCTAGTATGTAATTTTCGTGCTTGTTATGACTCTTGCGGGGCTTATATGTGTTGTGAATCGTTCTAGACTAATGCTTCATGACCTCTAACTTATAAATTGATTGGCTAAAAGAACATTTGCTTGAGGACAAGCAAATACCAAGTGTAGGGATATTTGATAAGGTTTTAAAATGTACCTTTTTTAGGGGTCTTTTAAGCCTTTATTTGATCACTTTTGTATCCGTTATTACTTAATATCGTTCCTTTTCACTTTTTAGGTATCTTGAAGGCAAAATGCTGGAATGACACTTATTCGGACGAAAAGGCGCGAATATACGAAGAAAATGGCCAAATTGAAGAATCAAGACACTCAGGCTGCTGGAACTAAAGGTGACGGCGTCAGGTGTTATCTGCGACGCCGTCGGAAAACTTTTGTGACGGCTCAATAGCCAAATTGCTCATTTACAAGTGACGGCTTCAAGTTTTAAAAGAGTAGGGCGTCGCAACTCAGACGGCCTAGATTTGATCCAGACGACGTCAGAGACTAAAGGGGACGGCGTCACAAGCATAAGGTGATGCCGTCGCAAGACTAACGTGGCCAAGACGAAACCCTAATAACGGCGACCCGACGGCTTCACGAATCAAAGGGTGACGCCGTCGCATGTGTAATCTTATATATAGAATCCGAATTTTTTAGTTTTCATTGTGTAGTCTATTGGAGTAAAAACCTAAACCGAACCAAGGCTGTCTTGTACAGTATTTTAGGGTTCCATACCCTATCTTACACCAAGATAAGTGTTTTACTTCAATAATTCAATTATGTCTTCAATTAATTGTGTGTATGCTTGCATGTTTCCCATGTCCGGCTAATTTACTTGTGTGTTTGCTTAGGGAATATGAAACTTAATTATTGAATATTGATCGGTTGTCTCGTATCTTAATTGTTAATGATCTAGTATTGCGATAGATCATCCGTTGTGTAGTTAATGCTTGATTAATCTTGGTGAACCTTAGCTTATAGTACCTAGAGTCATTGTAGGTTAAACCATCAGAAGAGTACCTTAGTGTTAAGTTTATAAATCCTAGAGATTTTGTAGGCAATAACCTTTGGTAGTTTCAAAGAGTTAGGGATAAACGCATACCCTACGACTTTAGACACACAACGCGATTAAGAATAAGGACGTGACAATTCAACCATCAATAGGAGATAATTAAGGAGTAATAAAACCTAAGTAAACACATCTTTAAATCATCATACGAGCACACAATAATTAGACACAGACTACATACACCTTAGATTAGATAATTAGACGAGTAGAGTAATCGGTAGAAATACCAACCCCCAAATCCAATACCCTTAGATTCGTACCTTTCCATTTCCTAAAAACATAACAAGATAAAAAATAATCTTCCTCAACCCCAACCTTAGTGTAGTAACTTCTCACTAGCATTCCTATTCCCCTAGAGAATGATATCAATTCCCGTGGCTTACCCTAATACTACACTACAACGATTAGATTCACTGCCTAGGGTGTTGAAAAACTTGCTCGACGAAAAGGAAGTTCCTTTGACCCCGAACGACGCGTGTAGCGTTATCAGTCTACCAGTGGCTGGGTATTCCTACTTGGTGGAGGTGCAATTTCTTGGGCATCCAAGAAGCAAACTTGCATCACCAGTTCAACAATGGAATCTGAATTTGTGGCTTTAGCAGCTGCTGGTAAAGAAGCTGAATGGTTGAAAAACTTGCTTCTTGAGATTCCATTGTGGCCTAAACCTATAGCACCTATTTCTATCTGTTGTGATAGTGCAGCTACATTGGCTAAGGCTTATAGCCAGATGTACAATGGTAAGTCTAGACACTTAGGTGTCAGACATAGCATGATTCGTGAGCTTATCATGAATGGGGTGGTATCTATAGAGTTTGTTCGATCTCAACAAAATTTAGCTGATCACTTGACGAAGGGTTTGGCTAGAGACTTGGTTATAAAGTCTGCTAAAGGGATGGGTTTAAGTCCAACTTACTCACTGAATGCTAGGACACCCAACTCCTTCCTAAGGAAACTTAGGAGCTGAGTTCAATGTGGAAAGCTGAACATTTAGTGGACTGGAGCACATGTTTTTATACATCCCAAGGTTGTGCTCAGAACCTGCTGAAAGGAGGATGAGGTCTTTACTTCTTAATTGTTAATTTTCTTTGAAAAAATGCTTGGCAGGAGCATGAATAAAGAGGAACCACCTATGTAAATGTTGAAGTTTTGCCGCTTCAGGGAGTTTTGTACTTTTGGCTCTTACAACATTTATGAATTTGGATATGGACACATGGCTTGTATAGTGTCAGGAGCTTTTAAGTGTTTGAAAACTTGTGTGTATTTTATCTTCAGGTATTCAAATGGGTTGAAGGGTTCAATTCTTAGAACACCCTGATTCTCGAATATTTGAACGTGTAATGCACTAAGATGGAAATTCAATCCTCAGGATATTTTCGTTTATGCACATGTTTTGTTTAATGTTTGTTTTTCATGCAAAGGAAGTGAACTAAATTTGGGGAGGATTTTTGGAAAATTTGGTGCACTTGTGGGATTAGTTCACACCTGGTAATGGGTCAGGAGGTACGGAGTGTACACCCATAAGGTCCCTGAACACCCTGACTCTTTTAGTTGAAAGTACTGCTAGTGGAAAGTACTGCTAGTATTATGAAAGTACTGCTAGTGTTATGAAAGTACTGCTAGTACTGAAATTAACTTGTAACGGGCATTGACCTATTCAAGTGGCAGTTTCAACTACTTAATGACCACCTTTAATTGGTCATGTAACCACTAACGGCTATAATTGGGATAATTATGAGGCGATTAATGGGCCGATTAATTCTCATAATTCCATTTGACTAGCTAAGAGTAATTTCCTATAAATAGAATATCAGATTATGCATGAAAATATACACAGAAAACGATTAACACTTCTAAGCAAAAGGGCTATTGAATTGTGCCTAATTCTATAACTAAATTTGGTCTTATCCCAAGTAGATATTCGTGTAACCCAGGCATTAGGGTCGAATAGTTTACTTTGGAAAGTGATCACACGATTCCAAATGATATCCGGTAACCACCTAGTGGTATTGCAGTTGCTACTGATTGTCTTAACCCTGTTCTGGCCTTATAACCACCAACAAATTTGCTCGGCATGATCGAAGACTCACGAGTAAACGTGTCCCGCATTGAGATTTATGAGCAAACTTTAATAACCTGAATTCACTTAAGACAACCAAATGCATCATACTAGAAAAACAACAAGTATAAAAAGAAAATGAAAAACCTAACTCACTTTCGTAGGAATCACGGTTGCATTTAGCGTATGCAACAAGCCTTTTAAACCACTTGGTGTCCCAAGTGGACGGGTGTAGTCTCGCGAGGGCTTACAGGGAACATACCCAAAATGTTCATTTAATACTAATACAAGGTTATAGTGTTATTATAGAAACAATTTGAACAGCAGGATAATTACGTCGTAACCCTAATAAAAGACTTACACCGTAATTGTTGCAAACCTGGCATATTGCTACTGGCGAATAGCTACGGCGTAACCACAGAATGGGATTACGCCGTAATTGGTAATGCTCTGGAGAGAATCGCTACTTGTGATGTGTTACGGCGTAATCGTTGGGATGAGTTACGCCGTAACTGATGGACTGGTCAGGTCCCCGTTTAAGTTACTGTTGCAATCTTCTCTGATTCCTGCAAAAATGGTTAAAAACACAAAACCCAACTATAATAATAAAATGGAAAAGAAAAGATAGGCATGGGGTGCCTCCCACGAAGAGCTTGTTTTTGTTTTAGTCACGAGCTTGACTCCACCCTTATTTACTAAGTAAAAGGGTGTTCATCCCCTCACTTGAAATCAAGTGCGGGTAAAAATAGCAATAAACATCATGAGGGTGTGAATTTGCTATGGGATGGGGAAATGATAAATTATGATCATACCTGAAAGGAGATGTCATTTCCCTCCACACCTTACCCGTTTTAGTTGATGGCACTAATGATTGGTTCACCTCGTGACATGGCTGATCAATTGGCTCGTATGTCTCCTCGTTAATCACTGAAGTGTCAAAGATCTCTAATTCCTTTGCAAGATCAACTAAAATTGACTCAGTAGCTGGAGCTACATGGCCATCATCGGGTGATGCGACAAGCGAGGTTTGTGAGGTCAAGGGTTGCGCAATTTCATCCATATTTCAGCAACCTGTATAGGAAAACTAGCATGATTGTTAGTAATAAAAGAAGAGTCAGAACTGTTACCATTTTGCGTTCTAGTTGATTCCACATTAGCTTGTGGCATTGCTTCATCATCATGTAAGCTCCATGCTTCCATCTTCTTCAATTGATCATTTCTTGTTTCTTCATTTCTCACAACCTTCAAACGTCCTAGAAATGGGATAGGTGGGACATAAGGTCTTATATAAGGTAAATCACCAAGAACCAGCTCGTTGTTGACTTCTTTCATCTTTCCCACTGTTGCTTTGATAGTTCCAACCGCATTATTTTTACTTTCCAGAACATTTTGGTTTAATTCCTCAAGCTTAGCCTCCAAGCTTTTCCTCTTAGCGTCAATCTTCTTTAAATTCAGGTCCGCGCCCTCCTTGAATTCTCTAATCATTTCGTCATTCGAGTCGTGCATCCTTTTTAAATTATTCAAGAATTTATAGACGGCTTCCTCCAATGACTCGATATACCTGACCTACTCATATTATTTGCGTTCTTCTTGGAGAGAATACTTTTGTATAGCATGAATGTTCTCCTTAACCATATTCATATCACATCCAAGTCTATCAAGTTGCTTGGTGATGTCGCCAATGTCAACCAGGCTATTGCTATTTATGGCCCAAGTGGTTGCTCCATCATACCAGTTTCGTGAATGGTCAGCCATCTTCTCAATTGATCTAAGGGCTTGTACAGGTGGCATTGTAGGGATAGGTCCTTAAGAGTCGAGCATTTGGCGGGACGGTATGTTTAAACCATTGTAGAAAATAAGGACCATCTGATGGTTGCTGATAGCATGCATTGGGCATCTGTAAAGAAGGTCATTATATCTTTCCCAAGCTTCATCTAGCGTTTCATCCATCTTCTGTCTGAAACTCCTTATTTCTTCCATCTTCTTGGCAATCTTTGAAGGAGGATAATATCTTCTAATAAATGCTTTCTCCAAAAGATTCCATGTATTGATCGACCCAGCAGGAAGCATCTTCATCCATCTTCTGGCTGGACCAGTGAGTGTAATTGGGAACACTCTAAGCATTAATGCATCTTGAGTGACTCCTGGAGTGTGGAAAAGATATGCGATCTCTAATACTCTTCGCACATGCAGGTGGGCATCATCATCATTAGTTCCCGCAAAGAGCTTTTGTCTAAGTTCCCTCATGAACTGGCAGCTGATCTCAAAACTGATATTATCATTCAATTCGGGGCATACCATGCCCGATCTTTGGTTATCTCGAGTCAAAGCAATATATTCTTCCATAGTGAGCATGTCAAAATTTGAATCTTCCATATCCTGAAAAAACAAACAAACACAGAAAAGAAAAGACAAAAGAAAACTAAAAAAAAGTAAATAAAAGAAAAACTTAAATTAAAATCCTAAATAGCTCCCCGGCAGCGGCGCCAAAAACTTGATGTAGGTTTTAATGACCAGGTTTTAAATTTTATAATTACTCGTTATACCTATGGTCTACCCTAATGCACTAACGGGCAGTGTACCCGGTCGTGTGTAGTGTAGTATTCGGTAAAACCGAGGTCGTCCCAAGAGCTACGTGGATCGGAAATTAACTTAAGTCTATGTCCCGATTTAAATTGCTTATAAGAATGAAATAATAAAACTAACTAATAAAACAAGGAAGTAAAAGAAAGCAGATAAAGGCAAGAGTTGTAATCAATGAAGAAGAGTGGTGCTAACCTAGTTAATCCTCATAGCTAGTTAAGTCTACGTCTACTTACTTCCAATTACTTTAGGTGGGGTCAAAGTCGAGAGGACAGCATTTGGTCAATTCGCCCTAACCTATCGGCAAAGATGCCACCAAAGGAGAAATTAGGCGTACCGTCATAAGTCCTGTTGTTCCTGGTCCCCTAAGCCGAGTCATTAAGTACCGCTACATGCTAGATTTATAATAGTGAGTGCCCGGCCGTTAGAAACTTAGACACTCACGCCCTAATTCTTAAGTTCATCCAAACGATAGTTGATCAGTTGATCAAATCGCACAAGTAGAAAGGGTCCTCAGTTGGTCATATCTTACCCTTCCCGTCTTAGTCCGCTCACCTAGGGTCAGTTGGTCATATCTCCTAGGCAATTGGCATCTACCGCCATTCAAAACTACCGAACCAAGGGTGGCTACCAATAAACTATGCATGCATACACTTAGAAATAATTATACGGAAGTAAAGTAAATGCAAACAAAACAATTAAAGAATCATAACTAGGCCAGCACCAGGGTGCTTAGCCAAACATATAATAAATCATACCAACAAAAATGAATAAATCATAAATTGAATTGAACATAATGTTTGATACAAATTACTTGATGTAGAGCTAATAATGTGAATTCTTCCTTCAAAACTGGCTTCAGACTTTTGGAAAATGCCCTGGAGTGGTGCCCTAATCGACCCCTGGGAGAGGGGTGAAGAGAGATACTTAAAAATGCAGATTTAGGGCTGTATTTATAGGCCCCGACATGGTTACGGCGTAACCATAAGGGCTAATTACGCCGTAACTAATAACTGCGCAAAAAAATCCGGATCTCGAAAAATTACGTCGTAACTAAATTATTTAGTTACGTCGTAACTAAGTTACGCCGTAACTAAACAATGTAATTACGCCATAAATTGAATTACGTACTTTTCATCATCCTTTCTTTATCTTGAAACTTATTTGCACTAGTTGTTGCTTTTGGCCCCTGAAGTAGCGCGTTGATTCAAATTAAGTCCAAAAGCCTTAATAATACTTACGGTTTCAGCCCCTCGTTGTTCTTAATATATTTATACTTGGTTCTCGAAGTGAATAAAATAAATATTAACTTGCCGCTTCCAGTCCCTGGACTTCAAAACTTTGTGCCCAGGTAATTAATTACGGCGTAACTAAATCACTAGGTTACGCCGTAATCCTTCGTATGCACATACTTATCCACTCCGAAAATATCTCTACGGCGTAACTAAATTTCCATGTTACGACGTAACCTTCACAAAAATAATTACGACGTAACCATAAGAGTTGGTTACGCCGTATCCTTCAAAGCATCATATTTACGCCGTAACATTATTAATGAGTTACGGCATAATCTTCTCATTGAATTCATAGGCCTCGTAAATCAATCTTCAGAACATATATTTGGCCTTATATCACATCTTATCCGCTCCAACGCCTCATTTATCCTGAAATGCAAATATGAACGAATATGAACGAATTAAGTACCATATTAATACAAATGAGGCCATAAACACGGGAATTTGATATATAAAATACCAGGCTAATTTGATGTTATCATATATAAAGGAACCTGGACCCAAGGTAGTATTTGGTGATAACTCATCATGTCCCACTGAAGGTTATGGTTCAGTATACTGCAATGGAATAGTTTTCTCTAGAATAGCTTATGTCAATGGTCTAAAATACAATCTCATCGGTGTCAGTCAACTATTTGATGCTAAGTACATTGTGCAATTCAATGACAAACAAGGCACCATTTTCAACGCCAACAAAGAAGTTGTTTTAATAGCTCCTAGAAGAGATGATGTTTATGTCTTACACATGTCAACACTCTCTCAAGATGGAACTTGTCTCTTTGCCAAAGCCACTGAAACTATCAACTGGTTGTGGCACAAGAGACTTTCTCACTTAAACTTCAAAAACATCAACAACTTGGCAAAACAAAACAAAGTCCTTGGCTTACCATCACTGGTTTTTGCAAAAGATAAACCATGCTCAGCCTATGAAAAAGGAAAACACCACAGAGCATCTTTTAAAACAAAACAAAATTTCTCCATCAAAAGTTGCCTTCACCTCCTGCACATGGATCTCTTTGGACCAATCAGTCCTAGATCAATCCAGCATGAGAAGTATACACTTGTCATCGTTGATGAGTTCTCAAGATACACTTGGGTATACTTTCTCTCCAAAAAGAGTTAGGAAGCTGATACAATAATGTCATTCATCAGGAAAATTGAAAACCAGAATGACATTACTGTTAAACAATCAGAACTGACAATGGCACTGAGTTCAGAAATGAAGAGCTTGAGAATTTCTGTGATGAAAAGGGAATCACCCAAAACTTTTCATCTCCTTACACCCTTGAACAAAATGGGGTAGCTGAAAGGAAAAACATAACTCTCATTGAGGCTGTCAGAACTATGTTAAATGGCTCAGCATTCTCAAAGCATTTCTGGACTGAAGCAGTCAAAATAGCCTGTTATACTCAAAACAGGTCAATCATTGTCAAAAGACATAACAAAACCCCATATGAGATATTTAAAGGTAGACTTCCTGATATTAGCTACTTTCATGTGTTTAGGTGTCCTGTGTTCATTCATAACCACAAGGATCACCTAGGCAAGTTTGATGCAAAAGCTGATAATGGATATTTCCTAGGTAACTCACTGATCTCTAAAGCCTTCAGTGTGTTTAACACCAGAAGACAACAAGTTGAGGAAACCTTTCATGTCACCTTTGATGGAAGTTCAGAAAGCATCAGATTCACCAATACCTCAGTGGAGGAAATAGGAATTGATGACTCAACAAGATATCCTCCTGATGAGTTCAACACTGAAATCAATTCTTCCTATCAAGCTGATGCTGACATCTCATACTATGTCTTGCCCCACAACCTTCCTCAACCGACCATCAGTGAAATCATTGATAATCAATCAGTCCCTACTGGGATAGGTAATACTGAACCAAATGTTCAAGAACCTGTGATTCAAATACCCCAACCTGAACAAAGCATCTCAACAGATGATCTCAATGATTCTGTGGCCCCTGCACCTGAACTCACTCCTGAGTTTCCAGTGACCTCTTTAAGCTCAGATCCTAGACCACAAAGTAAGTGGACAAAATCTCAGGACATTGAGGTTGTAAACATCATTGGTAAACCCACTGAGGGTATGCTCACTAGAAGCATGGCTGCTAAGTTAACTGCAGCTTCAGCCAATGAATGTCCATATGCTGATTTTCTATCAGAAATAGAACCCAAATGTGTCACTGAGGCTCTAAAACATCCAAGCTGGGTTCAGGCTATGCAAGAAGAACTTTAACAGTTTGATAAGAACAAGGTCATGACCTTGATCAAATGTCCTCAGGATGTCATTGTCATAGGAATGAAGTGGGTTTTTAGAAACAAAATTGATGAAAACGGCACTGTCATTAAAAACAAAGCCAGACTTGTAGCCAAAGGTTACAGTCAACAAGAAGGCATTGACTATGATGAGACATTTGCTCCTGTTGCAAGAATGGAAGCCATCAGGATCTTCCTTGCATTTGATACCTACATGAACTTCAAAGTTTACCAAATGGATGTAAAAAGTGCAACCTCCTGGCTTTGAGAGTAGTGAATTCCCTGACTATGTCTGCAAGCTTGACAAAGCCCTTTATGGACTTAAACAAGATCCCAGAGCATGGTATGAAACTCTCTCAGCCTTCCTAAATCAAAACAAGTTTTTCAGAGGAAAGATAGACAACACTTTGTTTATCTACAGGACAAAGCAAGATGTGATACTGGTCCAAGTATATGTTGACGATATCATCTTTGGCTTAACAAATTATACTCTTTGCACACAGTTTGAAAAACTGATGACAAAGAAGTTTGAAATGAGCATGATGGGTGGACTCAGATACTTCCTTGGACTACAAATCAGGCAAACTGATAAAGGAATCTCCATCAGTCAAGAGAAGTATACCAAAAATCTCTTGAAGAAATATGAGATATCTGACTGTGCCTCAGTGAAGACACCAATGGTCCCTCCTAACAACCTTGGACCTGATCTCACTGGCAAATCAGTCAATCAAACTCATTTCAGGGGGATTGTAGGTTCACTGATGTATCTAACTGCCTCCAGACCAGACATACAATTCTCAGTCTGTCTAATAGCAAGATATCAGTTCAATCCTAAAGAATCCCATCTCATTGCAGCCAAAAGAATCCTCAGATACCTAAAGGGAACTCCAAGCTTTGGACTTTACTATCCAAAGTGCTTAGGGTTTGACCTCAAAGGGTATTCTGACTCTGATTATGCAGGCTGTAACATGGACAGAAAAAGTACCTCATGGTTCTGTCAATTTCTTGGAGGAAAGCTGGTTTGTTGGAGTGCTAAAAAACAACAATCAGTGGCAATGTCTTCAGCTGAAGCTGAGTATGTGGCTGCTGCAGGATGTTGTGCCAATGTACTATGGATGAAAATTCAACTTAGTGACTATGATATCCATTACAAAATGGTACCCATCTTCTGTGATAACACCAGTGCTATTGCGATCTCCAACAATCATCTCCTCCACCAAAGAACCAAACACATTGATATCAGATATCATTTCATCAGGGACCACATAATGAAAGGAGACATAGAACTTCATTTCATCCCTACTGAATATCAACTTGCTGATATCTTCACCAAACCTTAGATGAACCTACCTTCAAGAGACTGCAAGCTGAATTGGGAATGCTTGACATTGAAAGTCATTAACCTGAAAATCAATCCCAATCTCAGTAAATTCTCTCTGAAATGGTCCATGCTCCCTGAACAAAACCTCAATACAACCTTCTCACTGAATGAGTAAGACTCATTCAGGGACCCTGACTTTGGATATTGAGCATTGAATGAGTAACTAAATGCACCAAGTATCAGTTACTTAAATGTCCTAGGTTGGTGAACATACCAATTTAATATAGGAATATATGTTTCTTTGTCTTACTGTCATCCAAGTCAAGGGTCCCTCAAAACCTTACCTCATCCCACTTGGCATTAAATGCCTCCTCTCACATGAAATATCTTAAGGATAGTTTATTACTGCAGAATGCACTTTTACTGTGCATTGCAACTGTTCCCTTGAAAACCGGGAAATTAATGCGGGTAGTGGAGTGGTGGCATTAAATGAGGTAAATAAAACGTTTTCAAAAACTGACTTTACAAATCCTCATTTATGCAAAAATTAACCCTCTCACCACTCTATAAATACCCCTCTCAAAAACACTAAAAACACACACAAACAATTTCTGCATCTAAACTCTGTCAAAATCACTTCTCAAACCTATAAATCTTTGTGTTCTTTAATCCTCAAAAAGGTTTTTCAGTAAAATCTTCTCTGTAAACAATTTACAAAAGGTTTTTCATCACAAAACTTAAGAGATTCAAAACTCTTTGATTGTTCTTGTCAAGAAATCTTTTCAAAACCCTAAAACTTTTAATGGAAATGGCAAGAACACAATCTCTTCAGTTTGCACCTCAGTGGGTAGGAGATCTCAATAATGTTGAATGTAACATATTATATTTCACAAACACATCATACCAAATACATAAGAGGGTATTTATAGTGTCTTACAATAAATGCCTCCTACGGGCTGTAGATCAGGCATACAGTGGGTAAAGACCCGTCCGTCCTCCACGATTTTACTTAACTAACTTCTTACTAACATAAAATAACTACGACTACGAGCTTTCTAATGATTACATATACTTGAGGTGACCGACACTTTAATGACTGAATTTTCTAATTCCTAACAATCTCCTCCTAAGGGAGGTCACCTCAATTTACACAGAATACAAACAAATATTACATTGAGATTGTTCTTGAATTGTTGTTTAAGTTTTGCTCAGTAGCTCGTAGTCATTGATTCTTCATGTTATCCATGTTTGAAAAATTCAAGTGGAGGTCTTTAAATGATCTACGTGATGATGAGTTTTGTGCCAGCTTTGAGATCATCAGCTTGCATAAATTTCTGACTCTTCCATTATGGGGTTGACATTATGTGATGTTGTGACAGTGGACCAACATGCTCACATTCTGGATCATGATATCTTCTTGTCAGAGTAGCGGAAGCTTTAGATGATTCATGATATTTGCAGCAGCTTAGCAGAAGCATGGAGTGAGAATATCAGAGTCATTGATGCACTAATCATGATTTTTTTTGAAATGAATGTATTGTGTGAGCATGCGGCTATGGATTGACCTCTCCATTCTGATCAGCTGCAAGCGTTGGGTGTACCTGCATACAACAGTTAGCAATAAAGTGCACGAAAGTGTCTTTGATCACTTTCGTTGAATTGAGGTACATGGCCCACGGTTCCCCGTATATCAGTACAAGTACTGCCTGTGATCAGGTATGATTCCGAAGAATCTCCTTGACAGGGTTTAGCAGCTGTTCTAGCGGTTCTCAAACCAAAATGTCTCAAAGAAGACAACACGAAGTGAGTGAACCAGTGAATAGAGATTCACTGATTGATGGAAAATGATTTGAAAAACAATCGTGTACTGCTCAAAATAAAGTGTTTTTGCAATACAACGAAGGTTTTAACGAAAATCAATTATCAATCATAAAAACCTTTTAATTTTGAAATATTAATACACAGTCGATGTGCTAGAGAAAAGATTTTTAAGCACAACGATCGGTTTTTCAAAGGTATCCGTCAATCCATAACCTGAACCAGGGTTGATTCATAGATTTGAATCGCCCCATTGTTTCTGTTCAGTTGTCACATGGTTGATCTATTGGATAGATCTCACATGCCACCTACCAAGAGCTTGTTTGATGTTGGCTCTAGAAGGCTTTCCATCTTCATTGTGAATATGTTTGCATATCACTCAGATGGTCTGGCAATACCACAAGGATAATGCGTAGGACTCATAAGATATAATCTCTCTTTCCACATTGTGTGAAACAGAGAGTCTTCATTGACAGTGTCCTAATGAGATTTATTGATGATCTCGAGGCTCTAGACTCAATTGTGCACATTTGGTTCCTATGCCGGAGACTATGGAGAGGGTCTCCTTCTTCAATATCAACCATCTCTAAGAGAAAGTCGATAGATAATGTCGGTTCCCTTGTGTGAATGAAATAAGTCCTTTTAAGAGGAACTTGAGTAGTTTGGGAAGATGTAGTGCAGTGCGTCACTGGGTCCATGACGTCTTGTCTTCAATACCGGTGTTACCTTAGTAACAACCAGTAGCATATGTATTGAACCCGGTTTCTGCCCTAAGGTTGAGTTATTGGAGGGCTATTTGTTTTCACCCTTTTCTCATTCAATTCTTTTTCATTCTTCAACCCCTTTAGTGCTTACCGAGACCTCATAACTAGAACCTTGTTGGGTTTATTCCAGTTCTAGCTCTATCTCAGTCCGCACTCTTCCCATATCTCATTTTTCTCCTTTTTTCATCATACCTAAGGACTTCTACACTATCTAGTGGATTGTCCCTGGGTAGATCCCTCCGGTTCTGGCGGATCGTGGGAATGAAATACCTAACCTAACCATCCTTATATCACCATACATAAAGTAAATTGGTCCGTCTTTGGGTATTGTTCATCAGCCATTTGAACCAATTGAAAAACCATTTGAAAAACAATCCAAGAACTTGTGATATATTATCAAAGCATTTTGTACCTGAATTGTTTTTGATATTTTAGAAAAATGGCTCCCCCTCAACATGTGCATCATATGTTTGACATCCTTTTGGCACATGGAGGCAAGAGGAAGAATTCACTTCTTTTGATATATATTTTCTAAAAATATCGACATCACTTTTCCGATTAAAATCAGTGATTCACATACAGTTAAAGATATTTTTGGGAAAGAATGAGGTTTTCAATAAAAATTGCTCCCCCTCAATATGTGCATCAAGTTTTGAAAGAGTTTTGTACATATTAGGGAAAGCCTGCACTTTGGAATAAATTAATCACATTTCAATC
Source organism: Chrysanthemum seticuspe (assembly GCA_019973895.1). NCBI lineage: Eukaryota > Viridiplantae > Streptophyta > Magnoliopsida > Asterales > Asteraceae > Chrysanthemum > Chrysanthemum seticuspe. Next base: position 222,567,393 of record BPTQ01000008.1, on the reverse strand, counting down.
CTTTTTTGGTTTAAAATAGATGCTCCCCCTTAACATGTGCATGGAAAATTTGAAATCGTTTGGCACATGAATGGAGGAGAGTTTGTTAAACACTTTTAAAACCAATTATCGAGTTATCAGTTTAAATCCAATTTAAATCACAAATTCTCCCCCGATCACAAATTTCAAATCATTTGAAATTTGTGATCTTTATAGATTTAAATTGTTTTTGAAAGCTTTTGAGAAGAATTGTGACTTGCTTATGAAAACATTTAACCAATAAGGATCAAATCTTCAGACTTTAAACTCCATGGTTAAAACATGCATGAGTATCTTTTGAAAACATAACATTAGCAAAGGTTTTGAATCAATTGTATAAAACATTGTTCATTTTGATTTTCCAAAAGTAAACCTTGCTCATTTACGTGCCAATTGTTTGAAAAATAACCTTTTTGATTGAATTGAAACCATTCTCCCCCTCAATCAATGACAAGAGTTGTTGATTGAGCTGTTAGAGAGTTTAACACAGATAAGCCTGGATGATTTTCAAAAATAGAGTACGAGGTATTTTCAAAGCAACTTTGTTTTCTTAAGATGAGAAATATTTTTCAGAAGAATCATTAGACGGAAAAATATTTTGGAAAGAAAACATTTGTCTTTTTGGTGACAAATATTTTTTTTAGGAATCAGAGCATCAGATTTGAAAAATAAGATTAAGCATGGCTCTTTTCTTTACTTTTTAAAACGGGTTACTGCCTAAAATGACAATAAACCACCATTTTTCTCTGCCTCATTTTTTTAAAGCAATTTATGTACATTTGAAGAACATCTTAAAACCCGTGAAATTCTTTGAATGTCAACACAAAGTCCGTAGATGATATCGAATAAAAATAATAATAAAAAAAAACATGACAAAATAACAATATTTTTTTTTGAAATTTTCAAGATTTTCTAATTTTTATGGATTTTTGAAAATTTTATATTTTTATATTTTCTTTTGTGGGTTTTGAAATTTTGTATTTTGCTTTTTGAAAAAATATATACAAGAGATAGATTAAGAAGAGAAAACCATTTACTCCTCGTCTTCCTCTTGAAGACGTTTGAGTGTTTCCGGCTGTAGACTCTTTAGACCAAGTCGTGGGAGGATGAACTCAAAACGTTCTCTAGGAAGAGCTTTGGTGAAGATGTCTGCTAACTGGTATTCAGTCCTCACAAAATAAAGTTCCAACACACCGTTTTGTACTTGCTCCCTGATGAAATGATGTCGAGTGTCGATGTTCTTTGCTCTTGAGTGTTGTACGTTGTTGCATGAGAGAGCAATGGCACTTTTGTTATCACAATACAGAGGGATTTTGTTGAATTCAAAGCCATAGTCAGATAACTGGGATCTCATCCATAGGATTTGAGCACAACAAGATGACATGGCTATGTATTCAGCCTCTGTAGAGGATATCGAAGTACTCATTTGTTTCTTAGAAGACCAGCTCACAAGCTTATCACCCAAAAACTGAGCACCTCCAGATGTACTTCTACGTGTATCTTGACATCCTGCATGATCAGCATCTGCATAGGCTGTTAGTGACATACCGGTGTCCTTCTGGTACCAAAGTCCCATATTGATGGTTCCTTGGAGATACCGAAAGACCCGTTTAACCGCTTCAAGGTGCTTTTTGGTAGGCTTAGCCTGGTATCTAGCACACATGCAAATAGCGAACAGAATGTCTGGTCTACTGGCTGTGAGGTACATCAGGGATCCAATCATAGTACGATATTTCGTTTGGTCTACCATGATCCCTAAGTGGTCCTCATCCAGTTTAGTACGCTCTATCATGGGAGTGTCAATAGGGTCACAAGAATCAAATCCAAATTTCTTTTAAATCTCATTTGCATATTTAGATTGATTAATAAAAATGCCTCCGAGACTTTGTGAAATTTATAATCCTAAGAAAAATGACATTTTTCCCATCATTGACATTTGAAATTTGGAACCCATTTCATTTGAAAAACGGTCACATTCATTGGGCTCAGTCGAGGCAAAAATAATATCATCAACATAGATTTGAACGTGAATTAAGTGTTTTCCTGACTTTCTGGTGAACAATGTCGGATCAACTGCTCCTTTTCTGAATCCAGTAGATAGAAGAAACTTTGATAGCGTATCATACCATGCCCTTGGAGCTTGCTTCAAACCATAAAGAGCCTTCTTCAAGTGATAGACATGAGTAGGATGCTCTGGATTCACAAAACCTTCAGGTTGGCTGACGTATGCGACTTCTTTAAGATCTCCGTTAAGAAAATCCGTCTTTACATCCATCTGATAGACTACCTTGTTCTTTAATACATCACCATGCTCATCAAGTTTTACTTTGAATGTAAGGAATTGGAAATTCCATAAGTGAAGTGTTGGTCACCCCAAATATAATTTAGCATAAGTTAGCTCATAGACATATTGTTATTTAGGTTATTCAGTAGTTAATTAGTTAGTTATTAGAATAGTTTAGTTTAGTGTTTCACCGTGGAGGAAGGACGGGTCTTTACCCACTGTATGCCTGATCCACAGGCCGATATGAGGTCGTGTATCTTGTAACTATAAATACCCCTTCCATCCTAGGAAGGGGTGTGGCTTGGAATCTAACCTTTTACATTTTATTGAACCAACTCTCTATCAAGAACACCATCTCTCTACTTTCTCTCTCTAAAATGACTATCATGTATTTCCATCATTCAAGACCACCCGAATCATCATAACACAACAATATTATCGATCCTACAATTGTTACCAGAGCCAAGGTTTTAGTGTTGTGTTGATTTGTTGTGGTCTTTGATCATTGTTAAAGCTGTTTTTTTTGTATGTTTTTGTGGTCGGAAAATATTTTTTTCGGTCATAGTTTTGTTTGCATCCTCTTTATTGGTCTACACAAATTGTCATATGGTCTTTCTTGGTATTATCTGATTTGTGTCAACTCTTGTACAAATAGTCATGAATACTATCTTTTATGATTTTTGTGTTACCAATATCTGTGAAAACTTGTGGTCATTAAAATGGGTCAAAAGTTCTTCAAATATTATTTTTTCTGGGTTTAATGAATCTGGTCATGTTTCATGGTCTAAATGAGTCAATGGATGCATTTTTATAAAACTTTTCTGGGTTTGCTATGAATGTAGCCGGAATACTTGGTCGGAATAATCACCGGAAAAGGTTAGCGACTTGTCAAACTGTTAACGGCTTGCCATGAGTCTTTACTCATGGTAGCAACTTGGCTTAGCGAGTTGAGACATGTAGCGAGTTGACTCTTTAGTCAACTCAAGTCACTAGTGACTTGACATAACTGGCTAGCGACTTGACACTAATCTTAGACCTAGCGACTTGTCACTGATGGTTAGCGACTTGACTCAACTTTTATAGCGTCTTGACATGATCAGAAAGGTAGAAGAAGAAGTTTTTGACTTGACCACGACCATTACAAACCATATACCATCAAGACGCATGACCTCTGGTTGAGCAACCATCATCAGTCCATCATCAGTTCCACTACATCTACCAACATCAAATCCGGTCTAACCTAATCCCATCTCCAACTCTACACTTAAACTCGACTCGAATTAAATTAAACAACAATCTAACGATCTCAGTGTGGTTATGCTATTCGAATATCGTACAAGATATCAAGATCTTTAAAGACCTTTGTGAACCATTACACCAACTCATCATTGATCTATCCCAATCAAGACTCATTCAAAATGGTTAAACAAATCCAACTCTACAAATTACTAACCATACTCTTCAACTCATATTCGAATATTTCAAAGACTTAATGACCTCATACTCATCAACTCTCATTCAATCACGACTCAAAACAGAAAAAATTACATGATTAATTACTAATCTTAGCCTTGTTCCTTGTGATTGGTTCTTCAACACATAGATATTACTCTATCTATTCACAAGGAACATATACATCATAGATCCTGTAGAAGCTTTGCTTCATCTCAGTTTCGAATAATTAAAGAACAATTGATAACAATCTTGTTATAATCATTCTTTTAATTCGTTAAGACCATCATCAAAATCAAACAATTAAAACCTACCTGTCACTCGTCAATAGAGTTTGAATGTCATGTTCTACGCCTCTGCCATCCATGTGACGTGCGTGTTTCATCAACAAAAGGATTGTTGTGCTTGTGGGTTTGATTTGTATGAGATACGTTTTTGTTTGTTGAAACTGATTTGGAAACAGAAGAGTGGTAGGCGGATTATTAGAGATAGGCGGACTGAAGTGGAATGAAGGGGCTTTTAATTCGTATTGATATGTATGTGTGATTTGTATGTAAGGATTAATTTCTGTTGCGTTTGAGAAGAAGATTTTCTTGATGATATGAGTTGCAGATGTTCGGTAGGGGAAGGAGAGAATTATTAGGGTGGTAGGCGGATTTGTTGTGTGATATTAGGGTGAAAGATTAGGGATTGACTACTTTGTTGTGCATTTTATACCACATCTGATTAGGGTTGGTAATATTGCAGTTTGGGCCGTGATATTTGGACATGCACCAGACTTGATTTTGGAGTGATTTTGGAGTGACTTGGTATACTAATCTCGTGGGCTGACATGAATCAATAAGCAATATTGAAAAGTGTCCAATTTACAAACGTTCAATCGTTTTTGTGAGTAGGATTAAGGATTATACCCCGGTTAATGTATACCCCGGTTAAGCGGTGATTGTGTCCGAATATGAGTGAGATTGATAACTCTTGTCATGGGCCGAAATATTATGATGGAATGATGGGATGATATGAAATTAAATTTTATCTATTGGATCAAAGGGTAAGATTGATATTGGATCGAGGCATTGATCATGATGACCAACTGGATGTTGCTATGGGCAGATTACATCTACTAAGAGATATGAGCTTAAAATTTGAGAAAAAGATGGCTAAGGGGACTTGTACGAGTATTTCTTATGGGATTCTTGTGTTGATTATATGGGCTTGAATTTGAATATTGGTTCATAGATATGAGATTTGGATTATATGTTTTGCTCAAGAGATTTGTTAAAGTGATGTGATTTGATGACTTGATTCGGTGTGCTATGTGATTGGATGATGAGGTTTGAGGTGATAGGCGGTTGAATACTTTGGTTTTTTTACGTTTACACAGAATACACTATTTCACGGCTTGAAGTGTTTATTGAAAATGTTGATTATGGGGTTGTTTGTTCGGTATTTCTTATTTGGATTTGAAGTGAGGTTCTTCCGGGCGCGTTTACTTATTTCGTCTTCTTTCTTTCTACCATTCCGCGAAGATGACTTATTTGGGCTTTTAAAGAGTGTGATAAAGACTTGGCTATTTAGTTACTTTTGTGATTCTTTCTCAAGCCAAATTGTAACTATCACTTCGGTGTCTCACACTGTTGAGGATACGTCAAGAGGATTTGTACATTGGGTACACCATTTCTTTTTCACGAGGATTAGTACAAGTTTAAGTAACAAATCTAGGGAAGTTCACTTCATGATCAAGTTTGACATATCGGGTTTACTTCTCCGAGTGGTCACTACAATAGCCGAAAGAATGCGTGATTGATGTATTTACCAAAGTGTTTATTGGATGGTTGGTGATATTGTTGATGTTGGATAATGAACCGCTGATGAACTGCTGCATGTTCCCCTAAAACAGATATTCACCGAAACCAAAGTTGTCATAACACATTCAAGCTGACATTGTTTACGGTTTTGTCTTGATTTTGTAAAATCCCGTGAAAGAACCTATTTCTCGATTTAAATCAGAGACTTGTAAAATCCTGTGACAATGGAAACATCCTGGTAATAGTAAAGTGCATCTCCGGATCTATCTTACGGTTTATTCTTGGTTTTGTAAAATCCCGCGAAAGAAACTATTTCTCGGTTTAAACCATAGATTTGTAAAATCCCGTAATGATGGAACCATCTTGGAGAAGAAAAAATGTAATTCTGCATCTTACTTTATGCTGGTGCTATGGTTTCTACTTCGAAGAAGGGATAAAAGGGTGTACTTCATGACTTGGGTGATTGTTTGGATTTTTCTTCATGGCAGTTTGGTTATTCCAAAGTTTTACGGGGTTTTGTGCTTTTAATCATGGTCGGGATGAAACCATTATCAAAGTTCATTTAAATGTCAAAGAAGGCTAGATTTGAGTTGTTAACCAGAAGATGTGACAACGGCGTTAATTCACTATTATTTATTTGAGGTTGAAGTGAAATATCACGGGCAAGTGTACTTAGTATCTGAAGGTATCGGGGATGGTTGGCTGAAGATTCTTCATGATCCTTGTTCGATGCTTATTATAAAAAACGAAGACTTGGAAATCTAGTTATTGTTGGGTGTCTTTTACCTTTTCTTTTACCACTTGGGGGAATTGGGCACATACCACCACAAAATAACTATCACTTTAAGGAGTTACGTTATAGTGCTCAGTGTCACATTCAATTGTGGATTTTCAAGAGGTGATGTACGTCTTATACTTGATGGTTGGTTGGATGAAGAGTATATAGTACTTAGAGAGTACTTAGAGATGCTAATGGAAATCGGCACCGCTCTTTGTTACATATATGCAAGTTTAAGTCACGAGTTCGGGTTGTTTTACTTCAAGGCAAATTCTTCATATTGGGTTTTCTCCATCAGCTGTCACTACTAAGAGCCTACTGAATGATAATAGTGATTGATTACATGTTTTGCCAAGAGATTGAAAAGAGAGAGATTTATGACATTTGAACACATCCGTTCAAGCCTCGTACTCTAAAGAAAAGAAATGTGTACGTTTCAGTGTGCATTATCTTGGAAAGAAGAGAAATCTTCTTATGACGTATGAACACAACAGTTCATGCCGCGTTCTCTAAAGAAAAGAAAAGTGTACGTTTCAGTGCGCTTTATCTTTGGAAGAAGAGAAATCTTCATTAATGACCATTCTCATCAACATGCTTCATACTTTTTCCACGTGCTTTCAATTATCAAGTGAACCGGGCTACTGTTGATTGTTTTCTTATTCCACTTGCTCAACTATAATGACGATGGCGACATCCTGTGCTAATTTTGCGGGGGAGAAGTGTGAATAGACTACATTTGTTGAAGATATTCACTTATTCAATCAAGAATGGCAACTCCGTATGCAATTATTGAGGGGGAGAAGAAGTGTAAATTTACTGCATGGTTGATTGATTACTGAGAATATATGGTTATACGGCTCCAAACTCATGTAAGAACTGAGCTTCTTCTTATCAGGTCATCTTCACATGGAGTTTTCTTCTAAGAGCCGTTGGTTGACATCTTCACAAGCTGATATGAGTTTAATGACAAAGTGCTTCTAGTTTCGGGGTTGATTTCCTTGATGAACATCTTTCTGTTCTTGTTTGATTGGGAGGGATTTGAGTTAAGGGGATTTGCTACATACAAGTTAACTGGGATGCTTTTTGGTGAGATGAAGATGTTAACTATCTATTTCCCAACTGGACAATCTTGAAGAAGGTCGAGTCTACAGTCTGTTCTACATTTTCTGCTATATGTTAGAAGACTAAAGACGAGTTGCATTTGATTATCCAAAGAATTCTTCTTATCTGGGCATTTATCAAACAGATTGTCGGTTTAGGGAAGAGCACTAATTGGGGGAGAGTGAAATGCCATATTTAATCCCTAATTAGACTTGCTCACACTCTTCAGCAAGTTGATTCTCACAGATATATCTGAGCTAATGATGTTCTTCTTAACAAATTTCAAGTATTTGGGCTGATAATATGTTTCTGATCCTGAAGTGTCAAAACCAGCAAGGGGGAAGGAGACAAGCACCTAAACGTGAGTAAACTTGATGAACTTAATACTTCTAATTAATTGAAGATATCCCGGGAAGACAAATATTATTACCGCAGAGAAACTCAAGGTTTGACTCATTGCAAGTAAACTTGATGAACTTAATTCTTCTAAGTGATTGAAGATATCCCAAGAAGACGTATGTCATGACCGCAGAGAAACTCAAGGTTTTACTCATTAAGGCGTTTAGTGTTATTATTCCAACTATGTGGGGGAAGTGATGTTAGAGAAAGTTTCTGAAGATATAAGAGGTACACAAGTGTGTGATGATCTCGATGTTATCGCAATCATCAGGGAAGAGAGAATTGTGTACATTAGGGGCGCTCAGCTGTCTCACTTGAGGGCTTAATCAGTGATTCAGAGATATAATCACTTATTCCGGAGTTGACATCCGCAGAGATAATCAGTGATTCGGTCTGCTTCTTCAATGTTATCGGTTGTTCTCTCTTTGGGGAAGTGTACTTCGGGTCCTTGAGCTTCATACACGATCATCAGGGAAGAAAACCATTGTTTACCACAAACATTGGGGAGGTGTTTTTTCTCCTGGCATGATGTGTATTCGGGAGAGTTCTTGGATATTGGTGTACTTTGGGTTCTTGAGCTTCATACAGATTCATCAGGGAAGAAAAATGTGAACATGGGAAGGTGTTCTTCATTCCCCTCATGAAGTGTATTCGGGAGAGTTCTTGAGCATTATACTAAGAGACGGACTGCATCATTTCAACTACACGGGGGAAGTGGTCTCTTGACAATGTTTTGGAATGGATTGCTTCAGACTTCAGTGGTAATGAAATATGAGAAGATATTTAAAGAGTGGGATGATACATTTCTGTTCTTTTTGATGATATAACCCCGAACGGAGAATATCGATTATCGTTCTTAAAAGGAGCAGCGGGATTTATGTTAAATGGTGTGCTTTTCTGTGCACCTGGCTAAGGCAAGCTTGAAATAGAGCTTCGAATCTGCTCATCTAATGGATCTTCGGTTTGGGGGGAAGCTGCCAAAGTCTCTTTTTCTCAAAGGCTCATATTCTGTCTTCTATTATGGAGCCTAGGAAGCTTTGGTGGTGGAAGTTTAAGAGATGACAAATTCTATCTTCTATGACGTGTTGTTCGATATCCTTATCTCGGTACTCGTATCATCATCTTTCTTAAACTATATCATCTACTCTATCTTTGTATATATTTATGAAAAAGAAAATACAAAAATATAAAACCAGCAAAACAAAATAGAAAAATATAAAACCTTAAAAAATCCATAAAAATCAAAAAATTTAAAAATACCAAAAATATGTTTTCTCAAAACATGTCTTCTAGTATCGATAACATCTGTGGTCTTAGAAATGTCATTCAATAATGGCACGGGACCATAGATGAAGTTCGAGCAGGAGGTGTAAATATTCTTTTTCCAAAACATGTCTAAAAAAATGGCTTACAGTTATTTCAGACTGTAACCCGCGCTTCAAAACAATGGCTTGCTATCATTTCAGATAGCAACCGGTTCTTCAAGAAAGGAAAGTGCTGCACTAAACCATATTTTCAAATATTTCGTGCACTTATCCTAAAACAATTTGAGAAAAGTATGTCGAAGGACTGCTGTTCCTACTCAAATATTTTTCCTTCTAAAATTCTTCTGAAAAATATTTGTTTTAACAAAATGGTGGTAAATGAGTTGCTTTAAAAACAATCAGATTCAGAGTTTTTATAAAATTTGCAAACTCAATCAATGACTTCAGCGCTTTTAAAATTTTCAGAAAATGAGTCATTGATTTAGGGGGAGAATGTTTTCAAATTTACATCTTCTAACTGGCTTTCTTAATCATCCTACGTGCTTATCTGTAAAATATAATTACCTATGTTGAAGGACTAGGTTTCTAGTATGTGATTGTTAGGATTAGATGATTAGAAATTTGATGAACACATAATCCCATACTTTATATGATCTGATTGACATGTTGAATTGACTGTTATTAGTCGATTGCTGTTTGGGTGATGTCGACCACCATATATCTGTTTGTGCTCACTAACGTATGCAGGTATATTTGTATATAAGAATGTTCCCGATCCGGATCCCACAAATGAAGATGATTGGATGCCGAAAGGAAAGGGTAACTATATCTTGGGTTGACAAATGAAGAAACAGAGCTTAATTGGACTTCTATGGAGAGTTGGCATGGAAAAATGCAACGTAAGAGGTCTCACTGCATCAGCAGACGGTTTTCTTCATTTGCAAATGAAGAAACGGAGCTTAATTTGACCTCAGTTGGCACTAAAATGCAACGAAAGAAGTCTCAATGCATCAGCAGATGGTTTTTTTCCAAACCCTACAGCAACAACAACGGAAGCTTCTCAACCACCTAACGTATCTTTGTGCAGGATACCATTTTTAAACAATTTTGAAAAAAAAATTTGATTAAATTGTTTTGAAAATGGAAAATATTGTTTTGAAAATATATTGGACTAAATTTTGAAAATCACCGGACTTCATTTTATCAAAACCTAAGTCACTCAATCAACGACTACAGTCATCGATTGAGGGGGAGAGTGATTTAAAATAAAGTATTTTCAAACGATATTTGTTCATAAAAGTCCGTTTGTACAATACAAGTGGTGATCTAAAGATTTAATGTTATGTCATGGTATGATTTTTCTTTTGAATCAAGGTCTTTCAAAATGAAATTTTTTCTGTTCTTGTTTGATTGTGAAATTGTTTTATTTTACTTAAAGATCTCTTAAAACTTTCATACCTGACACTAACAATCTTTAATGTCTTAAATTGATCCTTATCTGTCAATTTCAAAAATTAAATTTTGCCACGTCTTTCCCCAAAATTTTCTGAATGATTTAAATCTTTTGGGATTCCAAATCTCAAATGGTTTGAAATTTTTGATCGGGGGAGAGATCGTGATTTAAATCTCAAATCTGTTTAAATGGAATTGGTTTTAGTCCTTTAAAGGCACTCCTGCCTCCATGTGCCAAACGATTTCAATATATGATGCACATGATTGAGGAGGAGGATTTATCCAAAAACAAGATGAGTTTTTAAATCAGGCACAAGTTCTCCCATGTTTTCTAAACGTAATTAAATCACTTGGGATCCAAAATCTCAAAGGGTTTGATATTTTTGATCGGGGGAGAATTTGCGATTTAATAATGAAATTTGATAACAGGTGATTGTTTGATTCAATTGTGCAGGCTGCTCTCTCATATGTGCTAAACGCTTTCGATTCTCGAAGCACATATTGAGGGGGAGCATTTCTAAAGAAAACAAACGCTCAAGGTACAAAGATTTATATGTTTTAACATAAAGTACCTTGATTGTTTTTCTAATGGTTTCTTAATGGCTTTTGTGATCATGGATGTATTTCAAAAGAACTCTTGCCTCTATGTGATAAAATGTTTTCAAATATCCTATGCACATATTGAGGGAGAGAATTTACCAAAGAAAATCAAATGGCTTTTTCTATGAAAATTGTGATCAAAGAAAATATTTCAAAGTCCTCTTGCCTCCATGTGCTAAACAATTTCTAAATCATATGCACATGTTGAGGGGGAGGTTTTCTAAATGATCAAAACTATTAAGGTACAAAATGCTTTGATCTCGTATCACAAGTACCTTGATTGTTTTTCCAAATGACTTTTCAATTGGTTTCGAGAAGGAATGAACTGTACCAAAAGACTGACCATTATATTTTATGTATGGAGTTCTAAGGATGGTGAGGTTAGGTATTGGTTCCCACGATCCGCCAGAACCAGAGGGATCTACCCAGGGACTATCCACTAGATAGTGTAGAGTCCTTAGGTATATTGAAAAAAGGAGAAAATGAGAAATGGGAAGAGTGCGGACTGAGAAAGAGCTAGAACTGGAATAATCCCAACAAGGTTCTAGTTATGAAAAAGAATTGAATGAGAATAGGGTGAAAAAAAAATAGCTCTCCAATAATTCAACCTTAGGGCAGTAACCGGGTTCAATACATATGCTACTGGTGGTTACTAAGGTAACACTGGTATTGAAGACAAGACGTCATGGACCCAGTGACGCACTGCACTAAACTTCCCATGCTACTCAAGTTCCTCTTAAAAGGGCTTGTTTCATTCTCACGGGGAACCGACATTATCTATCGAATTTCTCTTAGAGGTTGTTGATATTGAAGAAGGAGACCCTCTCCCTAGTCTCTGGCATAGGAACCAAATGTGCACGATTGAGTCTAGAGCCAAGAGATCATCCACAATATCTCATTAGGACACTGTCTATGAAGACTCTCTGTTTTACACAATGTGGAAAGAGAGATTATATCTTATGAGTCCTACGCATTATCCTTGTGGTATTGCCAGAACATCTGAGTGATATGCAAACATATTCACAATGAAGATGGAAATCCTTCTAGAGCCAACATCAAACAAGCTCTTGGTGGGTGACATGTGAGATCTTTTCTAAAGATCAAACTTGTGACAACTGGATAGAAACAATGGGGCGATTCACTCGTGAATCAACCTTGGTCCAGGATTGGAATTGACAAATACTTTTGGAAAAACCGTACGATGTGCAAATCTTCTTTTCACTAGCACATCGAATGTGTACTCTTTTCAAATACAAAAAGTATTTCTGATTGAAAATTGATCTTTCTCATAAAACCTTCGTCGTATTGCAAAACTCTTTCTTCTAAGCAATACGCGATTGTTTTTCAAATCATTTTTCATCAATCAGTGAATCTCAATTTGCTGGTTCACTCACTCCGTGTTGTCTTCTTTGAGACGTTCCGGTTTGAGAACAGCTAGAACAGCTGCGAAACCCTGTCAAGGAGATTCTTAGGAATCCTACCTGATCACAGGCAGTACTTGTATTGATCAACGGGGAACCGTGGGCCGTGTACCTCAATTCAACGAAAGTGATCAAAGACACTTTCGTGTGTTTTATTGCTAACTGTTGTTTGCAGGTACATTTGGACGGTTGCAGCTGATCAGAATTGAGGAGTCAATCCAAAGCCGCATGCTCACAGCATCCACACTTAATTGAAGAAATCATGATTGGTGCATATCTACATAACCTGGTTCTGATATTTCTATACTATGCTTCTGCTACGCTGCTGCAAATATCATGAACCAGTAAAGCATCCGCTACTTTGATGGAAAGATGTCATGATCCTTAAAGTGTGAGCATGTCGGTCCAAAAGTCACAACATCACATGAAGGCAACACAACTATGGATGATACAGAGAGATTTGTTGTGGCTGATGATCTCAAAGAAAGCTCGAAGATCATCAAAGATGTGGATCAGTTAAAGGCCTCCACTAATAGTACAAATCAATGCGGAATATGAAGAGTCACTGCTAAAGCACAATGATGCGGAAGTTGAAGAATTAATGTCTACGAGCTCAAGAACGAAGTCAAGAATAGAATGCTAAGATTCAAAATGTAAAACATGGGGTGACCTCCCTTAGGGGGAGATTGTTAGGAATTGGAAATTCCATAAGTGAAGTGTCGGTCACCCCAAATATAATTTAGCATAAGTTAGCTCGTAGACATATTGTTATTTACGTTATTTGGTAGTTAATTAGTTAGTTATTAGAATAGTTTAGTTTAGTGTTTCACCGTGGAGGAAGGACGGGTCTTTACCCACTGTATGCCTGATCCACAGGCCGATAGGAGGTCGTGTATCTTGTAACTATAAATACCCATTCCATCCTTGGAAGGGGTGTGACTTGGAATCTAACCTTTTACATTTTATTGAACCAACTCTCTACCAAGAACACCATCTCTCTACTTTCTCTCTCTAAAATGGCTATCATGTATTTCCATCATCCAAGACCACCCGAATCATCATAACACAACAATATTATCGATCCTACGTTGAAGATCCACTTTAGAGCAATGATCATAGCACAGTCAGGAGCAGGTACTAATTCCCATACATCTAGTCGATCAAACTCATGAATTTCTTCTTGCATGGCATTGAACCAGCTGTCTTTATTCATGGCAGTTTTAACGTCTTTTGGTTCGATCTTGGATAGAACGGAATTGAAGAAGCACCATAAGGCATCAGTTGTAAGTTGTTTGCGAGTGGATACTGGACGAGAGGGATTTCCAATGATGTTGTCCAATGGATGATCATGTGTCCATTTTCTAAGGTGTTCGTGTGGTTGTTGTTGAGGAATTGAGGTAGCAGAGTCGATTTCTCCTGATGAAGATGGTTCTGATGATGATTCAGGAGCAAATATGTTTTCAAAGGGGGCATCTTCAGGAGTAGCAAAGGGATTCTCTCCATCAAGGGTGCCAGAAACAATTCCATGGTGTACACTCGATGATTGGTGATTTGTTGATGAGACAGAGTGATCAGCAGCAGGCGCTTCTTGACTTAACGACATAGAAGCTGAAGGGTTAACTTCATTGACAGGGATAGGAGTAGCCTTTGTTGATGGATTTGACAGATCATTAGCAATTGGCTCATAGTGTTCATCAAAAATTGGATCAAACAGTTTCCTCAAGTCATCTTCTGAAGGAGGTACATAAGGAGTTGCTGGAGAAGAATCGTATACAAGAGTAGAACTGATGGGACTACTTGATGATCCGGGTCCAGAACTGGATTGTCCTGGAGCCATTGGACCGGTCAGCTCATCGAATGTAACGTGAATTGTTTCCATGATATTTCGGGTTCTTTTGTTGTAGATTCGGTATCCTTTTCTGCTTGGTGCATATCCTACAAATACTCCAATGTCCGCTTTAGTTTTAAGTTTGCCTAAGTCTTGGCCCTCATTAGTTGGATAACACAATGCACCAAACACACGAAGGAATTAAATATTAGGTTTTCGATTGTGGACAAGTTCATATGGAGTTTTTCCATGAGAGGTGTGAATAAGGGATCGATTTTGAGTATAGCATGCAGTGGCAATGGCTTCAGCCCAGAGAACCATTGGAACCTTTGAGTAAATCAGCATTGTTCTAGCGGCTTCCACAAGAGTTCGATTTCGTCTTTCAACTACATGGTTCTGTTGAGGAGTTCGTGGAACACTTCTTTGATGACTGATTCCAACACTTTCATAAAACTCACTAAGTTGTTTATTAACAAACTCAGTTCCATTGTCTGTTCGGATGATTCTGACAGTTTTGTTAAGTCGAACCTGCAGCTGTTTGATAAGTTTTATGATGATATCTGGAGTTTCATCCTTTGTTCTCAAGAACTTAACCCATGTAAATCGAGAATAATCATCAACCACAACTAACACATATTTCTTCCCATAAATGTTCTGCACTCTCATGGGTCCACATAAATCCATGTGAATGCTATGAAGAACTTCCGTAACTAAGTTTGTAGGTTTGGGTTTGTGGGCATACTTCTTGCTTTTTCCCAATTGGCATGCTGAACAGAGATGATCCTTTTCATACTTTAGTCTAGGTAAGCCTATTACTAAGTCCTTTCTGGAAAGATCATTTATGGTGCCAAAGTTCAGGTGATTTAGGCGACGATGCCATAACCATGAATTTGTTTTCGAAGCCTTTGACAATAAGCAGATTGGAGAAGACTTCATCAAATCTTCGATAGAGATGGTGTATAGATTTGAACCACATGTTCCTCTTAAAAGTTCTCTACGATCAAGTTCTCTAACAAAGCAAGTATGTTTTCTGAAGGCCACTTCTAGATCAGAATCACAGAATTGACCGACAGAGAATAAGTTATGACCAAGACCTTCAACGTAATATACCCTGGAGATAACACTATCACCGACAACATAGTCTCCATAACCCATAATTGCACCGAAATGATCATTCCCGAATCTAACAGTCCCGATGAATTTACTCACAAAGTTCATGAGCTGTGACCGGTCTCCAGTCATATGCTTGGAACAGCCTGAGTCCAGGTACCACAGAACGATTTGAACGATCTGCAATTGAACACAGACAAGAATGGATAACTGGATAGTTAGGATCCCCATGCAAGAATGGGTTCCATTTGGTTAGTAACAGTGATTGGAACAACCACATCAGAAGTAGAAACAATGGAATCATCAGTGATAGATGGAATGCTAGTTTCCGTATTTGACCTACTCAAAGTGTGTTCACTTCTTAAAGGAATAGTTCTACCAGTAGGCATCCATTTCCTAATGGGAATTGATCTAGATAATTTAGGGCACATCTCATTAAGATTGAATTTGCGGCCAGTAGGTATCCACTGATAACCTATGTTACTAAATTTCCTTCCTGTTGGATTCCAATGTTTTCTAACCTTCTTTCGCCATTGCTTTCTTGCCTTCTTAGCTTTAGTTTTTGTATTCACTATCTTAATAGGGCATTTAACAGCATTAATCAACTCATTCACACCATATTCATGATTAGTAACAGAAACCAAACAATCAACATTACATGTTTTGCCAGAAGTAGCAGAATTCGAATTAATTACAGTACGCTTATAGCTAATACTAGAATCAACACGATTCTTTTTATTCAACTCAAACTTAATGTTCCTAGGGTGGTCTTCTACTTTCTTCCATTGCACATTCTTAGCTTGCGAGGTCCTATCTTGCTTTGTATTGCCTGAAGGCTTTGACCCGCTTGCCTTTGTGTCACTGATTACTCTTGTAGATGGAATTATGGGAACATTAGTCGGTTGAGCTACCTTTTGCATTCCTGAACTAGACGTACAGGGACCTGAACTAATTGAAGGCACTCTAGAGTTCACTTTCTTAATATTGGGCATAGAAGTATTGGGATCTGAGCTGCTCGACGGCATATTAAAATTCACATTCTTAATGCTAGGCATAGAACAAGGCATCACAGCTTTACCTTTCTCACAAAAAGAATTGGGACATGTTGCTCGTAAACATTCTAACAACTCTTGAGATCGTTTGGCCTAAATGCAAGCAAACCTAATTTCTCTATCAAGTGGCTTATTCATGAAATCCTCTTCAACAATCTCTCAGAGACATTCTAGACTATCCTTAAGGTAAGCAAAATAGTCATAAAATGCAAGTTCGTTATTTCTAAGATGAGGAGGAATGTATTTAACAGTCACAGTATATTTGCAGTCTGCAGATGACTTTGATGCAACATTCTCATTAAAGACAAGTGGCATTTTCCCTTTTACCTGACTCCTCAGATTCTCAATTTCCTTTTGTTAAGACGTTATTATTTCGTTGTTCTTGTCACAAGAGACTTTCATTGAATCATATAACTCTTTAAAGTGTTGTTTCACCTTTTCATTTTCTTCTAGAAAAATCTCATTTTCCTTTTGTAAAACATTAACCAAGTTTTGAAGATGAAAAGTCTGTGAACTTTAGGAATCTAAAGGAGGAGGCATTTGGGAGCCTGTCACATTGTTCTTTTCACCCTTTAATTGTGAAAATTGGGTTCTCATTTTTCTGATCGTGTTACAATGAGCTCGAATCTGTTCATCACGTTTGCTGATTTCAATAACGGCATCAAATTCAGGAGCATCCAAGGATGTCTTGATATTTGAGGTTTTAACGTTTTCTTTTAGATGTTGATATTTCAATTGCAAAGCAAGATGCTCAACTTCCAATTTAGAAAACTGTTTCACCAGGTTATCATGATCATCCCGTTCAAATTTTTCATACAATTTAGAGTTAGTTTTCTCAAGCTCAATGACACGATCATGGGAGACTTTCAGAGCAACAGATAATTCATGAAATTGGGATGCATTAATTGAACAATTCGTGGCAGTGTAAAACACATCTTGAGTGATACATTCAGAAATCAGATTCTCATTTAAGGTATGCAAATTTTTTCTCTCAATCTCATTATATTTTAATTCTCGCTCATAGTCATTGACCTCAACTATCATTGCATCAAATTCCTTTTCCATTTCTTTAATATCTGAATCCATCCCCTTTTTAAGACTCTCAAATTGACCTTTTAATTTTTTAAAGAAAGGCATGACCTCAGTTAAATAGCATTCTTTAGTTTGCTCAAAACCCCTCTCCCCTTCAGTTATCCCATTAGGTGTGATCTTTTTCTTACATGTCTTCCCAAAATAAACAAATAATTGATAAATGACATACTGACTGATTAAGGTCTTTCTATTAGTGGCAATGGTTCTAGGAACTAAGTGCATTGGTGTATTTGGAGGATACACAGTAGCTGCAGGCATTTTCCTAAAGGGAGTGTTTGTGTCACAATTCTCAAATTCCGGTCATTTCTTAAATTATATATGCATCATATTAATTCATTCATGGTATTTCATTTCACATTTAACGCGAAATTTTTATATTTAATAATTTTTATCGCGTGAGTTTTTATTTTGATTATTCAACCCGTTACTTTCAAAAATGATCCCGAGGTATTTTTAAACTTATATTTAGTTCATAAAAACTATATTTTTAGTTTTCCTAGTGTTTCAAATTTATTTGGTATATAAATCGTTAAAGTTATATTATTACGACGTTTTCTTAAAAACTAATCGATAATTATTTTATCACTCAAATTTTTCAAGGAATGTATTTTTACAATTTTTATGATTTCAATATACCCTATTTTGATCTATTAAAAATCTACTTTTACCTAAAAGTTACCATTTACCTTACAAGTATTATTAACTATATACAATTACTTACATTTTTCTCTCAACAATTACACAAGTATTTATACAAGTACTTTTAAAAAAAAAAAAAAAAAATATATAATATTGAGGTACATCCCCCCCCCAAAACCGGTTCTAAGGGGGAGGGTATGTATTTATTGAGTTGGTGATTTTTTTTCTTGATTGGGTAGATCTACACTCCAACTTATTATTTCACTCCATTCATTTCATCTACATTATTCATTCACCTAAATATTTCAAGTCAAGTAAAATTCTCTCTTCTCTTGTTCTTCATCCCATAACCGGTTCTACCATGGAGTAACAAGGAATTCATAAAATCTTTCAAGTTCAAGCATTACAACCTAGTATATACTCTTTATTTGGTTTTGAAATAAAAACCAAGGGTATTTAAGTTAATCCTTGTTACTTTCACCTCATCACTATCACTTGTAAGCATGTTTTTATCATTTTCAAGTTTCCTTGTCATTTTCATAAGTTTCTTTTCATTTTTGGAGCTTATATGCATGTTATGTGATTTATACCATTTTTCTTATGATTTTTGAGTATATGTATAATTATGGTCATCCTATAAATATTCCCATGGTATTCTTTGGTCTTGATGGTGATTAGGAACCCATGACACCCTAAGAAGGTGTATGGTAGGATTAGATTAGTTTTGGAGTTGATTTGAAGGGATTAGAATAGGTTTTGTCCGAGAAAAACTATTTTCGTAAACTATATTTTAGGTTCTGTCCTTAAATCGAATTTCTGGAAAAACCTACTGATGGTACGACATTTTGGCCTTCATATTTAGAAAATATACTTTAAAACGAATCCGTGGCCTTTTGAACGGACAAAAACGGAGTTATAACGAAGCCGTAGTGAATTTTTGAAGTTTGACGACGAAACGTATTATTTTCAGGATTTTCAGCTTTGCTGTTTTTACTTGTTTGGGTCATAAACTAGCCTTAAGCTTCACAAATTATTTCGACTTCTCAAAAATATATTAGTTTACTTCGATACGAAGCTAAGGACATATTTTACATAGAAAACGGATTTGAAACGACGAATATATGCACGTTTTCATAAAGTTGCCGTAACTAATATTTTCTGAAAAACTATATTATTTTTACGATACAAGTATTTTAGTAGCTGTAACGTCCATGTTTGCGGCTGTTTTTAACCGTGATGTGAAACTTTTTGGAACGAATTGTCTTCTAGTAAAATCAAGTTCACCGGCCATATTTTTCAAAACGTCAAGCTGTTTGTCAAGCGGAGTTATAGTAAATTATTTACGGATGTTCAAACTTGGCCGAAACTCATTTTCTGCACACAATTAGCAAAAACCACCATCTTTAACCCTTAATATCTTTATGATCGAGACCTTTTGGACGAAAACTCCTGAACTGAAACTTCTAGATTTCGATACAAACTTTCCAAAACCGTCGAGTTCGTTCTCTAACGATCGACGTACACCATTTTACGACTAGTTTTTCAAAGCCATTTTTGTTGATTTCATGAAAATTCCGACGACATTGTTTTGCGACGAAAAGTAGTAATTTCACTATAAATCATTATAAAACCATTGTAGGATGACATTTTGACGTAAAAACATGTAAAGTCATTTTTGAAGGGTCAAGACGTCAAAAGAGTATTTTTCGACGAAAAGTAATATTTTCAAAACTCGCAAATGGTATAAATAACATACGAAGTGCATGCATAACATTACATTGCAACTCATGACATATCATATCATTCATAATAGGGCAGTTTCGGGATTCACGCTACATTTCGGTGTAACCACTTTTGTCATCGCATATATTCACCAAGTGAGTAATCACATCCCCTTTTTACCGTTTTACTATATTTTTGGGGCTGAATGCATGAACCATACTTGAATTAAATTGATCCTTACAATTGTGAACTCTTTTGACTTATTTGAACTTATTGAACCGTACATGTTATGACCTTGTCCTAAAGTCTCCAATGTTCGGAGCATCACTATAAAGTCTCCCATGTTCGGAGCATCACTATATAGACACCTTTGTTCGTAGTATATCTTTGGGTAGAGACTCCCAGTATATCTTTGGGTAGAGACTCCCAGTATATCTTTGGGTAGAGACTCCCAGTATATCTTTGGGTAGAGACTCCCAGTATATCTTTGGGTAGAGACTCCCAGTATATCTTTGGGTAGAGACTCCCAGTATATCTTTGGGTAGAGACTCCCAGTATATCTTTGGGTAGAGACTCCCAGCATAACTTTGGGTAGTGGCACCCAGCTTATTTTGGTTTCATCGGTAGCATCCCTGAATTATTATATTCGTGGTACTATATTGTGAACTATTATGACCACTTACACTTGATTACTTGAAGCACTACATTTTTGTGCAATGGGTTGTGTACACACAGGTTGCAAGTTTTGTATGGGCGGAATTTGGAACTGAGTGGATACACAATGTCTTTGCTTCGAGAACTATTTTCGTTGACCGAATGCTTTGAATTTTTCTTACGAGTTTTCTTATTTCCGCTAAACGTGTTTACTCACCAACTATTTTCATAGTTGACCCGTTTTTCTCTCATGCATTTCAGGTGATCGTTAGTAAACTTTTCTATCAAGTCTTGCATAAAGAAGTTTTCGCTTGTCGCTACAAGCTGTTATGTAATAAAACTCAATATTTTGGAATCTAAACTTTGTAATATATTTGCCGATGACGGCTAATCTGGTATTGTAATGGTTTACTCTTTCTTTTAAATATTAATGTTGGTATGTTCTATTATCTTGTGCTTATGTTCCCTTCCGTTACACCTCGTGTTTCCGCCTCCGGCGAGGGTGTGACAGATTGGTACCAGAGCCAAAGGTTATAGAGAATGCCGATTTTTCAAAAATAAAAATCACAGCTATAACCGGAAATTTTTTTTATTTTATTTTATTAAACATTGAACATCATCCGAGTCAACTAGTCCTATCGTTGCATCGTTACTCATAAATTATACATAGCCTGATCAACTATGTCTAATTTATGAAGAACCATGCAATGATAAGAGTGGTAGTTTTAAATCATGTTTAGTCGAGTCTTTTGAGTCTGGTCACCTGAAGTTGCATTGGTCGGGTGAGTATGCATGGCATGTTTTTACGTTCACGTCTACATTACCGTACCTTGTTCATATCTTCTCTTTTCCATCTTTCGACTTGTTAGACATAGCATGTCTCTGTTCCTGTCATGTTTCGATCACTATAACACATTACCACCGTTCTGCACCTCATCTGACTTCGTTCGAATGTCGTTTACTCAACCCGATGTTTTGGTCCTCTGCAAGATCATGGCTGCAAGAAACACACGCTCAGGAGGTAACAACAATGACAATCCAAACAACAACGCTGCTGGAATAGCGGATCTACTCACCCAAATTATAATACATCTCGATGCTAGACGAACCAACAACGGAGAAGGTACTTCAAACAATGGACGAAAGCGACAGGAGGATCACCAGGGAAGCCGAGACCAGAATCAGCAAAACAAGAGGCAACGAATAACTCAGAACTATGGGGCGACCACCCAGAAGCGCAAAAGATATGCAGGTCCACATCCTTTGTGTACTCGATGTCATTATCATCACTTAGGAGACTGCCGAAAGTGTGGCAAATGTGGACAGACGGGCCACTTCGCGAAAAATTGCTCAAACAGAACTGGGAATCAAGGACAGAGAAAAGCATGTTACGAGTGTGGAAGTCTAGATCACCTTCGCAATACCTGTCCAAAGCTGAAAAGAACTCCCAATCAAGGAGGTAATCGTCCGAACTTGGCATTGGCAATAGAAGGCCCACAAGATCAGAACATTGAAATTCCTCCCGCACGTGGTCGAGCATTCTATTTGGGTACCGAGGAAGCCCGCGACGCTTAACGGGTACATTCTTTTGAGCAACTACCTTATTTCTGTACGACATGATTTTGAGTGCATAACTTCCTTCCAATCTTTACACGTTCACGACTTTGATTAATTTGAGACCTATTGATATCGACCTTAGTTGTTATATATTTTGTTGATTGGATTTGATTGTGTAAGCAAATCGAATATCGAGCGAATCTTTCAAAAGACTTCATTCAAGGATGTGGCATCCTACCTTTCTAACAACTTGTTTCCTAGCTTGATCTAGTGACAGTTCTTGTTTGATGAGTTGCGAAAATCAAGCTAAGAGACAAGTTTACTCAAGTCGGTTTAGTTTAATCTCATGACAGTTCTTGTTTGATGAGTTGTGAGATTAAATTAGAATCGACTACCTAAAGGTCTTTTGAGAGCTACGTTCGATATTGGGTAAGTTTACCCTATCAAATCTAATCACGGGCACGTATTTAGTTGAATGGGGAACCTGTACGCATGGGCATTGACATGATCATTTAGACTGTTCGTACGATCATGAACTTTTAGAACTCTTGTCGAGGTTCGGACCATAGTATCGTTAATCGAATCACGGGGACGTGATTCCGCTGACGTGGGAAGAATGTCACAATTCTCAAATTCCGGTCATTTCTTAAATTATATATGCATCATATTAATTCATTCATGGTATTTCATTTCACATTTAACGCGAAATTTTTATATTTAATAATTTTTATCGCGTGAGTTTTTATTTTGATTATTCAACCCGTTACTTTCAAAAATGATCCCGAGGTATTTTTAAACTTATATTTAGTTCATAAAAACTATATTTTTAGTTTTCCTAGTGTTTCAAATTTATTTGGTATATAAATCGTTAAAGTTATATTATTACGACGTTTTCTTAAAAACTAATCGATAATTATTTTATCACTCAAATTTTTCAAGGAATGTATTTTTACAATTTTTATGATTTCAATATACCCTATTTTGATCTATTAAAAATCTACTTTTACCTAAAAGTTACCATTTACCTTACAAGTATTATTAACTATATACAATTACTTACATTTTTCTCTCAACAATTACACAAGTATTTATACAAGTACTTTTAAAAAAAAAAAAAAAAAATATATAATATTGAGGTACATCCCCCCCCCAAAACCGGTTCTAAGGGGGAGGGTATGTATTTATTGAGTTGGTGATTTTTTTTCTTGATTGGGTAGATCTACACTCCAACTTATTATTTCACTCCATTCATTTCATCTACATTATTCATTCACCTAAATATTTCAAGTCAAGTAAAATTCTCTCTTCTCTTGTTCTTCATCCCATAACCGGTTCTACCATGGAGTAACAAGGAATTCATAAAATCTTTCAAGTTCAAGCATTACAACCTAGTATATACTCTTTATTTGGTTTTGAAATAAAAACCAAGGGTATTTAAGTTAATCCTTGTTACTTTCACCTCATCACTATCACTTGTAAGCATGTTTTTATCATTTTCAAGTTTCCTTGTCATTTTCATAAGTTTCTTTTCATTTTTGGAGCTTATATGCATGTTATGTGATTTATACCATTTTTCTTATGATTTTTGAGTATATGTATAATTATGGTCATCCTATAAATATTCCCATGGTATTCTTTGGTCTTGATGGTGATTAGGAACCCATGACACCCTAAGAAGGTGTATGGTAGGATTAGATTAGTTTTGGAGTTGATTTGAAGGGATTAGAATAGGTTTTGTCCGAGAAAAACTATTTTCGTAAACTATATTTTAGGTTCTGTCCTTAAATCGAATTTCTGGAAAAACCTACTGATGGTACGACATTTTGGCCTTCATATTTAGAAAATATACTTTAAAACGAATCCGTGGCCTTTTGAACGGACAAAAACGGAGTTATAACGAAGCCGTAGTGAATTTTTGAAGTTTGACGACGAAACGTATTATTTTCAGGATTTTCAGCTTTGCTGTTTTTACTTGTTTGGGTCATAAACTAGCCTTAAGCTTCACAAATTATTTCGACTTCTCAAAAATATATTAGTTTACTTCGATACGAAGCTAAGGACATATTTTACATAGAAAACGGATTTGAAACGACGAATATATGCACGTTTTCATAAAGTTGCCGTAACTAATATTTTCTGAAAAACTATATTATTTTTACGATACAAGTATTTTAGTAGCTGTAACGTCCATGTTTGCGGCTGTTTTTAACCGTGATGTGAAACTTTTTGGAACGAATTGTCTTCTAGTAAAATCAAGTTCACCGGCCATATTTTTCAAAACGTCAAGCTGTTTGTCAAGCGGAGTTATAGTAAATTATTTACGGATGTTCAAACTTGGCCGAAACTCATTTTCTGCACACAATTAGCAAAAACCACCATCTTTAACCCTTAATATCTTTATGATCGAGACCTTTTGGACGAAAACTCCTGAACTGAAACTTCTAGATTTCGATACAAACTTTCCAAAACCGTCGAGTTCGTTCTCTAACGATCGACGTACACCATTTTACGACTAGTTTTTCAAAGCCATTTTTGTTGATTTCATGAAAATTCCGACGACATTGTTTTGCGACGAAAAGTAGTAATTTCACTATAAATCATTATAAAACCATTGTAGGATGACATTTTGACGTAAAAACATGTAAAGTCATTTTTGAAGGGTCAAGACGTCAAAAGAGTATTTTTCGACGAAAAGTAATATTTTCAAAACTCGCAAATGGTATAAATAACATACGAAGTGCATGCATAACATTACATTGCAACTCATGACATATCATATCATTCATAATAGGGCAGTTTCGGGATTCACGCTACATTTCGGTGTAACCACTTTTGTCATCGCATATATTCACCAAGTGAGTAATCACATCCCCTTTTTACCGTTTTACTATATTTTTGGGGCTGAATGCATGAACCATACTTGAATTAAATTGATCCTTACAATTGTGAACTCTTTTGACTTATTTGAACTTATTGAACCGTACATGTTATGACCTTGTCCTAAAGTCTCCAATGTTCGGAGCATCACTATAAAGTCTCCCATGTTCGGAGCATCACTATATAGACACCTTTGTTCGTAGTATATCTTTGGGTAGAGACTCCCAGTATATCTTTGGGTAGAGACTCCCAGTATATCTTTGGGTAGAGACTCCCAGTATATCTTTGGGTAGAGACTCCCAGCATAACTTTGGGTAGTGGCACCCAGCTTATTTTGGTTTCATCGGTAGCATCCCTGAATTATTATATTCGTGGTACTATATTGTGAACTATTATGACCACTTACACTTGATTACTTGAAGCACTACATTTTTGTGCAATGGGTTGTGTACACACAGGTTGCAAGTTTTGTATGGGCGGAATTTGGAACTGAGTGGATACACAATGTCTTTGCTTTGAGAACTATTTTCGTTGACCGAATGCTTTGAATTTTTCTTACGAGTTTTCTTATTTCCGCTAAACGTGTTTACTCACCAACTATTTTCATAGTTGACCCGTTTTTCTCTCATGCATTTCAGGTGATCGTTAGTAAACTTTTCTATCAAGTCTTGCATAAAGAAGTTTTCGCTTGTCGCTACAAGCTGTTATGTAATAAAACTCAATATTTTGGAATCTAAACTTTGTAATATATTTGCCGATGACGGCTAATCTGGTATTGTAATGGTTTACTCTTTCTTTTAAATATTAATGTTGGTATGTTCTATTATCTTGTGCTTATGTTCCCTTCCGTTACACCTCGTGTTTCCGCCTCCGGCGAGGGTGTGACAGTTTGTTTCAACAAGTACATTAACTTTTTGTTTCTCCATATCTTTCTTCCAAAAAATCTGTTCTGGGGTTAATTAAGTTTGAGGCTTAAACATGTCCAGGGAGATCCAATTTTCTTTTGTGTAATCATGGGGTTTGAACGTAATGTTTTGCTTTTTACACTCAGGATCTTTTAGCTTCTTATCCATTTTCTCCCTATTGACTTCTTCAAATTGCATATCTTCCTCAGTTCACTTAGCGCAACTAGGTTTCTGCCTAGGCTTAAGGATTTCATTACCATCATATACTACCTTCTGAGCCTCTCTAGCTATTTTACCACACTTAGGATTGGGTTTCTCAACTAGAGGAATACTATGCTTATTGCTTAAGACTCTATGCTTAGTGATCATGTGAGCAGTCTGAATGGTATTCCCTTGTACGTACAACTTATTTTCAAGCTTGTTTTTCAAAGTTTTTAGATTGGAAAAATCATTCAAAAGTTTTGATTCCTTAGCACTGAACTCTTGTTTCAACACTTTAACATTATCTTCAAGTTCTTGCTTTTGCTTAACAGTTTTAGAAAGCTTTTCTTGTAAGGAATTTAACTCTTGTTTTAACACTTCTTCTCTAAAATTACTTTTTCTAATGATTGTACGCATTTGGTCATCCATTTCCTGCTCACGGGTAGTTAACTCAAACTTAGCACGTTGTTCATAAATAGCAACTTGTTCTTTATAGGCATTCAGTACAGAGGTAACAGAATCATCAGGGGCACATGCAGTGAATTCCTCAAAAACATAGTCATCATTTACTGCAGAAGATACATCACTTGGTACAATCTCACTTTCACTTTGTGTCACATATTGATCATATGGGACAATATTACTATTACCCTCATTATCAATATTTGATTCTAAGTTTCAAGAGATTGTGCTTCATTATGTATCTTTTGCTCATCAACCTCATCGTATAATTTTAATACCTCTGAGATGATTGATTCTTTGGATGGACCAGCTTGCTTAGATGATGAGACCTTTGGAGAGACCATTGGAGAAATGCTAGCCATGAAGATTTTCTGGGCAGTAGGTTCATTATCGACATCAGAGTCATATGCATCATAATCGGCAACTTGAAAGGCATTTTGATGATTGTGACCTATTTCCTGAATTGGCTGCTCATCTACATCCGCATCATAGGTCTTAGCATTCCCTTCAGCAAGAAACAACAACTCCTCTTTCATCCAGAGCTGCTCCATTATCCTGAGCTTGCACAAGCAACATCTTGTCTCTAAAGTATTCTGCATTCTGTGGACGTTTTGGAGATGTGCAGTTCCTCGCAATATGTCCCTCACCACCACAGTTGTAGCATTTGACTGGCTTTGCTTGCCCTTGATTGGCATTTCTTCCATGATTCTGATTTGCTACATATCCTCCACCTACTCCAACATTACCATAACCTGCTCCAACCATCCCTTGTTCATATCGTCTTCCTTGCACATTCTGCACCACAACCTTACCATCTCTAATAGTAGCTTGATTGTGTGGATTGGATGCTGTTCTCATATTATTATTAATGTGTGGGAGGGAGTTCATATTTTGACTAACCATGAGAGATAGTTGATTAATGAAGTTTTCCATGAGTGTGTTTGAGTCAGGAGGCTTATATGCTGGATCAGGGATGAGCTTGTAATTACCATTACCCGTGGGTATGACTTGAGAAGCTTTGGTGGTAATTCCAACATTCGTGTAAAAGGCTGTAGAGTCATTTGACGAACTAGATTCTCCCTACTTAGATTTGAAATGTTCAAGAATCCTTCGTTCAAGCATAGCATGTCTTTCATTCTGAAGAAGGATGGCATACAGTTGCTCATAGTTAGTGTTCTTCAATCCTTTGGTTAGCTTCACATAGGTGACAAATTTGTGCCATTCGGGATTCATGTTGTTCACAAACTTTGAGTTCAGCTGAATATTTGGCATGGTCATTTTTATGTTCCTCATGTCATTTACAAGCTTGTGGAATCTCACGTAATATTCATAAACATTGTATTCTGGTTTCATCTTAAAATGCTCAAATTCATCATACAGTTGTGATTCTCTGTCTTCCTTGGTAAGTTCTGAACCAGAGAGAAGCATCTTGACATTGTCCCAAACTGCCTTAGCTTCAGTGTTGTGATTGATCAGCTTGTAAATGTCTTTTGGAAGACCCTGAAGTATAATGTTTGAAGCCCTGATATCAACATCAAATATCTTTTTATCCTTATCACTGAGCTCATCATATGTCTTTGGTCTGTCCAATCCAAAGATCATTGTTCCATCTGCAGCAGTGTCAATTATGTCTCTTGTAGTCTCAATCTGATAAGGTCCTTCATCAATTGACTTGAGAATGTTGACTCCATTTTCCTTTCCCAGACAGTACAACCGAATTCGTTGAGCCCATGAGTCATAGTCAGTTCTATCAAGCATGGGTGGACGAGTGTCTAAACCAGCTGCTTGAACATCCTCAGCTACAGTAGAGATGATTGTAGGCACGTTGGTAGACATGTTTACAGATTTCACGGGATTTTGATAACTCTATGATTAAACCGGGAAATAGATTCTTTCACAGGATTTTACTAAATCAAGAGAAAACCGTATTAGAAACAAATATTAACCACGTCGCTATAACCCTTGAACCAAGTCGCTAAGCACCAAGTCGCTAAGTAGCAAATCGCTAAACCTCAAGTCACTGTGAATCAAGTCGCTAAGTACAAGTCGCTAAGACCCAAGTCGCTGAACACAAGTCGCTAAAGCACCAAATCGCTAAGCAGGCAAGTCGCTAAAGAACAACTCGCTAAGTATCCAAGTCGCTAAGAATCAACTCGCTATGTTACCAAGTCGCTAAGTAGCAACTCGCTAAGAACAATAAGGACAATTCGCTAGAAATTATAGAAACAAGTCGCTAACCCAACCAAGTCGCTAGCCGTAGTGGAGCCTCCACTAACTTGTACTGTTTGTCGGCTTGTCTCAATAGACAAGTCGCTAAGATCAAGTCACTACGACTTAAACTACAACTCGCTGGAAATTACTAAAGCAAGTCGCTACGAAGAAAAACACTCCGAGACACAAGTCGCTAAGTTGAAAAACTTCAAAACTACACTTTTTAATCCAAAACTAGCCCACAGTGATTCAAGCTTTCGAAATCAAAACCCAAGCACTTACAATGATTCTAAACACAAAAGTACACTCAAAATTCAAGCTTTAACACAAGAAATGATCCAAATGATGCAAAAACCACTAAACTTTTTCAAACCCAAAAACCATATAAAACCATTAGAAATCCAAGGATATGTAAGACAGATGATCAAACCATGGCTCTGATACCAATTGTAACATATTGGATTTCACAAACACATCATACCAAATACATAAGAGGCGTATATAAGGTTTTAGAGAGAGAAAGTTTTAGAGAGAGTTGGGAACTATGTGAAACAAAGAAAAATGGCATTGAAGCTCCAACCCTCTACCTTGGGAGGTAGAGGGTATTTATAGTGTCTTACAATAAACGCCTCCTACGGGCTGTGGATCAGGCATACAGTGGGTAAAGACCCGTCCGTCCTCCACGGTTTTACTTAACTAACTTCTTACTAACATAAAATAACTACGACTACGAGCTTTCTAATGATTACATATACTTGAGGTGACCGACACTTTAATGACTGAATTTTCTAATTCCTAACATTTAATTTAAAACAAACAATGTTATAGGCACTTTTGAATACCCCCCTGATGTCCCAGCCTATAAGGGAATCATGAAGTTTTTATTCAACTACCCACTTAAACAGGCCTTTATTCAGTCCCCTTCTATCATGTACCAAAATCTCCTCAGGGAGTTTTGGGCTACAGCTGTGGCCTATGACCCGACACCCTCTACTGATGAGACTGGCCTTAGACCCCTCAGGGAGTATCTCATCAAATTCAGTCTGTTTAATAGGGAAAAGTCAGTCACCCTGGACTATAAAACTTTTTGTACATCAACAGGGTTAGACTACAATTCTGGTAACTATGTTGCCCATCCTGAACCCTCCATAGTTAAGGATGGGTTAAAACAAATCGTTTTGGATCCAAAATTTTTGGACAGAACCCCTGTCACCAAGAACTCATTTCCTGCGGCTTGGAAGATCCTATTCACATTTGTGATTCAGGTTCTCGGCGGGAACCACTCACCACTGAACAAGTTAATTCTATTCAGTTGATGGTGGCATACTGCTTGATGACAGGGGTCACTGTCGACATTGGGGAGATCATTTACAGTGATCTCTAACCAAGCTACTGAGCAAAACTAGGACGAAATACGTTTCGTACCCTAGGTTTGTCTCATGTGCTTTACAAGTGTTACTTGGTTGCAATTACCCTCAAGAATACAAGTGCACTGCTTTACCTGGTATCCTGAGTTAATCAAATTTTCAAAAACACCCATCCCAAGTCACTGAAATTGAATTGACGACCTATATGGTTGCTGTAAACAACCAAAGGGACTCAGTGTCTCTAAACCCTGCTCCTAAAAAGAGAAAGGGGAAGTATCAGACTGGGACTAAGACCAAACCCAAGTCTCAGGGCCCTGAGGCTTCTGGAGCACAGCCTAAGAGGCAAAGAAAGCCCTAGACTTATCTGCCACCCATTGGAGACCAAACATCATCCACCCTAGTGACAACGAAGGACACTGATACATCACAGTCAGTGCCCTTGGTCCCAACTACTACTCCCCAAGATCCAGAGGGAAACAAACAACCCGCTGGTAGGGGAGCGCCTTCCACAATGACCAAGGATGACACTCGCCAATCACAGCTTTTATCTAAGGGCCAACTGAATGATCCCAAAGACTCAGAGGTAAAAACACAACCCACTGATAGTGATCTCACTGCCACCGCTTCTAGGGATAGCACTGGGAATCGCCCACCAGTGCCTGAAGGAGCACAGGGAGACAAAGACTCAGAGGGACAGAGACCACCCGCTGATATGGAACCATCACCACCAATGGTCTATTAAAAGTTGCTGAAGTAAATGAAATCCTATTCTCTGATGAAGAGCTGGCTGACAGTGAAGATGAAATACTTTCAGCAGGGGAAGAAATGGACGCTGATGTTCAAACTCAAGAACAAGAGCAACAGCCTGATCCTCAAGAGACTTAAGAGTCACCTACTAAAGAAACTGGCTCTGACTCCTCTACTTCATCCTGTCCTGAAGAGTTCAAGAAGTATGATAATGTTCTTCCACTGACTGAAAGACAACTGGTAATGTGGATCACAAAGGCTTCCAGGAAATTATACTCAGGAGTTA
>BPTQ01000008.1:222438608-222531108 GCA_019973895.1 Chrysanthemum seticuspe | reverse complement strand
CGTTCATAGTTTGTCCCAATCCAGATATAGGAGCCACCCTAAGCCAATCTGAAGTATGATCCTCCTTTAGTGAGCTCCATATCGCCACCTGTCGAGGGGATAGATGGAACATAGATTCAACAGTTTGGGTAACCCGACCGAAATATATATCTGCCAATTTCTTCATAAGTTTGGGGGCAGCGACCTCGCTAGGGTTACTCAAAAGGTCAATATCCATATTCGCATTAAAAGTACTCAAAAGGTTATTATTATTATTATTATTATTATTATTATTATTATTATTATTATTATTATTTTTATTATTATTATTATTATTATTATTATTATTATTATTTCTTTTTTAACAAAAACATCACTTCATTAGAAAACCAAATGAATTTTTGAAGAAATTGGTCGGAAGCCGAGACACTAGTTGGGCTCCCACTCTTTTCTGAATACAAAAACTTAGTATATGAAAAATAAAAGCACCACTTTTGACATTATTCGAGTGGCTGACAGCAAAAGTATTGATGCGTGAAAGTGTATCTAAGGCTTCCGCGTCAAGCTCCCCGAAAGTGGAAAAAGCAAATGGAATGAACTTGTAACCGTTTTCCTCGCATTTAGACACGTATTTCTTTTTCTTCTTCTCCACAACATTATGCAGAGCTACCCCCGGGGCCCACAAAGTTGCATCAATACCCGCAAATGGTAAGCCTATAACATAAAACTGAACGGAATTAGCGATGGTTCATCGTCTGGCCTAACCCATTAATAGGTACAATGAATAGAAAATCTTGTGCACGTGGGGCGCGGGTACAACTGAGAATAGCCACTTGCCTAGGACTTAACGAATACTTGGAAACAAGATCTTTCTCAATGACACCAAAATACCACTTTGCCAAGGTTTTCATCATATGGGGGCAGTAGCGTCAGATGTGATAGAGAGCATGTCTATGTTACAAGAACTGTTAAAGGTATCGAGGGCATGTTGAAATGAAGGACCATGAGAATTTATGCTCGTTTTTACCAAAATCTGGTCCTGCAGGGCACTTGTTTGCAAACGAGAGGCGAGGACAACATAATGGATAATGTCACTCGTAGCAGGGATGCCAAGCCCACCCATCCTGATTGGGAGGGTGGCAAGCTGCCGCTGCCATTCACCAAACCTGGTCCAGATGCTATAATAATCTTCTCCAAGGAAGCGCGTAGCCGCTGATCAAACCGAACTTGAGCCTCTCGTACGTACAAGGGAGAACATGTCCTCAAAGCATAAGATAATTTCGCAACCCCGACATAATTACAAAGAAGAAGGAGCTCACATTGGGAGTCATTAAGTTTAAGTATAGCTTCAATAAGAGAGATAGTTTTAGAAACCCTTTTCAAAGCCAGATCCTGCCAAAAACTTTCATCCTAACTAACTGACCCACCAAGAAGTTTGACACCATTGATTGGGCGAGAGATATTTCTAGGAAAAGCACCCTCCACCCTGCTTCTGGGTCCTCCATAGGCCAAAAAAGTTCAACCTTATCAAAATTCAAAAATAGCCCGCGAGCCGGACCATCCGTCATGATAATGTCAAGCGCCTTGGCAAGCATGAGAGTATCCCCCACAATAGTACCTTCATCTAGGTACCAAGCCTGGAGAGTGAGCTCACGGGACTGATTAATAATTTGGACAACGGGGTGTAAAGCAAGGGCAAACAACAAGGGACCTATCGGATCCCCTTGTTGAACCCCTTGACATGACCATAGGTTAGAATCATCATAATAAAGTCTAGCAGGTATGGCATAGCAAAACTCAACCCAAGGAGTAATAGAAGGACATTGCATCCTAGTATCCTAAAGAATGACACTCCTATCAACCAGATTGAAAGCGTTCTGAAAATTCACCAACAACATATACAACCCAACATCATGACCCTTAGACTCAATAAGCCGATTTACCGAATGGAGAACAGCCTCATAACCACCAGGAACACCTACCCCAAATTGAAAATCCTGCAAATAGGTGTTTATAGATTTGCCAACCGAAAAAGAAGCCACCTTCAATAAAATCCTACGCCATACCGTGCCAACAACAATAGGCCGTATACCTCCGCCCGGCTTAACCAAAGGGGTCAAGGGGCACTAGCAATATACTCCCCTAAAAGAGCAGGGCACTTACCACCAAGAAACAGGTTGACAACACCAGTGATAGAACCTAGCAGATCATCAGCAATGGCGAACGCAGTCCCTCCCAAAATATCCATTAAATGTTGTGCTCTAAGCCCATCTCGACCACATGATGTCCTTTTTGGAAAACTCTGGATCCTATTCAACACCAAGTCTTTATCCACGATAAGGGCATCTCCACCCAAAGGAGAAGATGACAAAGTTGGGGGTGGGGCATAGGGGGGTTTGGCCTCTAGCTCATGCAGGGTGTCAGATGTAGAGGGGGCGACACCAGAGGACGTAAGCACCTTAATGGCAACAGTAAAGTGCCTGTCCCCCAGTTTACGCTTACATTGAACCAAGTTAGCTCCATCAAGTTCTTTAGGTTTCTTCATCCCACCGAGGGGTGGAGTGATCCCAGCTAAGCGTTCTATCACCAATCCTATCCTGTCCGCATGATCCTTCCAATGGAGGATAGCCTAAGAGATACATTTGAACTGGCACCACTCTCGCTCTCCAGATCTTTGTTGGGCTCTATTAGTTGGCGCGAAGGTGGCCAAAACACAACATGACAGGATAAGGAGTTGCACCCACATCGATAAATCCCCCGGGCACACAAGGACCTTGTCAAGTGCATTACGAAAAATATTAGCGAACCCGACACGTAGCCTAGGGGGGATACATTTAACCGTACGCAACTGCTTCAAGAAAACCCGACCTAGGAGGTTGATGTCAAAGAAACCTGACTCCCTCACCTGTGAAGGTACCAAAGGATTGACCCCTTCGCCAACATCATCAAAAGTGATGTCCGAAGCAACAATAGCGCCATTCACTGCATCTAATACTGGTCTAGAAGGCGCGGGGATGCCATAGATCGCGACTTCATGAAAACTTAGAGCTAGAACCACTTCCCCAACGGCATGTTTACAATTTTTACTAAACGTGTATGTGCAAAAACACACTACACAAAGCCAAACACCTGCCTCGTGAAGTGCCTGGTCAAGTGCGGAGAATAAAGAAAAATCTCTCGCCACCCGGTCCTTGTGGGAAGCCTTCAAAGTATCGGTTTTAAAATGTCGAGTACTCAGATGGTCTATAATAATAATAATAATAATAATAATAATAATAATAATAATAATAATAATAATAATAATAATATATTATTATTATTATTATTATTATTATTATTATTATTTTCTTTTCTCCTTCGTGACATTTATTGTCTTTCTCATTTATGGTTTTCTTTCACATTTATTGTCTATCTCATTTATTCTCATTTAAATATTCACTGATTGCTTTCTCAATTCTTGTCTATTTCACTTAATCTCTTTTAACAATCACGGTGTTTATTATTCTTCTCAGTTATGAATTTTTCTTATTCATGCTCATTTGACATTCGTAATGAATATTGTCTATCTCGTTTATAATTGAACCTCATTTAGAATTATGTCTTTCAGTATTGACCTCTTTTGATTATAGGTTTTTATTCGTTGGTTATCTCGATTAATATATTTGTGTTGATATTCTATAGCTCTTCGCTTTACTATTATAGTAATTTATGTTTCTTCTGCTTGCGTTAATTTGAGTCATTGGCCTTTTTTTACACACCATTTTGTTTGCTTCTTCATTCGTATGAATATCAAATTTTTTTCTAAGCACTCTATGCTCGTGCTACTATGAATGATATGGATATCTAAATCTATTCACTATTTTTTTGATTCATTGATCATTTCATTTGCATTGATTGATAGCAGTTTGCTTCTTTGTTAGTACAAATGCACAATCTTTCTTTCAACCATGTTAGTCGTAACAATATTATTTGAAGTGATGGTCATTCACGTTTAGGAACTTTGTAACGTGTGTTAGTTATCGTGCTAGAATAGTCAACGGGCTCGTGGATTGGGCTAAGCTAAATGGTTTAAGCTAGCCTTGTATAAGTTCATGTAACCCAATCCATGTCCAAGCCCATCTCACGGCCCATGGCCAAGCCTTAGGGCCTTATGTTACTTGTACTATAAATACCCCTCAAAGTCTTATTTGAGGGGTGTGCTTAAGTGTGTCTGTGTGTGTTTTTCCCTTTGATATAACATCTCTTGTTCATCTTTCTCTCTACACACATATACGCATAACATATATCAAGTCACCATCTTTCTCATCTTTCCATCTTTGTTTCTTGTTTCTTCTACGCATAACGTGGGTGTTTGTGTTCGTGTTTTACATGTTTGGTTAGCTTGGTAAAGTGATAAGGTTGAGATATTTAAGGTCCTACAATTGGTATCAGAGCCTTACAATGGTTTAGGAGTATTTGTGTTCGTTGTTTGGTTAAAGATTTTCAAAAAAGTTGCGTTTTTTTTACATAAAACGAGACCTTTTTGCATAAAGTTTTGATTTTTAAGTGGTATTAAGCTCCAAGTTGTCGACTTTATTGATTTTTAAGTGTTTTGGAAGAAGTTTGTGCAAAAGAAATCGATTGGAAACGTGTTTTTGGGTGAAAATATCGTGTTTTTGCATTTCTGGGCAGTTTTTACGCGTAAGCAACTTTAGGTCAAAACCCTCTTTTTACGCGTAAGAAAAAGTCAAAACCCTAGTTTCCTACGCGTAAGAGTTGAGTTTTTACGCATAAGCTTTTGGTGTAGATTCTTCGTGCTTCAACAGTTACTCAGTGCTTCCCTCACTTGGATAAGTTTGTGGAACACTTCGACTTGTGGATATCTTTCACGCTTGGACGAGTGTGAAGGATTTTGGTTTTAAACCTAATCTTACGAGTAAGCACTCTACGCCTAAGTTAAATCTTACGCGTAAGGTACTCTACTTCTAAGTATAACGTTTACGCATAAGCTTACGATTAACCTTATGTTTACGCGTAAGTCTGGGTCTACGCATAACCATCATCTTACGCCTAAGGAGACTTACGCATAAGCAGTCTACGCCTAAGCCAATTTCTACGCATAAGCACTCAATCCTACGCCTAAGAACAAGTTTACGAGTAATATCTTAAGCAAAACTTCAAACGGCTATAACTTTTGAACCGTAACTCCGTTTTGAGCGTTCTACCCATCAAAACGACCGTGAGAACGAGGAGAATGACACGCGGAATGAACAACCTTCAAGTCCTAAAAACGCTCCGAACAAAAGTTATTGAGGTTTTTAAGTTTTTAGACCCAATTTTCACTACAACAACCGAGGTTAATCTTCATCAAACACAACTCCTTTATCGTTGAATCGATCCTACATCAACTTTATCATCAATTACCTTCATCAATGGCTACTCAACAAGACATTCATGCAGCCGGTGCCAAAAACCGTCCTCCTGTGCTGGAAAAAGGTGGATATCTTCAATGGACAAGTCGTATGCTTCACTACATCAAGACCAAACCTAATGGAAAACTCATGATTCAATCCATTACGAATGGACCCTTCAAGCCTCGACCAGTCCAAAACCCTGGAAATCCTGATGCAACACCTCCCGTCCCACCATCTTTTCGTGTTCAAAATGAATCAGAATACACGGACGAGGATAACAAACATGTCGAAGCAGATGACATGGCAATTCATATTGTCCAACTGGGTTTACCAAGAGACATCTTTGTTGTTGTGGACAACTGTGAAACTGCTTACGAAATGTGGGAACGTGTTAGACGGCTTTGTTATGGAACAGAAATTGGTCAACAAGACACGAAGAACAAGCTGCTAACTGCATGGGAGAAGTTTACATCTACTCCAGGAGAATCCATTGAATCCTACTATGGAAGGTTTTGCACTTTAATGAATGAGCTTATCAGAAACAAATTGGCACCCAGAACTATCGTGAGTAACATCAAATTTCTCAACAATCTTCCAGAAGAATGGGGACGATATGTCACTATTGTCAACCAAACAAAGGACTTACATCAGGTGAACTTTGATCAACTCAATAATTTTCTAAAACAAAACCAAGCTGAAGTCAATGAAGTTAGGAAAGAAAGATTGGCAAAGAATCATGATCCTTTGGCACTAATTGCAAAGACTCCAACTCTAGTAAACTCACAACAACAAGCTTCATCATCTTCCACCAACAATAACTTGCGGCAATACATTCCACAACCACAAGCTGTTATCCCTCAACAAGAATTCTACTCTCAAGAACAACAAGTCAATCAACAACAACAATATCCACAATACCAGGAACAAGGAATCACTGATCTTGAAACTGAACAAGAACAAGCTTTGTCAACTGCATTTGCTTTTTTGACTAAAGCATTCAGAGGTCGCTATTCCACACCAACTAACAACAACCAAAGGATTTCATCAAACACTCGCAACAGGAAAATTGCACAGCCGGGTGTGAATATGGGTCATCAAGGACAAATGGTTGGAGTTATTGGGAATCAGCAAGGATATGCTACTGGATTTCACATAGGTAATCAGGAAGTTCCGTATCAGGGTAATCAGTTGGGTCAGAATGTTGGAAATCAGATGGGGCAAAATGTTGGGAATAGAGTAGTGGGTAATCAGAATGGGAATGCTGCAGCTCCAGTCGCTGGGAATTATGGAAATGTGAATCAGGGTAATTAGGTTACGTGTTATAACTGTCAAGGAGTGGGTCACATGGCAAGGAATTGTCCTACTAAGCCGAAAAAGATGGATCTTGCGTATCTTCAGAAAGCTATCAGGTTGGTACAAAAAGAAAAAGCAGGACTTCAATTGAGTGCTGAGGAACATGACTTTATGGCTATTATGGATGATTTGGAAGACCTAGAGGAAATCAATGCGAACTGCATCTTCATGGCAAATCTTCAGGAGACTAAGTACGACACTGACTCTGACGCACCTCCTGTCTATGACGCCAATGCAGTATCTCAGGTACCAATCATTGATCCATTCTATAACAATGTCATATTTGATGTGTTTACTCATGACAATCAGTATTCTGTGACATCCACACCTACTTATGATACATACCTGGACAATCCGAGTTGTAGCAATACTAACTCTGAAACTCCATATGTGGATCCTAGTGGAGGCTGTGTGGCACAAAATACTGAGACTGATGAGGAAATACGTGCTTATTTTGAAACATTAATCAATAACTGTGGCATTGAAATCGAGAAAGTTAAAACGGTCAATCGCGAAGTTAAGGCCGCGAATGCTAAATTGACCGCTGAGCTTGAGAGTTACAAGGAGAACACAAAAGCTTTTGAATTTCATAAAAACAAAGAGTCAGAATTAGAAATTGGTTATCGAAATTCCGTTTTAAAAGAACAACAATTGCAAATCAAGTATAACACTGATGAGTGTGTAAATACTCATCATTTTTGGGTCAATCTGAACTGCAAAACGTTTAAAAATGCTCAGAAATGCATCAAAATACTGAAAATATCTCAAAAGTGCATTTTATATGTTTCAGATGCAAAATGTTTAAAATCAGATGAAAAATGAGCTAAGTTTGCATAATTGGCAGTTTCAGTCCCCCGACTTTCAGAAAATGGCAAAATCAGTCCCTAGGCACTTATTTTATAAGAAACGTCACCAAAGGTCCTTTTGGAATCATAAATTGTCATATTTAGTCCTTTGGTGAAAAATCCAAAAGTTTTGAGAAATTACAGTTTTGATCCTTGGATTTTAAAATTGTTCATGTTTAGTCCTTGGAATTTCACAATTGGCAATAATGGTCCTTGGATTTTTGGAGATTGTCAAAACCAACCCTTGGACTACAATTTCATAATTTTCAGTTTGGTCCCTGGAGTTTCAGTTTGGCAGTTTTAGTCCTTAATGTCTCAAATGGGTTCAATTCTAATCCTAAGCCCAATATAATCCCAATCCCAACACCATTTTACCCAAACCCGGTCCAGTCCACCCCTTTTACCCATAACCCGAACCCAAATAACCCACCCACGTTTGAAATAAAACAACCCGCCTCCTTTTCCTGTCTTCCCCGATATACCTGTCAGCAACCTGCCACCAACACAACACCACCCCTACTCCACATTTTGTTCCCCCCACCTCAACAACCCTTCAAATGCATTAAATGCGCCCCCTCCCTGTCCAAGATATCAGAACACACTGGCATATCATTTTCCCGCCAAAAATTGATCTATGGCTATTATGACCTAAACTAATCCAATGGCTGAGATGAGGAGTTGGAATCAATCAGAGGAGAGAGAGAAAGCATATTGATGTATAAAAGAGGAAGGAGAAGGAAGAGATAGAGAGCACTTAGTTTATTTTTTAGTATGTATGTCGTTTTAATCTTAACATGTCTTAAATAGTTCTAAATTGTAATTTCAAGTTGATTTTGTATCAAACTCAGTAGTTTCATTGTATTAAAACTCTTACCAAGTTTCAATTCAAGTGTTAGTTCACCTTTCATATTTTTTGTCCACTGTTGCAATTTTGAGTTTCAATTGCTTATGTTCAAATCTCTAGCAGCTCATTTATAAGCTCATATAAGCTTATATAAGCTTATAATAGCTTTTTGTAAGCCTGCATTTAACTTTCATGCAACTTTGAATATTGGTCAACAAAAGTCAAAAACTGAGCAGGAAATGAAAATGGGTGATGCAGAGTTGGAATTGGGTTGAATCAGAGCTAGGTTAGGGGTTTGTTAGGTTAGTGGTTCTATTGCTGGTTTGCAAGCCATTGTGGCTGGACCCCTTGTAAGTGTAGCTTTTAATCTCATTTGTAGCTTATTAAACAGTAGCAGTTATCATTTCCATTTAGATCTATTATAGTGCTAAATATTGCTGTCTTATTAGCTTTATTTTAAGACATTGGATCTGTTTTGATGTGAAAATAATCTTGTCTTTGTTATTTGGTCAAAATATTTGCATAACAAGTCTATAAAGTAGTGTTTGGATCAAGGTTTTAAACTGTTTTAGAGGTCATTATATTAGAGTAGATCAGTAGTTTGAGGCTTATCATAGTTATTTACTGTCATACCTGTTCTTGTTTTGTGCTTGTTTTCATCAATAGTCAAAATTATTTTGTAACTGTTCTTGTTTTCAAACCTGTTAAAACCAGTCACTAAAATCAATTCGTATGGGTTAAGAAATTGATAAACTAGCCTGATAAAGCTTCATTTCATCAACATACATCAACATCAATCCAACATTTGCTTCTAAATCTCACCAAAGTCAAAGTATCAAACTGTTTTCAAAGTCAAAACCATGTCAAAACTGATTTTATGCAGAACTCGCAGCAGTTGCACAGAGTTCATTTCAAATAGTTAGAGTCTCATATTTGGCACATTTGCAGTTTGCTAGGTGGTCTTCAAGGCCACATATCTGTTTTTGGCTCTAGCTTTTCTGATAAGCTGGTGAATAAGCTCAAACATTGGGCCAGTTCACTGTTTTGCTGTCTAAATCAGTTAGCTCATAAACTTGTTAATCTGCTTATTTGAGGTTAGGAGTAGCAGTAGATAGTTGCTTTAGAGTAGTTTTGGTATTAATCAGCTTTTGAAATAGTTTGGTGGCTTATTGTTCTAGTTAGCTTATTTCTAAGTGCTTATTTCATAAACTGTTGCACTATAGCTCTTATTTCATCCACACAAGCTCATGTTTTTATATTTTTCATAGCTTTAGAATAACATTTTAGCATTTTCCTGAATTTTTCATTAATTTTGGTCACTGTTTGCTATTTTTCTAGATTTAAAATAGTTTTTTATTCACTTTTAATTAGCTTTAATTACAAATAATTAAGAAAAAGTTCAAAAAATAATTTTTCAATAATCCCAGTTTAAGAAAAATATAAAAAGCATAAAAAAGATTTTTCCTTATTTTTCCCCTTTTATTTGGTATTTTTCACAATTTAAATTAGATTAAAATAGTTTTAAATTAGTAGAAAATAGAAAAATAATCAGAAAAATAAAAAAATTAGTTTTGAAAATTCTCTTTTGTTATTTTAGATTTTTCCAAGTCATAATTTTATTTTTCTAGCTTTATTTCATATTTTCTTGTATTTTAGGTTATTATTTAATAGTAAAAAATAGTTTTTAATTAATAATAATTAATTAAATAGTAGTAAAAATAATTTTCTTTTTCTAATAATTTTCTTTTATCATTAGGGTTGTAAAAATATCATTTTCATATTTTTAGGATTAATATTGTGTAAGTTTCACATTTTCATTTGTACGTAACGTAGTTTTTAAATTCAGTTTTGTAAAAACATAAAATCAAAAACATCATATTGCAAATAGTGATAGCGTTTATTTAATATTTTTTATCTTTTTAAATTTCCTTTAATTTGCATTTAAGCCTCTGTAATTTGTTGGCTTTTTCTGTAGTATAATCATATCAGATCCTTTTCCCGTTCAAATCTCTCGATCACTATACGTTTGGTGATCCATTGCATAGCTCGCTGGGACATAACGACCCGGGGAAACACTATACTCCCCAGATCTTCATTGCATTTGTGCTAAAGCTGTTTTAAGTTTCTTACAGTTGGCCATTCACAAGTGGTCAGCTTGCGTGAGAAAACTTGACGGTTTTGCACGGATCAAACACACTTGATGTGAATTTGAACTTGAAAATAAAATCTTTAAATAAGGAAATTTCTGATCTAAATGACCAACTTTCTAAACAAAAAACAATGTTTTCTGATCTTGAAAAAGAGAAGAAACAGTTGATTACTGATTTTTCAAAACAAGAAGATTCTCTCCTTGATGATATTCTTGATAAAGATGAAAAAATCAAAAAATTGGAAAATTTGCTTGTTACAACGGGTCATTCAGCTAAATCAACCAATATGGTGATTAATCAAACGAATCCGTATTTTCATACAACACAAAAAATGTCTCTTGGTAACACACCTCCTTGTTTCCTCAAGAAAGATCAGAAAGAACAGAATGTGTTGAAC
This sequence comes from Chrysanthemum seticuspe, assembly GCA_019973895.1. Classification (NCBI taxonomy): domain Eukaryota; kingdom Viridiplantae; phylum Streptophyta; class Magnoliopsida; order Asterales; family Asteraceae; genus Chrysanthemum; species Chrysanthemum seticuspe. The sequence goes on along the minus strand of BPTQ01000008.1, from coordinate 222,520,147 downwards.
AATGGAAAAGCATTGCATGAACCCATAATTGTTCGTGATTCTCTTGAAACATTAGAACTCTCTGACGAGAGTAGATCAAAAATGAAACAAAAGAATTCGGAAATCAAACCAATCGACTATAGCAAATGGAACAAAATTAATGGAATTACTTTTGTTTCACAAAAAGAAAAGTCAAAGTTTTCCATCACACCCAGTGTTTCAAACAAAGAGTCAACACCAGTTTCAAAACCAGTTACAACTCCTGTAGTTGTCTCACAATCTCTTTCGAAAATCGAACAAATGTCTTCAACCAATCCTTTTAACACAAGTGATGCTAGAAGCATTTTAGATGACGTTAAAACTAGAATTGGGGAACTTCAAGAGACCGTTAAATCTAAAACCAATATTATAACTAATATCTAGTTTTCTAGTTTTGATGATGAAAATAAAAAGTTTTTTGAAACTCAAATTGCACCTCAGCTGAATAACATCAACTCAAGGGTAATTCATTTTGAACAAGCATTTTTGAAATAAACAGTTGACTTTGTCAAGGCCCATAAATCCCTGATAAAGAAAGCTAATGAAAGTGTTGAACACATCAAAGTTTTGGAAAATTTAAATGATTCTCTCTTCGAAGATGTTCTGTGTACTGATATTATGTCCATTATTTTACAAACATATTATGTTGAAGATCATGAAAGACTCCAGTCTGAGACCTCCAAAATTGTTTCAAAATATGAAAAAGCTCTTGAAAAACTTGAAAAAGAAAATGTATCATATTTTAAACAACTTGATCAAAAAACTGAGGAATGCAAGTATGACAAACTGTCGTATGAGCGTGCCTACAATGACATGAAAGCGAAAAATGATCTATTGAGGGCTCAGATGGAATGTCAAAAAGGAAAGGTAGTGGATACTAAGATTACAAAACCATTGACTAAGGAGAAAGCAAATGTTCCCAAACCGGTTTTCAAACCAAAAATGTATGTTTCTATGCCTCCTCCAAAAGTCAATGAGAAAAATGATTTATCAAAACCAGTCACTCCACTTGCCTTGCCTAAACAAAATGTTGAAAAAAGAAAAGCGGTTATCGAGAAACCAAAAGTTTTAGCACCTGGCCTTTTTAAGATGAGTACCACTAATGCGTCTGCCTCCACATCTAAAACATATGGAACAAACGACATAAGTTTAAACAAGCACTCTAAAGAGACTAGGATAGCCGAAACCACCTCTCTTGATAAAAAAGTGAATCCTAATGCGTGTGCCTTACCTTCTACAGGACTAGAAAGCACCTCTAGGAGCAGCAGACTAAAGCCTAAGAGCAATACAAGGAACAATAGAGTCTCGCATGCCTCTAAGAGTAGTAGCTTGAATAAAGAGAAGAAAGTAGAAGAACACCTTAGGAATTTACCGCTTTGTAATAAGAAAGACATTTCATCTGAATGTACTGAACCTATGAAACTTGCTAAGCTTAATGAATGTGTTGATTCTGTTTGTGTAACTTGCAAGAAATCTTTAACTAATGTTCATGCTGATTGTGTTTCTAAGAATGAGAATGTTAAGCATGTTCAGAAGAACGTTCCTAAAAGAACTTATGCTAAACGAATAGGAAGACTAGTGGCAAGACTTAGGCTTTACACTAATGATAAGAAACATAGTGTTTACTCTAGGGATGACATTTGGAAACCCACGGGTAGAATTTTCACACTCCAGAATGGTACAATGAGTGACAAACCAGAATACCCTGTAGAAAACTTCTTTGAGTGTGATCAGGATTTTACCTCTAACCCAAAGGAACCAAAATCAAAACGGTTTCCAAAATCTTCTTCTTCTGTTATTGGCAGGTTATCGAAATATGTCTTTGGATCGTCGACTCGGGTTGCTCCAAGCACATGACCGGGAATCTGAAGCTGCTGATCAATTTCGTCTGGAAATTCATGGGAACCGTACGTTTTAGAAATGATCATGTAGCAGCTATCATGGGTTATGGAGATCTACCTTTTGGAAATTATTTGATCACTCGGGTTTACTATGTCGAAGGGTTGGGACAAAATTTGTTTTCATTCGGGCAATTCTGTGATGCAGATTTAGGGTTGCTTTTAGGAAAAATGCTTGCTTCGTTAGAAACTTGAATGGATCTGATCTCTTAACTGGGAGTCGTGATACAAACTTGTATGCTATCGACATAAACCAAATGGCCTCTTCATCACCAATATGTCTTATGACACGAGCATCTGGAACAAAGTCCTGGTTGTGGCATCGAAGATTATCCCATCTCAATTTCGATACAATCAACAAACTTGCCAAAGACAACATCGTCAATGGACTTCCAAAGTTCAAATACACCAAGGATCACTTATGTCCATCATGCGAACAAGGAAAAAGAAAAAGAGCATCATATAAACCCAAATCCATACCTAGTTCGGAAGCAAGGTTGCATATGTTGCACATGGACTTATGTGGCCCAATAAGAGTTGAAAGCATTAATGGGAAAAAGTATATTCTTGTTATCGTTGATGACTATTCAAGATATACATGGCTTAGGTTTCTGAGATCAAAAGACGAAGCATTAGGCATCATCATCACCTTCCTGAAACGTATTCAAGTACTTCTTCAAGCTCCAGTAAGAGAAGTAAGAACAGACAACGGCACAGAATTTACTAATCAGGAGTTAAGAGCTTATTTTGAAGATGTTGGAATCACTCATCAGACATCAGTTGTTAAAACTCCACAGTAGAATGGGGTAGTTGAAAGAAGAAATCGAACTCTTGTGGAAGCTGCTCGCACAATGCTAATTTATTCTAGTGCACTGTTATTTCTATGGGCTGATGTTGTTGCCACTGCTTGTTTCACTCAGAATCGATCCCTAATCCATCCAAGATTCAATAAAACCCCATATGAGCTAGTGAACAACAGAAAACCTGATATCTCTTACTTCCACGTGTTTGGCGCTTTGTACTATCTGACAAACGACAGAGAAGATCTAGGAAAACTGAAAGCTAAAGGTGATATTGGAATCTTCATTGGATATTCAGATAACCCGAGGGCATTCAGGGTGTATAACAGGAGAACTAGGAGAATCATGGAGACGATGAATGTGAATTTTGATGAACTTTCAAAAATGGCTTCTGAGAGACTCGCTCTAGAACCCGCACCAAACCCGCAGACTTCTGGACACATCAGTTCAGGACTCGTACATCAAAGAGCTCCATCAACTTTTGCTGACACACCTCATGAACAAGAATGGGAGAAATTCTTTGAGTTAATGTTCGATGAATACTATGGTGGAACTTCGACAAATGCATCAAACCATCATTCCGCTGCACCCGCTCAAAATCATCCACCACCACCAACAGAAGATGCATCTACAACGGTCGAAACCAATGCACCAACTCCATCAACATCATCTACATCTACTCCAGCAACTCCAATTCTTCAAACAGTTTTACCAGCAATTGATGAGCAAAACCAAAACATATCATTTCAAGAAGAACCTACTCAAAACCAGAATGATGCAACGTTAGATGAAGACTTATTTGAAAACCCGTTTGCTATGGAATCAGCTGAATCATCTTCAAGCTTACGAGAACCATCTAACTCGCATACGTATAACATACGGTATCCTTCTACTCTGAAGTGGACAAAAGACCACCCAATTGAACAAGTTATTGGTGAACCTTCTAGGCCAATTCAGACAAAACGCTAACTTGCCACCGATTGCGACTTATACATTTACCTTTGCTCAATTAGCAATATAGAGCCAAAGAACATTCGCGAGGCAATGGCAGAACCCACATGGATAGAAGCAATGCAGGAGGAACTTCTCCAATACCGTCTACATGACTCTTGGGATATGGTTCCAAGACCAATTGACATTCGCGTCATTGATCTCAAATGGTTATGGAATAACAAAAGGGATGAAGAGATGACTGTAATTCGCAACAAAGCTCGTCTTGTGGCCAAAGGATACAGACAGGAAGAATGGATAGACTTTGAAGAGTCATTCGCGTCGGTAGCTAGACTTGAAGTAGTCAGGATATTCTTAGCCTATGCAGCTCATAAAAACATCACGGTTTATCAGATGGACATTAAGACCGCGTTCTTGAATGGAACTCTAAAAGAATAAGTGTATGTGAGTCAGCCAAAAGGCTTCATAGACATGGAACATCCAGACTATGTCTACAAACTCGAAAAGGCAATCTATGGTTTAAAGCAAGCTCTAAGAGCGTGGTATGACGAACTGTCTTCTTTCCTTATCCTAAACAACTTCACCAAAGGAACTGTTGATCCTACCTTGTTTACACAAAAATACGAAAACGACATTTTGATTGTTCAGATTTACGTGGACGACATCATTTTTGGGTCCACTAATCCGAATCTTTCAAAATATTTTGAAAATCTCATGAAAAGCAAATTTGAAATGTCCATGATGGGGGAACTAAAGTTTTTCTTGGTTTACAAATACATCAATCCCCACGTGGAATTTTTATTAATCAAGCTAAATATACAACTGAGATTTTGAAAAATCATGGTATGGATAATTGTGACTCGGTCGGTACACCAATGGTAACTTCACCAAAAATTGGAGCCGATTTGTTTGGGAAACCTATTGATCCGAAGAAATATCAGAGCATGATTGGTTCTCTCATGTACCTCACTGCTAGTCGACCCGATATTCATTTTGCTGTTTTCTTATTAGCACGGTTTCAGGCAAAGCCTACCGAACAGCACCTCAAAGAGGTTAAAAGGATCTTTCGGTACCTGAAGACATCCATTCACAAGGGTCTTTGGTATCCGAAGGAATCCGGATTTGATCTTATTGCCTTTTCAGATGCGGACCACGCAGGTGATCAAGTTACAGCGTCGGTCACCCCAACTATAATCTAGCACAAGTTAGCTCGTAGACATATCATTATTTACGTGTTTATTAGTGTAGTTTAGCTTAGTGCAACACCGTGGAGGAAGGACGGGTCTTTACCCACTGTATGCCTGATCCACAGCCCATCAGGAGGGCGTTTAGTTTGTAAGTATAAATACCCCTTCCATCCTTGGAAGGGGTGGCACTTCATTCATTAATCTAATATTCTCTTTTTGTTTCTCTCTCTAGTTTCATCCTCTCCCTCTTTCTCTCTCTAAACCCTAACCCTAGCCGCCGCACCTCTTGTTTAACAAACCAAGATCCTATAAATGGTATCAGAGCCAGGTTTGATCATGTTCTTGGTTTGATTGTTATCCGTGGGTTAAGGTTTAGTTCTTTTACGCGTAAAAGGGTTGTTATGAGTTGTCTCATATACGAACTTTTGTACACTTAAAGCTTTAAAATTTACACTTTTTATTCCAAGATTCTTGTGGGTTAAGGTTTATTGAGTGCTTAAATTTCAGTTTCTTGCAAAAATGTTCAAACTTTACAAGTTTTTCTTGGTTTTTAAGAGTGTTTGGATACGAGTGTACGGACCTACACATAAGAGAGATTCGTGGTTTTGATCCTCAAGCTTTGTTGTTTTGGTGTTTTTAAGGTTTTTTCATCATCATAATCAAGTTTAGTAAAAGGTTTTAATCATAAAAAACGTGTTTGGAAAAATTTGCACTTTCTACGCGTATCAAAACCCTAATCCTACGCGTAAGGTATTTTTCACGTGATCTTTGTTTCTGGTGGTTACTCAGTGTTCTTCTTGCTTGGATAAGCCTGAAAAACACTTCGACTTTGGATATTTCTTGCACTGTGAAGTGTAAGAGATCGTTGTGGGTAAAACCCTAAGTCTACGCATAAGCATAAACTTACGCGTAACAATTCCTACGCATAAGCTTTTTCTTACGCATAAGCTTGTCTTACGCCTAAGGGAAACTTACGCATAAGGTTCTTACGCCTAAGCTTTGGTTTACGCATAAACTTAAGCATGTTACCCTAAAAACTCTATGTGTAAGCTTTCATCTACGCATATGTTTCTACGCATAAGTTCCTACGCGTAACTTTGCTGTCTACGCATAAGCTTTCATCTACGCATAAGTTTCTACGCGTAAGAGTTGCTGGTTACGCCTAAGCCTAGTTTCTACGCATTCAAAAGCCTTGTTTTCAAACCCTTATAAAGAATTAGGGTATATTAATTATCACTTCCTTATCATCTTTTACTTCTCTCTCTTTTACGGTTTGGTCGTGATTTTAGTAAAATCCCGCGAAAGATTCTATTTCTCGGTTTAAATCATAGACTTGTAAAATCCCGTGTATACTACAACATCATGTCTTACTCTATTGATCCAGTGATTTCAGAAGTACTTAAATTGTATGATGTTGTGGACAACAATGATAATGTATGCTACCATGAACGGTTGAAGATGATTGAATCTATCAATGAGGATGTGATATCTCCGGGTTCAGACTCTAAAGAGAGAGAAATGCACCAGTCAAGGTTACAGAATGCTCTTGCAATGGGTAAGTAAAGTTGCATTGAACCTTATCGACAACTTCATTCACACCTCAAGTTACTTAGAATTGATGACAAATATACAATGGGAATTGAACGATCATTTACTGCACTTTTCCGTCAAGAATTACCTACGTTCACATGCACATTGTTCTTGAACTTGGAACAATTAGAACAACAAATTAACAGGAAAATGGTTCATGAAACTTGTTCTAAATCTGCACTTCAGGTGATCAACAAACAACTTCAGTCATTCATCAAAAGGGAATACACTTCAGATTATGATTATCTGGTGACTGAAATGTGCTTTAAGAATCATACTGGGATGGAAGCTAATGTGTTCAGAGAGACATTAATCCATCTCATGGATAATATGGAGAAGTATATTGAGGAAGTTACACTGAATGATGATCATGTGGATGACGGCTGGGTGCAATTGAGAGATAGTTGTGATGAATCGAGTAATGCATCCGTTGAAAGATCAGGTGTTGCTAAATGCAGAATGTCAGAGACCACAAATGATGATGAGTCGGGTAAAGCACCAGATGATAGATCAGTAGACACTGAATACAGAGGCTCAGAGATAGATAAGCTTGACACACCCAGCGGTCCAGTTACTCTTGTTACACATGATGTGGATGCAGATATCATACCAGAAATTGAGCCGGTGTCTGTGATGAGGCACCCTTAACTATTCAACATAGTGCATCTATTAATGTACCTAAACATATTGATCTTAATGCTGAACATGAGTCTGATAAATGTTCCTTGGTTGAGGCTGAGTCTAATAATTTCAAAACAAATGATATGGTTGAGAAAAAGGCTTTTGTTGACCTTTCAAACAAATTCTCAAAACTTGAAAAACATTGCATTTCACTTGAAATTGCAATACAAAGTAAGGAGGAAAGTTTTCAAACTAAGAAACCATGCAAAAATCCGGAATTTCGTGAATTTCGTGAATTTTTTGAAATAAACGATTTAAAAGCTCAGCTTCATGCCAAAAACTCAACTATCAACGACTTGAAGAAATTTATTTCTGATATGCATGTGAAAAGTAATTTGGTTACAAGTAATTCTGATGTTAATGCTATTGATGATATTCAAATGAGAAATGATGAATTAGCGGTTTGTGTGGCCAAATTACTAAAAGAAAATGAGTCTTTGAGAAAGCATAACATTGAACTAAGTGACTCTGTAAAAGAAGCTATAACTAAGTCAATGGAACAAACAAACTTGATAGCCAAAATTGATGATCTCAAAGCTCAACTTCAGGAAAAGAGTTTCGCAATTGTTGCCTTAAAGAATGAGCTTAGGAAAACTGTAGGGAAAAGTGTGAACACTAAGTTTACAAAACCATCAACCTTGGGGAAACCAGTTTCTCATCCCATTAGACACCGGTCTGTTGTTAGGCAGCCTACTGCGTTTATATCCGAAAGACCAAAATTTTCAAAAACACGGTTTGCCTCCCAAGTTGATGAGATACAAGTTTTGTCAAAACCAGTCACTTCGCCTGAGTTGCCTAAGAATTATGCTTCTAGTTCCTCTAAACCTCAACAAGCATCTACTTCAGCACATCTAGGAATAGTTCGAAAACAGTGTCAAAACCAAGCATTAAAACCCATAATTCATATGATGTGAATGACTTGTGGAAGAACTATTATCTAGAAAAAGCTAGGAAAAAGGCACAGATTCATAAAGACGGAATTTTAGGTGCAAGACCTAGGGTGAGGAATTCTACAAGATTTCAAGGCACTACTAGTAGTTGTAAACCACTACCTAGGAACACTCAAAAGACTAGGGATTGGCGTGCATCTAATAGTAGTTATGAGCATAAGAATGCTAAGCATGTAGAAAACAAAAATAGAAATTCTGAGTATTTTCCACATAAGAAACATTTTCCTAATTCACATGCTAAGGTACAATCCACTAAGTCTACTAACGTGACTAAATCAAGGTTGACCGTGAAACCCCAAAGGGTTTGGATACTAATGTCACTAACCAAAATATATGCAATCAAGTTTGTAATATTAGTGCAGGTAGTCCTTACTCTGTTGCAGATACTTCAATCCTTCACTACATGGATTGGCTTAAAGTATGGATTACACATGGATTGATAACTCATTACTCACGGGTTCAAGTAACTCAATCTTGATATTCATTCGGCTATGACGTATGAACACAACAGTTTATGCCTCGTTCCCTAAAGAAAAGAAATGTGTACGCTTCAGTGCGCATTATCTTCGGAAGAAGAGAAATCTTCTCATTTATGACCATTCTCATCCACATGCTTCATACTTTTTCCATGCGCTTCAGTCATCAAGTGAACCGGGCTACCACTTATTGTTTTCTCATTCCACTTGCTCGATTATAATGAAGATGGCGACATCATGTGCTTATTTTGCGGGAGAGAACTGTGAATAGAACATTCGGATGATTTTCACTTATTTAATCAAGAATGGCAACTCCGTATGCAATTCTTGAGGGGGAGAAGAAGTGTGAAATTACTGCATGGTTTCTGAGAATTAATGGTCATACGGCTCCAAACTCATGTAAGAACCAAGCTTCTTCTTATCGGGTCATTTCTACATGGAGTTTCTTCTAAGAGTCGTTGGTTGACATCTTCACGGGCTGATATGATTAAATGACAAAGTGCTTCTAGTTGCTGGGCTGATTTCTTTGATGAACATCTTTATGTTCTTGTTTGATTAGGAGGGATTTTAGTTAAGGAGATTTGCTACATATAAGGTAATTGGAACGCATTTGGTGAGATGAAGATGTTAACTATCTATTCCCCAACTGGACAATCTTGAAGAAGGTCGAGTCTACAGTCTTTCTACATGTTCTGCTACATGTTAGAAGACTAAAGACGAGTTGCATTTAACGATCTAAAGACTTCTTCTTAATTCGGGCATTTATTAAAAGATTGTCGGTTTAGGGGAGAGCACTAATTGGGGGAGAGTGAAAAGCCAGTTATAATCCCCAATTATACTTGCTCATATTCTTCAGCAAGTTGATTCCCACAAAGTGTTCAAGTGATCTTCTCAACAGATTTCAAGTATTTGGGCTGATAATATGTTGCTGATCCTGAAGTGTCAAAACCAGTAAGGGGGAAGGAGACAAGCATCTAAACGGGAGTAAACTTGATGAACTTAATACTTCTAAGTAATTGAAGATATCCCGGGAAGACAAATGTTATTACCGCAGAGAAACTCAAGGTTTGACTCATGCCGAGTAAACTTGATGAACTTAATTCTTCTAAGTGATTGAAGATATCCCGGGAAGACAAATGTCATGACCGCAGAGAAACTCAAGGTTTTACTCATCAAGGCGTTTAATGTTCTTATTTCATCTACTTGGGGGAAGTGGTCTCTTGACAACTTTTTGGGGATGCATCGCTTCAGACTTCAGTGGTAATGAAATCTGAGAAGAAATTTAAAGAGTGGGATTTTACGTTGCTGTTCTTGTTGATGATATAATCCCGAACGAAGAATCTCGATTATCGGTCTTAAATGGAGCAGCGGGATTTATGATAATGGTGTGCTTATCTGTGCACCTGGCTAAGGAAAGCTTGAAATAGAGCTTCGAATCTGCTCATCTAATGGATTTTCGGTTTGGGGGGAAGCTGCCAAAGTCTGTCTTTCTCAAAGGCTCATGTTCTATCTTCCATTCTGGAGCCTCGGAAGCTTTGGTGGTGAATGTTTATGAGATGATGACTTCTATCTTCTACAACGGGGCTGCTCGATATCCTTATCTCGGTACTCGTTTCATCATCTTCTTAAACTATATCATCTATTCTATCTTTGTATATATTTATCAGAAAAACAAAATACAAAAATATAAAACCAGAAAAACCAAAATAGAAAAATATAAAACCAACAAAAAGAAAATAGATAAATTTAAAATCTTCAAAAACCTATAAAAAATCAAAAATTTTGAAAAAGACCAAAAATATTGTTTTTCAAAGACATGTCTTCTGGTATCGATAACATCTACGGTCTTAGAAATGTCATTCAATAATGGCACGGGACCATAGATGAAGTTCGAGTAGGAGGTGTAAATATTCTTTTCCAAAACATGTCTCAAAATATGGCTTGCAGTTACTTCGGACTGTAACCCGTGCTTAAACTATGGCTTGCAGTTATTTCAGACTGTAACCCGTTCTAAAACCATGGTTTGCTATTATTTCAGATAGCAACCCGCTCTTCAAGAAAGGAAAGTGTTGCGCTAAACCAATTTTCAAATATTTCATGCACTTATCCTAAAATCAAAATGAGGAAAGTATGTCGAAGGACTGCTGTTCCTACAAAAATGTTTTTCCGTCTAATATTCTTCAGAAAAATATTTGTTGTTTTCAAAAGTGGTGGTAAATGAGTTGCTTTAAAAATAATCAGATTCAGAGTTTTTCGTAAAAATTAAAAACTCAATCAATGACTTCTGCGCTTTTAAAATTTTCATAAAATGAGTCATTGATTGAGGGGGAGAATGTTTTCAAATCTATATCATCTAACGAGATGATTTAATTATCCTGTATGCTTAATTGAAAATGAAGTTAACCTATGTTGAAGGACTAGGTGCCTAGGATATGATTATTAGGATTAGATGATTAGAGTTTGATAAACACATTATTCCCATGCCATATATGATCTGATTGATATGTTGAATTGACCTTTATTAGTCGATTGATGTTTGGGTGATGTCGACCACCATATATATGTATGTGTGTTCACTAACGTATGCAGGTATATTGGTATATAAGAATGTTCCCGATCCGGATCCCACAATTGAAGATGATTGGATGCCGAAAGGAAAGGGTAACTATATCTTGGTTGACAAATGAAGAAACGGAGCTTAATTGGACTTCAATGGAGAGTTGGCATAAATGCAACGTAAGAGGTCTCACTGCATCAGTAGATGATTTTCTTCTAAGTGATTGAAGAAACGAAGCTTAATTTGACCTCAGTTGGCATTCAAAATGCAACGTAAGAAGAAGTCTCACTGCATCTACAGACGGTTTTCTTCCAAGCCCTACAGCAACAACGGAAGCTTCTCAACCACCTAACGTATCTTTGTGCAGGATACCATTTTTAAACAATTTTGAATAATTTGATTAAATTGTTTTGAAAATGGAAAATATTGTTTTGAAAATTAATTGGACTAAATTTTGAAAATCACCGGACTTCATTTTATCAAAACTTAAGTCACTCAATCATCGACTACGGTCATCGATTGAGGGGGAGAGTGATTTAAATTAAAATATTTTCAAACGATATTTCTTCATAAAAGGTCCGTTTGTGCAATAATAAGTGGTGATATAAAGATTTAATGTTATGTCATGGTATGATTTTCTTTAAAACTCAAAGATCTTACAAAATGAAATTTTTTCTGTTCTTGTTTGATTGTGAAATTGTTTTATTTTACTTAAAGATCGTTTAAAAACTATCCTACCTGACACTAACAATCTTTAATGTCTAAAATTGATTCATATCAATCATTTTTCAAAAATTAAATCAAGCCACGTCTTTCTCCAAAATATTTTAAATGATTTAAATAAATTGGGATCACAAATCTCAAAAGGTTTGAAATTTTTTATCGGGGGAGAGATCGTGATTTAAATCTCAAATCTGTTTTAATGGAATTGGTTTTAGTCCTTTATAGGCACTCTTGCCTCCATGTGCCAAACGATTTTAATATACATAATGCACATGTTGAGGAGGAGGATTTATCCAAAAACATGATGAGTATTTAAACCAGGCCATATATTCTCCAATGTTTTATAAACCTTATTAAATCACTTGGGATCCAAAATCTCAAAGGGTTTGATATTTTTGATCGGGGGAGAATTTGTGATTTAATAATGAAATTTGATAAATGATGATCTATTTGATGAAAATGTGCAGGCTGCTCTCTCAGATGTGCTAAACGCTTTCGAATCTCGAAGCACATATTGAGGGGGAGCAAATGGTTTCTTAAATGGCATGTGTGATCGTGAAAGTACTTATAAGAACTCTTTCCTCTATGTGATAAAATGTTTTAAAATATCCTACGCACATATTGAGGGGGAGAATTTACCAAAGAAAATCAAATGGCTTTTTCTATGAAAATTGTGATCAAAGCAAATATTTCAAAGTCCTCTTGCCTCCATGTGCTAAACAATTTCTATATCATATGCACATGTTGAGGGGGAGGTTTTCTAAATGATCAAAACTATTAAGGTACAAAATGCTTTGATCTCGTATCACAAGTACCTTGATTGTTTTTCCAAATGATTTTTCAATTGGTTTCAAGGGAGAATGAACTGTACCAAAAGACTGACCATTTTAGTTTATGTATGGAGTTATAAGTATGGTGAGGTTAGGTATTTGTTCCCACGATCCGCCAGAACCGGAGGGATCTACCCAGGGATAATCCACTAGATAGTGTAGAGTCCTTAGGTATGATGAAAAAAGGAGAAAAGTGAGATATGGGAAGAGTGTGGACTGAGACAGAGCTAGTACTGGAATAAACCTAACAAGGTTCTAGTAATGAAGTCTCGGTAAGCACTGAAGGGGTTGAAGAATGAAAAAGAACTGAATGTGAAAAAGGGTGAAAAGAAATAGCCCTCCATCAATTCAACCTTAGGGCAGAAACCGGGTTCAATACATATGCTACTGGCGGTTACTAAGGTAACGCCGGTATTGAAGACAAGACGTCATGGACCCAGTGACGCACTGCACTAAACTTCCCAAGCTACTCAAGTTCCTCTTAAAAGGACTTGTTTCATTCTCACGGGGAACCAACATAATCTATCGACTTTCTCTTAGAGATTGTTGATATTGAAGAAGGAGACCCTCTCCCTAGTCTCCGGTACACGATCCAAATATGCACAAATTGAGTCTAGAGCCAATAGATCATCCACAATATCTCATTAGGACACATAATTAATGAAGACTTACTGTTTCACACAATGTGGAAAGTAAGAATATATTAAGAGTCCTACGTATTATCCTTGTGGTATTGCCAGAACATCCGAGTGATATGTAAATATTCACGATGAAGATGGAAATCCTTCTAGAGCCAACATCATACAAGCTCTTGGTGGGTGACATGTGAGATCTTGCAAAAGATCAAGCTTGTGACAACTGGATAGAAACGATGGGGCGATTCAATCTTGAATCAACCTTGGTCCAGGAAATGAATTGACGGATACCTTTGAAAAACCAGTCGTTGTGTGTAAGATATAACTTTTCACATGCACATCAAACCATAACACAAAGTAGCATATAGATGGAATTCTAGAGAGAGAAATTTAGAGGATTTAGGGAACTTAGTGAGAGAAAGTGAAAGATATTATTATGAGCTCCAACTCTCTACCTTGGAAGGTAGAGAGTATTTATAGTCTTACATAAATCGCCACACATCGGGCTGTGGATCAGGCATACAGTAGGTAAAGACCCGTCCGTCCTCCACGGTGTTACTTAACTAAATACTACCTAACTAAAGAATTACTACGACTACGAGCTTTCTAATGATTACATATACTTGAGGTGACCGACTCTTTAATACCGGGAATTTCTAATTCCTAACAGTCTCCCCCTAAGGGAGGTCACCTCAATCATGTACCAAAAATACATTGAATGCAACCAGATAATACATTAACAATTGATCTTGCATTCTTGATGTAGTCCTTTGCTCCTCAGCTCGTAGTCATTGATTCTTCACATTGCATGTTTGGATACTCCAAGTGGAGGTCTTTTACTGATCCACGTGATAATAATTTTGAGCCATCTTTTGAGATCATCAGCTGTCAACAATCTCTGACACATCCTTTGTGGTGTTGGTATTATGTGATGTTGTGACTTTAGGACCGACATGCTCACATTCTGGATCATGATATCTTCTCATCAGAGTAGCGGAAGCATTTGTTGAATCATGATATTGGCAGCAGCGTAGCAGAAGCATGGAGTGAAAATATCAGAGTCATTGATGCACTAATCATGATTTCTTTTGAGATGAATGTATTAAGTGAGCATGCGGCTATGGATTGACCGCTTCATTCTGATCAGCTGCAAACGTCAGGCGTACCTGCATACAACAGTTAGCAATAAATCGCACGAAAGTGTCTTTGATCACTTTCGTTGAATTGAGGTGCACGGCCCACGGTTCCCCGTTGATCAGTACAAGTACTGCCTGTGATCAGGTATAATTCCGAAGAATTTCCTTGACAGGATTTCGAAGCTGATCTAGCTGTTCTCAAACCGGAGCGTCTCAAAGAAGACAACACGGAGTGAGTGAACCAGCGAATTTTAAGTCCACTGGTTGATGAAAAGAGATTTGAAAAACAATCGTGTATTGCTCAATAGAAATTGTTTTTGCAATACAACGAAGGTTTTATTGAAAATCAATTATCTATCATAAAAACACCTTTTAGTTTGAAAAATGAGTACACGGTCGATGTGCTAAAGAAAAGAGATTTTAAGCACAACGACCGGTTTTTCAAAGGTATCCGTCAATCCATAACCTGAACCAGGATTGATTCAAGAGATTGAATCGCCCCATTGTTTCTGTTCAGTTGTCACATGGTTGATCTATATAATAGATCTCACATGCCACCTACCAGGAGCTTGTTTGATGTTGGCTCCAGAAGGCTTTCCATCTTCATAGTGAATATGTAAACACATCACTCAGATGTTCAGGCAATACCACAAGGATAATGCGTAGGACTCAAGATATAATCTCTCTTTCCACATTGTGTGAAACAGAGAGTCTTCATTGAAAGTGTCCTAATGAGATTTATTGATGATCTCGTGGCTCTAGACTCAATATGTGCATATTTGGATCCTGTGCCGGAGACTAGGGAGAGGGTCTCCTTCTTCAATATCAACCATCTCTAAGAGAAAGTCGATAGATAATGTCGGTTCCCCGTGAGAATGAAACAAGTCCTTTTAAGAGGAACTTGAGTGGTTTGGAAAGTTGAAGTGCAGTGCGTCACTGGGTCCATGACGTCTTGTCTTCAATACTGATGTTACCATCAGTAGCATATGAATTGAACCCGGTTTCTGCCCTAAGGTTGAATAAATGGAGGGCTATTTGTTTTCACCCTTTTCTCATTCAATTCTTTTTAATTCTTCAACCCCTTCAGTGCTTACCGTGACTTCATAGCTAGAACCTTGTTGGGTTTATTCCAGTACTAGCTCAGTCTTAGTCCGCACTCTTCCCATATCTCATTTTTCTCCTTTTATCATCATACCTAAGGACTTCTACACTAACTAGTGGATGGTCCCTGGGTAGATCCCTCCGGTTCTGGCGGATCATGGGAACACATACCTAACCTTATCATCCTTATATCACCGTACATAAAGTAAAGTTGGTCGGTCTATTTGGTATTGTTCATCTGCCATTGGATCCAATTGAAAACCATTTGAAAATCAATTCAGATACTTGTGATATATTCTCAAAGCTTTTAGTACCTGAATTGTTTTTTATATTTTTAGAACGAGAACTCCCCCTCAACATGTGCATCAAGTATTTGAAAAATGTTTTGCACACGGAGGCAAGAGAAAGAATTAACTTCTTTGATTACCATTTTATAAAAGATATCAACATCACTTCCCACATCAAATCAAGAAGATATAGTATTTCCGGGAAGGATGAGGTTTCCATAAATTTGCTCCCCCTCAATATGTGCCTCGAGGTTTGAAAAGAGTTTTGCACATACTAGAGGGAACCTGCACATTGAGATAAGTTGATCACATTTCAAATCATAGGTTTAAGATAGATGCTCCCCCTCAACATGTGCATGGAAAATTTGAAATCGTTTGTCAAATGTGGGCAGGATAGCATGTACATCCTTATAAAACCATTTACCTAATTATCAGTTTAAATCCAATTTAAATCACACATTCTCCCCCGATCACAATTATCAAATCATTTGAGATTTGTGATCTCTTATTGATTTAAATTGATTTTGAAAGCTTTTAAGGGGAATTGTGACTTGATTATGAAAGCGTTTTAACTGATAAGGATCGGATTTTAAGACTTTAAACTCCATTGATAAAAACATGCATGTACATCTTTTGAAAACAATTTAATGCCAAATAACTTTTTAATTTAATTGAAATCATTCTCCCCCTCAATCAATGACATAGGTTGTTGATTGAGAGATAGAGATTTTGACAAATAAGTCCTGATGATTATCAAAGATAGAGATCGAGTTATTTTTCAAAGCATTTAGTTTTCAGCAGATAAATGTTTATAGAATCAGAGCATGGAATTTTGAAAACATGATAAAACATGGCTCTGTTCTTTCTTTTAAACCCGGGTTATTGCCTGAAAAATGACAATAAACCATAGTTTCTCTTTCTCTCAAATTTTTTTTTTTTTTTTTTTAATATAAAAATTCGAACAACATCTAAAGTCCCGTGTCATTCTTTGAATGACAACATCAAGACCGTAGATATTATCGAATCGAGAGAAACATGACAAAATGACAATATTTTTTGAAGAATTTTTTTCGAATTTTTCAAATTTTTATGGATTTTGAAAGTTTTATAATTTTCTATTTGATTTTCGAATAGATATATACAAGAGATAGATGAAGATAGACCTTTACTCCTTGTCTTCCTCCTGAAGACGTTTGAGAGTTTCTGGTTGAAGGCTTTTCAAGCCAAGTCGTGGAAGAATAAACTCAAAACGTTCTCTTGGAAGAGCTTTGGTGAAGATGTCTGCTAACTGATATTCAGACCTCACAAAATATAGTTCCACCACACCTTTTTCCACTTGTTCCCTGATGAAATGATGTCGAATGTCGATATGCTTTGCTCTTGAGTGTTGAACGTTGTTGCATGAGAGAGCAATAGCACTTTTATTATCACAGTACAGAGGGATTTTGTTGAATTCAAAGCCATAGTCAGATAATTGAGATCTCATCCATAAGATTTGAGCACAACAAGATGACATGGCTATGTATTCAGCCTCTGTAGAGGAAATAGAAGTACTCATTTGCTTCTTTGAAGACCAGCTCACAAGCTTATCACCCAAAAACTGAGCACCTCCTGACGTACTTCGACGTGTATCTTGACAACCTGCATGATCAGCATCTGCATAGGCCGTAAGTGACATACCGGTGTCCTTCGGGTACCATAGTCCCATATTGATGGTTCCTTGGAGATACTGAAAGACCCGTTTAACTGCTTCAAGGTGCTTTTTAGTAGGCTTAGCCTGGTATCTAGCACACATGCAAACAGCGAACAAGATGTCTGGTCTACTAGCAGTGAGATACATCAGGGATCCAATCATACTTCGATATTTAGTTTGGTCAATCATGATCCCTGAGAGGTCCTCATCTAGTTTGGTTCGGTCAATCATGGGGGTGTCAACAGGGTCACATGAATCAAATCCAAATTTCTTTAAAATCTCTGTTGCATATTTAGATTGATTTATGAAAATGCCTCCGGGACTTTGTGAAATTTGTAATCCCAAGAAAAATGACATTTGTCCCATCATTGACATTTGAAACTTTGAACTCATTTCATTTGAAAAACGATCACATTCCATTGGGTCTGTTGAGGCAAAAATAATATCATCAACATAAATTTGAACATGAATTAAATGTTTGCCTGACTTCCTGGTGAACAATGTAGGATCAACTGCTCCTTTGATGAATCCGGTTGATAGAAGAAACTTTGACAGTGTATCATACCATGCCCTTGGAGCTTGCTTTAAACCGTAAAGAGCCTTCTTCAAACGATAAACGTGAGTAGGATGCTCTTGATTCACAAATCCTTCAGGTTGGCTGACGTAGACGACTTCTTTAAGATCTCCGTTCAGAAATGCCGTCTTTACATCCATCTGATAAACTACCATGTTCTTACTAGCATCATTAGCCAGAAAGATTCTGATTGCCTCGATTCGAGCAACTGGAGCAAAAGATTCTTCAAAGTCTATACCCTCCTCTTGACGATATCCTTTAGCAACTAATCGAGCCTTGTTCTTCAACACATCACCATGCTCATCAAGTTTTACTTTGAAGATCCATTTTAGAGCTATAATCATAGCACAGTCTGGAGCAGGTACTAACTCCCATACATCAAGACGATCAAACTCATGAATTTCATCTTGCATGGCATTGAACCAGCTATCTTCATTCATTGCAGATTTAACATCTTTTGGTTCGATCTTAGATAGTACAGAGTTGAAGAAGCACCACAAGGCATCGGTTGCGAGTTGTTTCCGGGTTGATACAGGACGAGAGGGATTTCCAATGATGTTGTCTAATGGATGATCGTGAGTCCATTTTCTGAGGTGTTCATGTGGCAGTTGTTGAGGAACTGATGTAGCAGAGTCGATGTCTCCTGAAGAAGATGGTTCTGATGATGATTCAGGAGTAGCAAATATGTTTTCAAATGGAGCATCTTCAGGAGTAGCAAAGGGATTAACTTCATCATTGATGCCAGAAACATTTCCATGATGTATATTTGAAGAATGATGATTTGTTGATGAGACTGAAGGATCAGCAGCAGGTGCTTCTTGACTTAAAGATATTGAGACTGAGGGATTGACTTCATTCACTGGAATATGAGCATCCTCTGTTGTAGGGATCAGCACCTCATTAGTAATTGAGTCATACAGTTCATCAAACATAGGATCAAACAATTTCTTTACATCATCTTCAGATGGAGGTACATATGGAGTTTCTTGAGAGGAGTTTGGAACAAGGGATGAACCAATGGGACTGTTTTGAAGAGCTGGAGTGTCCAGGAGCCATTTGACCGGTCAGCTCATCAAACGTAACGTGAATTGTTTCCATGATATTTCGGGTTCTTTTGTTGTAGATTCGGTATCCCTTTTTGTTTGATGCATATCCTACAAATACTCTAATGTCAGCTTTGGCCCTAAGTTTGCCTAAGTCTTGACCCTCATTAGTTGGATAGCACAATGCACCAAACACACGAAGGAAAGATAGATTAGGTTTTCTGTTGTGGACAAGTTCATATGGAGTTTTTCCATGAATAGTGTGAATCAGGGAACGATTTTGTGTGCAGCATGCAGTGGCAATTGCTTCAGCCCAGAGAAACATTGGAACCTTTGAGTAGATCAGCATTGTTCTAGCAGCTTCAACAAGAGTACGATTTCGTCTTTCAACTACACCGTTCTGTTGAGGGGTTCGTGGAACACTTCTTTGATGGCTGATTCCAACGCTTTCATAGAATTCACTAAGTTGTTTGTTGACAAACTCAGTTCCATTGTCTGTTCTGATAATTCTGACAGTTTTGTTTAGTCGAACCTGCAGCTGTTTGATGAGTTTGATGATGATATCAGGAGTTTCATCCTTTGTCCTTAAGAACTTGACCCAGGTGAATCTAGAGTAATCATCAACCACAACTAACACATATTTCTTCCCAAAGATATTCTGCACCCTCATTGGTCCACATAAATCCATATGAATCATATGAAGAACTTCTGTGACGGAGTTAGTAGGTTTGGGTTTATGGGCATACTTCTTGCTTTTTCCCAATTGACATGCTGAACAAAGATGATCCTTTTCATACTTTAGTCTAGGTAAACCTACAACTAAGTCCTTTCTGGAAAGATCGTTGATGGTGCCGAAGTTCAAGTGATTGAGACGACGATGCCATAACCATGACTTTGTTTTTGAAGCCTTAGATAACAAGCAGATTGGAGAGGCCCTCATCATGTCATCGATAGAGATGGTGTAAAGGTTTGAGCCACGAGTTCCTTTCAACAGTTCCTTACCATTAAGATCTTTAACAAAGCAGGTATGTTTTCTGAAGGCTACTTCTAGATCAGAATCACAGAATTGACCAACAGAGAACAAATTATGACCTAAACCTTCCACATAATACACTCTAGAGATGACACTATCACCAACAACATAATCTCCATAACCCATAATAGCACCGAAATGATCATTACCAAATCTAACAGTCCCGATGAATTTGCTCACGAAGTTCATGAGCCGCGACCGGTCTCCAGTCATATGCTTGGAACAGCCTGAGTCCAGGTACCACAGAACGATTTGAACGATCTGCAGTTGAACACAGACAAGAATGGATAACTGGATAATTGGGATCCCCATGCAAGAATGGGTTCCATTTGGTTAGTTACAATGGTTGGACCACCCACATCAGAAATAGAAGCATTCATATCAGAAAGTGAGGCAATGGAATCATTGTGACTAGATGCAGTACTAGTGTCTATTTAGCCCTGTTCACAGTGTGATCACTTCTTAAAGGAATAGTTCTACCAGTAGGCATCCATTTTCTAGTGGGCATTATCTGATTAGTCTTATGACCAACAGGTATCCAATAGAAGCCTATTTTACTGAATGTTCTTCCTGTGGGTTTCCACTGTTTTCTAACTTTCTTTCGTTTTTGCCTTTTAGCCTTCTTAGCATGAGTTTTAGCATTAACAATATGAACTGGACAATTAACATCATTAGGCAGAATATTAACACCACATTCATGTTTAGAGGCAGAATTCAAGCAGACATCAGTACAAGGTTTGCAAATAGTATCAGAATTCGAATTAATTACAGTACGCCTATGGCTAATACTAGAATCAACACGATTCGTTTTATTCGATTCAAACTTAAAGTTCCTAGATTGTTCTTCTACTCTTTTCCAGTGCACATTCTTAGCTTGCGAGGTCCTATCATTCCTTGTATTGTCTTGAGACTTTGACCTGCTCCCTTTAATGTCACTGATTACTCCTGTAGAGGGAATGGGAACATTAGTTTGTTTTACTACTCTTTGCACCACCTGTTTAGAAGTGCTGGGATCTGAACTACATGCAGGTGCACTACGGTTCACATTCTTAAGACTAGAGGTACTGAGATTTGTACTCCTAGAAGGCACACTTGAGTTCTCTTTCTTAGCATTGACAGATCTAGAATCTGAACTGCTCAAGGGTACACTACGGCTCACATTCAAAACATTGGGAATCGAGTGCATATCATATTTGGCCTTAGGCATTGAGCATGGAATCAAAGGGTTAACTCTCTCACCTAATGTCTTTGGGCATATTGTGATCAAGCATTCTAAGATTTCTTGAGATCGTTTGGCATATAAGCATGCATGTCCAATTGCATTATCATGAGGTTTCTCTAGCTTATCCTCTTCAACCATCTCACGCAGGCATTCTAAGCAATCCTTAAGGGATGAGAAATATGTTTGAATGGCAAGTTTGTTGTTCCTTAGTTGAGGAGGGACATATGTCACAGATAAAGCATATTTATTACAAGAGTGAACCTTTGATACAACATTCTCCCCATTGGTCATTGGCTTTTTCCCTTTTACCTGACCCTTCAGATTCTCAATTTCCTTTTGCAATGAAGCTATTTGTTCGTTGTTTTTGTTACGAGTGACTTTAATTGATTCAAATAACTCATTGAAATGACGTTTAACCTTTTCATTTTCTTCTAGAAAACTTTCGTTTTCCTTTTGTAAAGCATTTACTAGGTTTTGAAGATGAAACGTTTGAGAATTCTGAGAATCTAAAGGAGGAGGCATTTGGGAGCCTGTCATATTGTTCGTTTGACCCTTTAATTGAGAGATTTGGGCTTTCAACTTTCTGATCGTGTTACACTGAGCTTGAATCTGTTCATCTCGTTTGTTAATTTGAAAAACTACATCAAACTCTGGAGCATCTGAAGATGTCTTGATATTTGAAGTTTTGACATTTTCTTTGAGATGTTGATATTTTAGTTGTAGATTAAAATACTCAACTTCTAGTTTAGAAAAATGTTTAACCAAATTGTCATGATCATCCAGTTCAATTTTCTCATTTAGTTTAGAATTAGTTTTTTCAAGCTCAATGACACGATCATGGGAGACTTTCAGGGCCACAGATAGTTCATGAAATTTGGAAGCATTAATAGAGCAATTTGAAGCAGTGAAAAAGACATCTTGAGCAACACATTCAGTAATAAGATTCTCATTTAATGTATGCAGGTTCTTTCTCTCAATCTCATTATATTTCAGTGCACGCTCATAGTCACTAACTTCAACAACCATTGCATCAAATTCCTTTTCCATACCCTTAATATCAGTTTCTACCCCCTTTTTAAGACTCTCAAAGTGATCTTTTAGAAGTTTAAAGAAGGGCATGACCTCAGTTAAATAACATTCTTTCATTTGTTCAAAACCTCTTTCTCCTTCAGTTATACCAGTGGGTGTGATCCTTTTCTTGCAAGTTTTCTCAAAATCAACAAATAGTTGAAATATAATGTATTGGCTAATTAATGTCTTGCTTTTAGTGGCAATTGTTCTAGGAACAAGATGCATTGGTGTATTAGGAGGATACACAGTCGCTCTAGGCATTTTCCAAAGGGGAGGGTTTGTTTCAATAATATTTTCCGCTTTCTGCTTATCTAAATCCTTTTTCCAGAAGACTTGTTCGGGAGTCAACAAAGTCTGAGGCTTAAACTTGTTCAAGGAAATCCAGTTTTCCTTCTTGTAATCATGAGGAGAGATGATTATGTTTTTCTCTTTGCATTTGGGATCATTTTGTTTCTTATTCATCTTTTCCCTAGTGATTTCATTTAATATCTTATCTTCCTCAGTGCACTCAACGCAACTAGGTTTCTGCCTAGGCTTAAGGACTTCATTACCATCATAAAGCACCTTATGAGCATTTCTAGCCTTTTTAATTACCTCTGGATTTGGTTCCTCAACAGGGGGAATGCTATGCTTATCGCTTAAGACACGATGTTTTGTGACCATGTGAGCAGTCTGAATGGTGTTTCCTTGTATGTACAACTTGTTTTCAAGTTTGTTTTTCAAAGTTTTCAGATTAGAAAAATCTCTCAAGAGTTTTGATTCCTTTGCATTAAATTCTTGCTTAAGCATTTTCACATTTTCTTGAAGTTCTTGTTTTTGCTTAGCTGTTTTAGAAAGTTTTTCTTGCAAGGAATGTAATTCTTGTTTCAATACTTCTTCTCTAAACTTACTATTTCTAATTACTGTACTTACTTGGTCATCCATTTCCTGCTCACGAGTGGTCAACTCAAATTTTGCACGTTGTTCATAAATAGCAACACGTTCCTTATAGGCATTTAGTTCAGAAATTACGGAATCATCAGGAGCACATGCAGTGTATTCATCAAAGACATAGTCATTGTTGACTGCAGAAGATGCATCACTTGGTACAGCTTTACTTTCACTTTGTTTCACGTATTGATCGTATGGGACAATATTGTTATTACCCATATTTTCAACATTTGATTCAATAGTTTCAGTTGATTGTACTTTGTCATGCATCTGTTGCACATCAGCATCATCGTATAGTTTTAATACCTCTGAGATTAGTTTGTCCTTGGATGTGCCAGCTTGTGGTGAAGAAGAGACCTTGGGAGAAACCATTGGAGAAATGCTAGCCATGAAAATTGTGTGTGCAGTAGGTCCATCATCTACATCAGAGTCGTATGCATCACAGTCAGCGACTTGAAAGGCATTCTGATGATTGTGACCTATCTCCTGAATAGGCTGCTCATCCACATCTGCATCATAGGTCTTGGCATTGCCCTCAGCAAAAAACAGCAATTCCTCTTCATCCAAAGCAGCACCATTGTCCTGAGCTTGTGCCAGCAACATCTTATCTCTGAAGTAATCAGCATTCTGTGGACGCTTTGGAGATGTGTAGTTCCTTGCAATGTGTCCTTCACCCCCACAGTTGTAACATTTGATTGACTTAGCTTGACCTTGGTTAGCATTTCTTCCTCGATTCAGGTTGCCAACATAACCTCTCCCAGCTCCACCTCTTCCCTGATCATACTGTCTTTCCTGAACTGGTTGCACCACGATCCTTCCATCTTTAACAGTGGCTTGATTATGTGGGTTAGATGCAGTTCTGAGGTTGTTGTTGGTTTGTGGGAGAGAATTCATGTTTTGACTAATGAGAAGAGCTAGTTGATTAATGATGTTACCCACGTGTGCATCAGCATCAGCTTGTTTGAACATAGGATTAGGGATGAGTTTGTGATTACCATTACCCAAGGGTATGACTTGTGATGCTTTGGTTGTGATTCCGATGTTTGAGTAGAAAGCTGTTGAGTCATTAGACGAGCTTGTCTCTCCCTGGTTGGTTTTGAACTGATTGAGAATCAATTTTTCAAACATAGCATGTCTCTCACTCTGAAGGAGGAAGGCATAGAGTTGCTCATAGTTTGTATTCTTCAATCCTTTAGTGAGCTTCACAGCTGTGACAAACTTGTGCCATTCGGGATTCATGTTGTTCACAAACTTTGAGTTTAGCTGAATGTTAGGCATAGTCATTCTGATGTTCCTCATGTCATTCACTAACTTATGAAATCTCACATAGTACTCATAGACACTCTCATCTGGTTTCATCTTGAAGTGCTCAAATTCGTCATAGAGTTGGGATTCTCTATCTTCCATAGTTAATTCTGAACCTGAGAGAAGCATCTTAACATTATCCCAAACTGCCTTTGCATCAGTGTTATGATTGATCAGCTTGTAGATGTCTTTAGGGAGACCTTGAAGAACAATGTTTGAAGCCCTGATATCTGCATCGAATCTCTTTTTCTCCTTATCATCAAGCTCATCATACATCTTAGGTCTGTCCATTCCGTAAACAGGAGTACCATCTTCATTAGTATCAAGTATGTCTCTAGTCGTCTCAACTCGATATGGTCCTTCATCAATGGATTTGAGAATGTTGACACCATTTTCCTTTCCAAGGCAATACAATCTGATTCGTTGAGCCCAAGAATCGTAGTCAGTTCTGTCAAGCATGGGTGGACGAGTATCTGAGCCAGCTGCTTGTACATCCTCGGCAACAGTGGAGATGACAGTAGGGACGTTGGTAGACATGTTAACAGATTATACGGGATTTTATAACTCTATGATTAAACCGGGAAATAGATTCTTTCACGGGATTTTACTAAATCAAGAGAAAACCGTAAACAATCACTCAAGTCGCTAGAAGATAGTGCACTAAGTCGCTAACAGATAATGCACTAAGTCGCTAGAAAGTAATGCACTAAGTCGCTAACACTTAATTCGCCACCAAGCTAAGTCGCTAGAGTTCCAAGTCGCTAACCAGATGTAAGTCGCTAAGTAGTAACTCGCTAAGCAGTAACTCGCTAACACTCAAGTCGCTAGCAAAATTTCGGCAGCAATTCGCTACACAAGTCGCTAACGATGCAAGTCGCTAAAGAGCAACTCGCTACAGACCAAGTCGCTACTCGTAGTGGAGAGTCCACTACTTGTACTTTAACTCGCTAGATCTAACTCGCTAGCTCCAACACTGTAAGTCGCTAAGAAAATGTGAAGCAAGTCGCTACCAAGAAAATACTCCGTGAGCTAAGTCGCTAGCTTGAAAAACCATATAAACATCACTTTTCAATCCAAAAACAACCCAACCAAGATGATTCAAGCTTACCAAATGAAAACCTAAACACTTGTGATGATTCTAAACATAAAAGTACCAACAAAATTCAAACTTTAACACAAGAAATCAACCAAATGATGCAAAAACCACTAAACTTTTTCAAACTCAAAAACCACCTAAAAACCACTATAAATCCAAAGATGTGCAAGATATGATCTAACCATGGCTCTTGATACCAATTGTAAGATATAACTTTTCACATGCACATCAAACCATAACACAAAGTAGCATATAGATGGAATTCTAGAGAGAGAAAGTTAGAGGATTTAGGGAACTTAGTGAGAGAAAGTGAAAGTTATTATTATGAGCTCCAACTCTCTACCTTGGAAGGTAGAGAGTATTTATAGTCTTACATAAATCGCCACACATCGGGCTGTGGATCATGCATACAGTAGGTAAAGACCCGTCCGTCCTCCACGGTGTTACTTAACTAAATACTACCTAACTAAAGAATTACTACGACTACGAGCTTTCTAATGATTACATATACTTGAGGTGACCGACTCTTTAATACCGGAAATTTCTAATTCCTAACATTGTGCTTAAAAGTTCTTTTCCATAGCACATCGACTGTGTACTAATGTTTCAAAATTAAAGGGTATTTATGATTGATAATTGATTTTCAATAAAACCTTCGTTGTATTGCAAAACTCTTTATATTAAATACGCGATTGTTTTCAAATCATTTTCATCAATCAGTGAATCTTAATTTGCTGGTTCACTCACTCCGTGTTGTCTTCTTTGAGACGTTCCGGTTTGAGAACGGCTTGATCTAGCTGCGAAACCCTGTCAAGGAGATTCTTCGGAATTCTACCTGATCACAGGCAGTACTTGTACTGATCAACGGGGAACCGTGGGCCGTGCACCTCAATTCAACAAAGTGATCAAAGACACTTTTGTGCGCTTTATTGCTAACTGTTTTATGCAGGAACACCCGACGGTTGCAGCTGATCAGAATTGAGGAGTCAATCCAAAGCCGCATGCTCACAGCAACTACACTTAATTAAAGAAATCATGACAAGTGCCTATCTACATAACCTGGCTCAGATATTTTTATACTATGCTTCTGCTACGCTACTGCTAATATCTTGAACCAGTAAAAGCTTCCGCTACTCTGATGAAAAGATGTCATGATCCAGAAAGTGTGAGCATGTCGGTCCGAAAGTCACAACTTCACATGATGGCAACACAATAAAGGGTGATCCAGAGATTTATTGTGGCTGATGATCTCAATGAAAGCTCGAAGATCATCATGATGTGGATCAGTTCAAAGACCTCCACTGAAAGTACAAAACTATGCGGACTATGAAGAGTCACTGCTAAAGCACAAAGATTACGGAATTGAAGAATTGAAGTCTACGAGCTCAGAACTAAAGACAAAGAAAGAATGCTAGGATGCAAAATGTATTTCATGGGGTGACCTCCCTTAGGGGGAGATTGTTAGGATTCAGAAAATCCATAGTGAAGAGTCGGTCACCCCAACTATAGTCTAGCACAAGTTAGCTCATAGACATATCATTATTTACGTGTTTATTAGTGTAGTTTAGCTTAGTGCAACACCGTGGAGGAAGGACGGGTCTTTACCCACTGTATGCCTGATCCACAGCCCGTCAGGAGGGCGTTTAGTTTGTAAGTATAAATACCCCTTCCATCCTTGGAAGGGGTGGCACTTCATTCATTAATCTAATATTCTCTTTTTGTTTCTCTCTCTAGTTTCATCCTCTCCCTCTTTCTCTCTCTAAACCCTAACCCTAGCCGCCGCACCTCTTGTTTAACAAACCAAGATCCTACAAAAAGTACATCCAGAGGAGCACAATTTTTGGGTGAAAAGTTAGTAAGCTGGTCTTCAAAGAAACAAGATTGCACTGCACTTTCAACCGCTGAAGCTGAGTATGTGTCTCTATCTGCGTGTTGTGCTCAAGTTCTATAGATGAGAACACAACTCACAGATTATGGCTTTACTTTCGATAAAATACCTATGTATTGTGACTCGAAAAGTGCCATAGCCATATCATGCAATCCTGTTCATCACTCAAAGACTAAGCATATCAGAGTCCTATATCACTTCATAAAAGAACATGTGCAAGAAGATATTGTTGAATTATTTTTCGTGAAGACTGATTACCAACTCGCCGATCTATTTACTAAAGCCCTTCCAAAAGAAAGGTTTGACGATTTAGTTCGACGAATTGGAATGCGAAGCCTAACCCCTGAGGAGTTAGAACGTCTTCTCGAATCTTCTTGAAAATGATTTTCCAAAAAGCTTCGCTGTAAATATTTTTGAAAAACAAAATACAAAATTTGAAAAACCAACAAAAGCAAAATATAAAAATATAAAACTTTCAAAAAAATACAAAAACAATAAAAAATCAAAAATCCCAAAATATTCTTCTCATGACATGTCTCTCGTATAATCGATATTCTATACGTTTCTAGAAATGTCATTCAACAATGATACGGGCATGTACAGATGCTTGAGCGAGTGTTCTTTAAATGTTTTCTAAAACATGTCGTTTCTCAAAAAAAATGCCTTTCGTATACTTATGTACGAAACCTGGACAAAAATAATGACTTTTGATTATTTCAAATCAAAACTCGTGTTTTTAAAGAAAAAATCTAGTGTACGCTTCAGTGCACTACATTTAAAACTGGTGAGAAATCATCAACATCTTGAGCACCTTTTTCAAGATTGTTCAAAAAGATTTTTCAAAATCTTTCAAAAAATGTTGTGCTCAAGATAACTCCCTTTAAAACCCTTTAATTGATTATGCTTTATTAAAGGGGGAGTATAAAACCAAAATGTTCCAAATTCATGCTTAAAACAAATCCGTCCGTCTTCCCAAAAGATTTTAAAAATAATGTTTAATCCGTTGATATCAAAAATATCACGAATATGCTATTTTTGAAGGGGAGAAGACGTGATTAAAATGTGATCAAAAAGTTTAATGATCGTTGTCTGAATCCCAAAAGAGCTCGACTCAGTTGAAACCATTGAATTAACGAGGAATCATGTACCATTTCGAGAAACTTTCTATGGACTTGACCAGGACGGGTAATAATTTCAAGCTAGTTCTCTAGTGATGTAAACGTGTCTCGAATTGGTCTTGTACATTTAAAGTCGATCAATTCAAAAAGTGTGAACTCTACCCTCTCTGTGCAGGATTTAAGTTAAAACAATATAAGCACATGTGAAGGGGGAGTGTTTCTGAAAATATAAAACTCTCGAAGTGTTCCAAACATGTTTTCTATCAAAAACACTTTGAGAGATTTTCAAGAAAAATGGTTTTATGGCAACAATAGGACAGTCATGGAGTTATAAGGTGAATAAGGATATGAAATCAGTCCTATGATCCGCCAGAGCCGGAGGGATTTACCCAAGGACATCACAAATAGTTAGTATTAGAAGTCCTTAGGTATGGTTGGAAAAAAAAGGGGAGTAATGTGAGAAAGGAGAAAGAAGGGGTTGAAGAATTAAAAAGAAATGTATAAGAAAGGGTGAAAAGAAATAGCCCTCCATAATCAACTTTGTGTTATGGTTTGATGTGCATGTGAAAAGTTATATCTTACAATTGGTATCAAGAGCCATGGTTAGATCATATCTTGCACATCTTTGGATTTATAGTGGTTTTTAGGTGGTTTTTGAGTTTGAAAAAGTTTAGTGGTTTTTGCATCATTTGGTTGATTTCTTGTGTTAAAGTTTGAATTTTGTTGGTACTTTTATGTTTAGAATCATCACAAGTGTTTAGGTTTTCATTTGGTAAGCTTGAATCATCTTGGTTGGGTTGTTTTTGGATTGAAAAGTGATGTTTATATGGTTTTTCAAGCTAGCGACTTAGCTCACGGAGTGTTTTCTTGGTAGCGACTTGCTTCACATTTTTGTAGCGACTTACAGTGTTGGAGCTAGCGAGTTAGATCTAGCGAGTTAAAGTACAAGTAGTGGACTCTCCACTACGAGTAGCGACTTGGTGGTAGCGACTTGGTCTGTAGCGAGTTGCTCTTTAGCGACTTGTATCTCTAGCGACTTGTGTAGCGAATTGCTGCCAAAATTTGGCTAGCGACTTGGTCTGTAGCGAGTTACTACTTAGCGACTTGCTTTCTATCTAGCGACTTGGGATTCTAGCGACTTGGCTGTCTAGCGAATTAATTGGTAGCGACTTAGTGCATTTGTTTCTAGCGACTTAGTGCATTTGTTTCTAGCGACTTAGAGCATTATCATCTAGCGACTTGAGTGATTGTTTACGGTTTTCTCTTGATTTAGTAAAATCCCGTGAAAGAATCTATTTCCCGGTTTAATCATAGAGTTATAAAATCCCGTATAATCTGTTAACATGTCTACCAACGTCCCTACTGTCATCTCCACTGTTGCCGAGGATGTACAAGCAGCTGGCTCAGATACTCGTCCACCCATGCTTGACAGAACTGACTACGATTCTTGGGCTCAACGAATCAGATTGTATTGCCTTGGAAAGGAAAATGGTGTCAACATTCTCAAATCCATTGATGAAGGACCATATCGGGTTGAGACGACTAGAGACATACTTGATACTAATGAAGATGGTACTCCTGTTTACGGAATGGACAGACCTAAGATGTACGATGAGCTTGATGATAAGGAGAAAAAGAGATTCGATGCAGATATCAGGGCTTCAAACATTGTTCTTCAAGGTCTCCCTAAAGACATCTACAAGCTGATCAATCATAACACTGATGCAAAGGCAGTTTGGGATAATGTTAAGATGCTTCTCTCAGGTTCAGAATTAACTATGGAAGACAGAGAATCCCAACTCTATGACGAATTCGAGCACTTCAAAATGAAACCAGATGAGAGTGTCTATGAGTACTATGTGAGATTCCATAAGTTAGTGAATGACATGAGGAACATCAGAATGACTATGCCTAACATTCAGCTGAACTCAAAGTTTGTGAACAACATGAATCCCGAATGGCACAAGTTTGTCACAGCTGTGAAGCTCACTAAAGGATTGAAGAATACAAACTATGAGCAACTCTATGCCTTCCTCCTTCAGAATGAGAGACATGCCATGTTTGAAAAATTGATTCTCAATCAGTTCAAAACCAACCAGGGAGAGACAAGCTCGTCTAATGACTCAACAGCCTTCTACTCAAACATCGGAATCACAACCAAAGCATCACAAGTCATACCCTTGGGGAATGGTAATCACAAACTCATTCCTGATCCCATGTTCAAACAAGCTGATGCTGATGCACACGTGGGTAACATCATTAATCAACTTGCTCTTCTCATTAGTCAAAACATGAATTCTCTCCCACAAACCAACAACAACCTCAGAACTGCATCTAACCCACATAATCAAGCCACTGTTAAAGATGGAAGGATCGTGGTGCAACCAGTTCAGGAAAGACAGTA
The DNA here is from genome assembly GCA_019973895.1 of Chrysanthemum seticuspe. Lineage (NCBI taxonomy): Eukaryota > Viridiplantae > Streptophyta > Magnoliopsida > Asterales > Asteraceae > Chrysanthemum > Chrysanthemum seticuspe. The sequence continues at coordinate 222,488,950 of BPTQ01000008.1, read as the reverse complement.
TGATCAGGGAAGAGGTGGAGCTGGGAGAGGTTATGTTGGAAACCAGAATCGAGGAAGAAATGGTAACCAAGGTCAACCTAAGCCAATCAAATGCTATAACTGTGGTGGTGAAGGACACATTGCAAGGAACTGCACATCTCCAAAGCGTCCACAGAATGCTGATTACTTCAGAGATAAGATGTTGCTGGCACAAGCTCAGGACAATGGTGCTGCGTTGGATGAAGAGGAATTGCTGTTTCTTGCTGAGGGCAATGCCAAGACCTATGATGCAGATGTGGATGAGCAGCCTATTCAGGAGATAGGTCACAATCATCAGAATGCCTTTCAAGTCGCTGACTGTGATGCATACGACTCTGATGTAGATGATGGACCTACTGCACACACAATCTTTATGGCTAGCATCTCTCCAATGGTTTCTCCCAAGATCTCTTCTTCACCACAAGCTGGCCCATCCAAGGACAAACTCATCTCAGAGGTATTAAAACTATACGATGAAGCTGATGTGCAACAGATGCATGACAAAGTACAATCAACTGAAACTAGTGAATCAAATGATGAAAATATGGTTAATAACAATATTGTCCCATACGATCAATACGTGAAACAAAGTGAAAGTGAAGTTGTACCAAGTGATGCATCTTCTGCAGTCAATAATGACTATGTCTTTGATGAATACACTGCATGTGCTCCTGATGATTCCATAATTTCTGAACTAAATGCCTATAAGGAACGTGTTGCTATTTATGAACAACGTGCAAAATTTGAGTTGACCACTCGTGAGCAGGAAATGGATGTCCAAGTGAGTACAGTAATTAGAAAAAGTAAGTTTAGAGAAGAAGTATTGAAACAAGAATTAAATTCCTTGCAAGAAAAACTTTCTAAAACAGCTAAACAAAAACAAGAACTTCAAGAAAATGTGAAAATGCTTAAGCAAGAATTTAATGCAAAGGAATCAAAACTCTTGAGAGATTTTTCTAATCTGAAAACTTTGAAAAACAAACTTGAAAACAAGTTGTACATACAAGGAAACACCATTCAGACTGCTCACATGGTCACCAAACATCGTGTCTTAAGCGATAAGCATAGCATTCCCCTTGTTGAGGAAACAAATCCAGAGGTAATTAAAAAGGCTAGAAATGCTCATAAGGTGCTTTATGATGGTGATGAAATCCTTAAGCCTAGGCAGAAACCTAGTTGCGTTGAGTGCACTGAGGAAGATAAGAAATCAAATGAAATCACTAGGGAAAAGATGAATAAAAAACAAAATGATCCTAAATGCAAAGAGAAAAACATAATTATCGCTCCTCATGATGACAAGAAGGAAAACTGGATTTCCTTGAACAAGTTTAAGCCTCAGACATTGTTGACTCCCGAACAAGTCTTCTGGAAAAAGGATTTAGATAAACAGAAAGCGGAAAATATTGTTGAAACCAACCCTCCCCTTTGGAAAATGCCTAGAGCAACTGTGTATCCTCCTAATACACCAATGCATCTTGTACCTAGAAAAATTGCCACTAAAAGCAAGACATTAATTAGCCAATACGTGATATTTCAACTATTTGTTGATTTTGAGAAAACTTGCAAGAAAAGGATCACACCCACAGGTATAACTGAAGGAGAAAGGGGTTTTGAACAAATGAAAGAATGTTATTTGACTGAGGTCATGCCCTTCTTTAAACTTCTAAAAGATCACTTTGAGAGTCTTAAAAAGGGGATAGAAACTGATTTTAAGGGAATGGAAAAGGAATTTGATGCAATGGTTGTTGAAGTTAGTGACTATGAGCGTGCACTGAAATATAATGAGATTGAGAGAAAGAACTTGCATACATTAAATGAGAATCTTATTACTGAATGTGTTGCTCAAGATGTGTTTTTCACTGCTTCAAATTGCTCTATTAATGCTTCCAAATTTCATGAATTATCTGTGGCCCTGAAAGTCTCCCATGATCGAGTCATTGAGCTTGAAAAAACTAATTCTAAACTAAATGAGAAAATTGAACTGGATGATCACGACAATTTCGTTAAACATTTTTCTAAACTAGAAGTTGAGCATTTTAATTTACAACTAAAATATCAACATCTTAAAGAAAATGTCAAAACTTCAAATGTCAAGACATCTTCAGATGCTCCAGAGTTTGATGCAGTTTTACAAATTAACAAACGTGATGAATAGATTCAAGCTCAGTGCAACACGATCCGAAAGTTGAAAGCCCAAATCTCTCAATTAAAGGGTCAAACAAACAATATGACAGGCTCCCAAATGCCTCCTTCTTTAGATTCTCAGAATTCTCAAACGTTTCATCTTCAAAACCTAGTAAATGCTTTACAAAAGGAAAACGAAAGTTTTCTAGAAGAAAATGAAAAGGTTAAACGTCACTTCAATGAGTTGTTTGAATCAATTAAAGTCACTCGTAACAAAAACAACGAACAAATAACTTCATTGCAAAAGGAAATTGAGAATCTGAAGAGTCAGGTAAAAGGGAAAATGCCAATGATCAATGGGGAGAATGTTGTATCTAAGGCTCACTCTGGTAATAAATATGCTTTATCTGTGACATATGTCCCCCCTCATCTAAGGAACAACAAACTTGCCATTCAAACATATTTCTCATCCCTTAAGGATTGCTTAGAATGCCTGCGTGAGATTGTTGAAGAGGATAAGCTAGAGAAACCTCATGATAATGCAATTAGACATGCATGCTTATATGCCAAACGATCTCAAGAAATCTTAGAATGCTTGATCACAATATGCCCAAAGTCTTTAGGTGAGAGAGTTAATCCTTTGATTCCATGCTCAATGCCTAATGCCAAGTATGATATGCACTCCATTCCCAATGTTTTGAATGTGAACCGTAGTGTGCCGTTAAAGGGGTCAGATTCTAGATCTGTCAATGCTAAGAAAGAGAACTCAAGCATGCCTTCTAGGAGTACAAATCTCAGTACCTCTAGTTTTAAGAGTGTGAACCGTAGGACACCTGCATGTAGTTCAGATCCCAGCACATCTAAACAGGTGGTGCAAAGAGTAGAAGAACAATCTAGGAACTTTAAGCTTGAATTGAATAAAACGAATCGTGTTGATTCTAGTATTAGCCATAGGCGTACTGTAATTAATTCGAATTCTGATACTATTTGCAAACCTTGTACTGATGACTGCTTGAATTCTGTTTCTAATCATGAATGTGGTGTCAATGTTTTGCCTAATAATGTTAATTGTCCAGTTAATATTGTTAATGCTAAAATTCATGCTAAAAAGGCTAAAAGGCAAAAGCGAAAGAAAGTTAGAAAACAATGGAAACCCACAGGAAGAACATTCAGCAGAATAGGTTTTTATTGGATACCTGTTGGTCATAAGACCAATCAGATAATGCCCACTAGAAAATGGATGCCTACTGGTAGAACTATTCCCTTAAGAAGTGGTCACACTGTAAACAGGGCTAATACAGACACTAGTATTGCATCTATTCACAATGATTCCATTACCTCACTGTCTGATATGAATGCTTCTATTTCTGATGTGGGTGTTCCAACTGTTGCTACTAACCATATGGAACCCATTCTTGCATGGGGATCCCAATTATCCAGTTATCCATTCTTGTCTGTGTTCAACTGCAGATCGTTCAAATCGTTCTGTGGTACCTGGACTCAGGCTGTTCCAAGCATATGACTGGAGACCGGTCACGGCTCATGAACTTCGTGAGCAAATTCATCGGGACTGTTAGATTTGGTAATGATCATTTCGGTGCTATTATGGGTTATGGAGATTATGTTGTTGGTGATAGTGTCATCTCCAGAGTGTATTATGTGGAAGGTTTAGGTCATAATTTGTTCTCTATTGGTCAATTCTGTGATTCTGATCTAGAAGTAGCCTTCAAAAAACATACCTGCTTTGTTAGAGACCTTAATGGTAAGGAACTGTTGAAAGGAACTCGTGGCTCAAACCTTTACACCATCTCTATCGATGACATGATGATAGCCTCTCCAATCTGCTTGTTATCTAAGGCTTCAAAAACAAAGTCATGGTTATGGCATCGTCGTCTCAATCACTTGAACTTCGGCACCATCAACGATCTTTCCAGAAAGGACTTAGTTGTAGGTTTACCTAGACTAAAGTATGAAAAGGATCATCTCTGTTCAGCATGTCAATTGGGAAAAAGCAAGAAGTATGCCCATAAACCCAAACCTACTAACTCTGTCACAGAAGTTCTTCATATGATTCATATGGATTTATGTGGACCAATGAGGGTGCCGAATATCTTTGGGAAGAAATATGTGTTAGTTGTGGTTGATGATTATTCTAGATTCACCTGGGTCAAGTTCTTAAGGAGAAAGGATGAAACTCCTGATATCATCATCAAACTCATCAAACAGCTGCAGGTTAGACTAAACAAAACTGTCAGAATTATCAGAACAGACAATGGAACTGAGTTTGTCAACAAACAACTTAGTGAATTCTATGAAAGCGTTGGAATCAGCCATCAAAGAAGTGTTCCACGAACCCCTCAACAGAACGGTGTAGTTGAAAGACAAAATCGTACTCTTGTTGAAGCTGCTAGAACAATGCTGATCTAATCAAAGGTTCCAATGTTTCTCTGGGCTGAAGCAATTGCCACTGCATGCTACACACAAAATCGTTCCCTGATTCACACTATTCATGGAAAAACTCCATATGAACTTGTCCACAACAGAAAACCTAATCTATCTTTCCTTCGTGTGTTTGGTGCATTGTGCTATCCAACTAATGAGGGTCAAGACTTAGGCAAACTTAGGGCCAAAGCTGACATTGGAGTATTTGTAGGATATGCATCAAAAAAAAAGGGATACCGAATCTACAACAAAAGAACCCGAAATATCATGGAAACAATTCACGTTACGTTTGATGAGCTGACCGGTCAAATGGCTCCTGGTCACTCCAGCTCAGGACCCGCACTTCAAAACAGTCCCATTGGTTCATCCCTTGTTCCAAACTCCTCTCAAGAAACTCCATATGTACCTCCATCTGAAGATGATGTAAAGAAATTGTTTGATCCTATGTTTGATGAACTGTATGATTCAATTACTAATGAGGTGCTGATCCCTACAACAGAGGTTGCTCATATTCCAGTGAATGAAGTCAATCCTTCAGTCTCAATATCTTTAAGCCAAGAAGCACCTGCTGCTGATCCTTTAGTCTCATCAACAAATCATCATTCTTCAAATGTACATCATGGAAATGTTTCTGGCATCAATGATGAAGTTAATCCCTTTGCTACTCCTGAAGATGCTCCATTTGAAAACATATTTGCTACTCCTGAATCATCATCAGAACCATCTTCTTCAGGAGACATCGACTCAGCTACCTCAGTTCCTCAACAAATGCCACATGAACACCTCAGAAAATGGACTCGCGATCATCCATTAGACAACATCATTGGTAATCCCTCTCGTCCTGTATCAACCCGGAAACAACTTGCAACCGATGCCTTATGGTGTTTCTTCAACTCCGTGCTATCTAAGATCGAACCAAAAGATGTTAAAACCGCCATGAATGAAGACAGCTGGTTCAATGCCATGCAAGATGAAATTCATGAGTTTGATCGTCTTGATGTATGGGAGTTAGTACCTGCTCCAGACTGTGCTATGATTATAGCTCTAAAATGGATCTTCAAAGTAAAACTTGATGAGCATGGTGATGTGTTGAAGAACAAGGCTCGATTAGTTGCTAAAGGATATCGTCAAGAGGAGGGTATAGACTTTGAAGAATCTTTTGCTCCAGTTGCTCGAATCGAGGCAATCAGAATCTTTCTGGCTAATGCTGCTAGTAAGAACATGGTAGTTTATCAGATGGATGTAAAGACGGCATTTCTAAACGGAGATCTTAAAGAAGTCGTCTACGTCAGCCAACCTGAAGGATTTGTGAATCAAGAGCATCCTACTCACGTTTATCGTTTGAAGAAGGCTCTTTACGGTTTAAAGCAAGCTCCAAGGGCATGGTATGATACACTGTCAAAGTTTCTTCTATCAACCGGATTCATCAAAGGAGCAGTTGATCCTACATTGTTCACCAGGAAGTCAGGCAAACATTTGATTCATGTTCAAATTTATGTTGATGATATTATTTTTGCCTCGACTGACCCAATGGAATGTGATCGTTTTTCAAATGAAATGAGTTCAAAGTTTCAAATGTCAATGATGGGACAAATGTCATTTTTCTTGGGATTACAAATTTCTCAAAGTCCCGGAGGCATTTTCATAAATCAATCTAAATATGCAACAGAGATTTTAAAGAAATTTGGATTTGATTCAAGTGACCCTGTTGACACCCCCATGATTGACCGAACCAAACTAGATGAGGACCTCTCAGGGATCATGATTGATCAAACGAAATATCGGAGTATGATTGGATCCCTGATGTATCTCACTGCTAGTAGACCAGACATCTTGTTCGCTGTTTGCATGTGTGCTAGATACCAGGCTAAGCCTACTAAAAAGCACCTTGAAGCAGTTAAACGGGTCTTTCGGTATCTCCAAGGAACCATCAATATGGGACTATGGTACCCGAAGGACACCGGTATGTCACTAACAGCATATGCAGATGCTGATCATGCAGGTTGTCAAGATACACGTCGAAGTACGTCAGGAGGTGCTCAGTTTTTGGGTGATAAGCTTGTGAGCTGGTCTTCAAAGAAGCAAATGAGTACCTCTATTTCCTCTACAGAGGCTGAATACATAGCCATGTCATCTTGTTGTGCTCAAATCTTATGGATGAGATCTCAATTATCTGACTATGGCTATGAATTCAACAAAATCCCTCTGTACTGTGATAATAAAAGTGCTATTGCTCTCTCATGCAACAACGTTCAACACTCAAGAGCAAAGCATATCGACATTCGACATCATTTCATCAGGGAACAAGTAGAAAAAGGTGTGGTGGAACTATATTTTGTGAGGTCTGAATATCAATTAGCTGACATCTTCACCAAAGCTCTTCCAAGAGAACGTTTTGAGTTTATTCTTCCACGTCTTGGCTTGAAAAGCCTTCAACCAGAAACACTCAAACGTCTTCAGGAGGAAGACGAGGAGTAAAGGTCTATCTTCGTCTATCTCTTGTATATATATCTATTGGAAAAACAAAATACAAAATTATAAAACCTTCAAAAATCAAATAGAAAAATATAAAACTTTCAAAATCCATAAAAATCTGAAAAATTCGAAAATTCTTCAAAAAAAAAATATTGTCATTTTGTCATGTTTTTCTCGGTTCGATAATATCTACGGTCTTTGTGCTGTCATTCAAAGAATGACACGGGACTTTAGATGTTTGTTCGAATGTTATTAAAAAAAAAAAAAAAAAAAAAAAAAAAAAAAATATATATATATATATATATTTTTTGGGAGAAAGAGAAATGGTTTGTTTTCATCTTCAGGCAATAACCCGGTTTTAAAAGAAAGAACAGAGCCATGTCTTATCATGTTTTCAAAATTCCATGCTCTGATTCTATAAACATTTATCTGCTGAAAACTAAATGCTTTGAAAAATAACTCATTCTCTATTTTTGATAATCATCAGGACTTATTTGTCAAAATTTCTATCTCTCAATCAACAACCTATGTCATTGATTGAGGGGGAGAATGATTTCAATTAAATTAAAAAGTTATTTGGCATTAAATTGTTTTCAAAAGATGTACATGCATGTTTTTTTTCAATGGAGTGTAAAGTCTTAAAATCTGATCCTTATCAGTTCAAACGCTTTCACAATCAAGTCACAATTCTCCTTAAAAGCTTTCAAAATCAATTTAAATCTATACGAGATCACAAATCTCAAATGTTTTGATAATTGTGATCGGGGGAGAATGTGTGATTTAAATTGGATTTAAACTGATAATTCGGTAAATGGTTTCATAAGAGTGTACATGCTGTCCTTCCCACATGTGACAAACGATTTCAAATTTTCCATGCACATGTTGAGGGGGAGCATCTATCTTAAACCTTTGATTTGAAACGTGATCTTTCATCCCAATGTGCAGGTTCCTTCTAGTATTTGCAAAACTCTTTTCAAACCTTGAGGCACATATTGAGGGGGAGCGAATTTATGGAAACCTCATCCTTCCCGGAAATCCTATATCTACTTGATTTGATATGGGAAGTGATGTTGATATCTTTTATAAAATGGTAATCAAAGAAGATAATTTTTCTCTTGCCTCCGTGTGCTAAACATTTTCAAATACTTGATGCACATGTTGAGGGGGAGTTCTCGTTCTAAAAATATCAAAAACAATTCAGGTACAAAATGCTTTGATAATATATCACAAGTATCTGAATTAATTTTCAAATGGTTTTCAATTAGATCCAATGGCAGACGAACAATACCAAATAGACCGACCAACTTTACTTTATGTACGGTGATATAAGGATGATAAGGTAAGGTATGTGTTCCCATGATCCGCCAGAACCGGAGGGATCTACCCAGGGACAATCCACTAGTTAGTGTAGAAGTCCTTAGGTATGATGATAAAAAGGAGAAAAATGAGATATGGGAAGAGTGCGGACTAAGACTGAGCTAGTACTGGAATAAACCCAACAAGGTTCTAGCTATGAAGTCTCGGTAAGCACTGAAGGGGTTGAAGAATTAAAAAGAATTGAATGAGAAAAGGGTGAAAACAAATAGCCCTCCATTTATTCAACCTTAGGGCAGAAACCGGGTTCACTTCATATGCTATTGATGGTAACATCGGTATTGAAGACAAGACGTCATGGACCCAGTGACGCACTGCACTTCAACTTTCCAAACTACTCAAGTTCCTCTTAAAAGGACTTGTTTCATTCTCACGGGGAACCGACATTATCTATCGACTTTCTCTTAGAGATGGTTGATATTGAAGAAGGAGACCCTCTCCCTAGTCTCCGGCACAGGATCCAAATATACACAAATTGAGTCTAGAGCCACGAGATCATCAATAAATCTCATTAGGACACTTTCAATGAAGACTCTCTGTTTCACACAATGTGGAAAGAGAGATTATATCTTGAGTCCTACGCATTATCCTTGTGGTATTGCCAGAACATCTGAGTGATGTGTTTACATATTCACAATGAAGATGGAAAGCCTTCTGGAGCCAACATCAAACAAGCTCCTGGTAGGTGGCATGTGAGATCTATTATATAGATCAACCATGTGACAACTGAACAGAAACAATGGGGCGATTCAATCTCTTGAATCAATCCTGGTTCAGGTTATGGATTGACGGATGCCTTTGAAAAACCGGTCTTTGTGCTTAAAAACTCTTTTCTTTAGCACATCGACCGTGTACCCATTTTTCAAACCAAAAGGTATTTTTATGATTGATAATTGATTTTCAATAAAACCTTCGTTGTATTGCAAAAACAATTTCTATTGAGCAATACACGATTGTTTTTCAAATCTCTTTTCATCAATCAATGGACTTAAAATTCGCTGGTTCACTCACTCCGTGTTGTCTTCTTTGAGATGTTCCGGTTTGAGAACAGCTAGAACAGCTGCGAAACCCTGTCAAGGAGATTCTTAGGAATCCTACCTGATCACAGGCAGTACATGTACTGATCAACGGGGAACCGTGGGCCGTGTACCTCAATTCAACGAAAGTGATCAAAGACACTTTCGTGCGACTTAGTGCTAACTGTTGTATGCAGGTACACCCAACGTTTGCAGCTGATCAGAATGAAGCGGTCAATCCATAGCCGCATGCTCACTTAATACATTCAACTCAAAGAAATCATGATTAGTGCATCAATGACTCTGATATTTTCACACCAAGCTTCTGCTACGCTGCTGCCAATATCATGATTCAACAAAAGCTTCCGCTACTCTGATGTGAAGATTTCATGATCCAGAATGTGAGCATGTCGGTCCCAAAGTCACAACATCACAAAATACCAACACCACAAAGGATGTCACAGAGATTCTTGATAGCTGATGATCTCAAATGATGGCTCAAAATTATTATCACGTGGATCAGTAAAAGACCTCCACTTGAAGTAACCAAACATGCAATGTGAAGAATCAATGACTACGAGCTTAGAAGCAAAGGACTACATCAAGAATGCAAGAACAATCTCTAATGTAATATCTAGTTGTATTCAATGTAATTTTGGTACATGATTGAGGTGACCTCCCTTAGGGGGAGATTGTTAGGAATTAGAAATTCCCGGTATTAAAGAGTCGGTCACCTCAAGTATATGTAATCGTTAGAAAGCTCGTAGTCGTAGTTATTTTAAGTTTAGTAGTATTTAGTTCAGTAACACCGTGAAGGACGGACGGGTCTTTACCCACTGTATGCCTGATCCACAGCCCGTTGTGTGGCGATTTATGTAAGACTATAAATACTCTCTACCTCCCAAGGTAGAGAGTTGGAGCTCATAATAATATCTTTCACTTTCTCTCACTAAGTTCCCTAAACCTCTAACTTTCTCTCTCTAGAATTCCATCTATATGCTACTTTGTGTTATGGTTTGATGTGTATGTGAAAAGTTATATCTTACATCATCTGCTACTGGTTGTCACTAAGATGACGCTGGTATTCAAGACAAAGACGTCATGGACCCAGTGACGCACTGCACTAAACCATCTAGCCACTCAATTCCTCTCAAAAGGGATTTGTTTCATTCTCACTGGGAACTCTACGTAAACTATCGACTTTCTCTTAGAGATCGTTGGTATTGAAGAAGGAGACCCTCTCCCTAGTATCCGCTCAAGAAAACCAAAATGCACTATTGAGTCTAGAGCCACGAGATTCATCAAAAGATCTCATAGGAACACTTGACATGACATCGCTGGCTGTTCATCAATAAGGACACAAGTGATATACTCTAGAGTCCTACGCAGATCTTAGCAATCTGCCAGAACATTTATGAGAAGTTTCACATCTGTGATCTTCAATGATTGAATGGAAACTCCTGCCAGGGTCAACATCAAGCAGCCCTGACAGCAGGTCACTTCGGTAACTCCCCGTGGATTACGCTTAGTGTGTCTCAAACGGTCTACAGTCGTGGAGTGATGCTTTGGTGTACTTCAGCGACTCATCTGAATTGTAGATGTACTTCGGTACTTCGCGTTATCTCACTTGTGGGACTCCAGTTCAGGAACGGCCTTTGTGAGAATTAGAGACGTGTTTTCACACTATTCTGTTAACACACTCGAAATTCAAACTTGTAAGCGCTGGATTATTTCTAACCCATGTTTTATGTTTTCTTCTTATGGATGCTCGTGGGAGGAAGAGATCGTGCAGATTCTCCACATGCTCATACCAACAACACATGAAAGTTCTCATCAAAAATCAAAGGCAACACAAAGTTAAAGATGATTCATAGTCAATGTCAAAGAATCTACAAAGTATAAAGACTCGAGAACTACATCATTGGCAATTAAGAGTTAAATAGAAGTGTGAGCATGGTGGAGAAAGACGTGGAGACACCTAACCAATGAAGTTGACAAATGGCAGACAACACCATTAATTGATCACAAAGCATGAAGGAACAAAGAATCAAGACTATTTTATATCTACACGTAAAGTTCAAGCTCAAGGAAAGTAAAGACCTAATCAAGTGGAGCATCTTTTGAATGACCACCCCTTAGGGCGAGATTGTTAGCCGTAACAATATTATTTGAAGTGATGGTCATTCACGTTTAGGAACTTTGTAACGTGTGTTAGATATCGTGCTAGAATAGTCAACGGGATCGTGGATTGGGCTAAGCTAAATGGTTATTCGTTTAGTTAAGCTAGCCTTGTATAAGTTCATGTAACCCAATCCATGTCCAAGCCCATCTCACGGCCCATGGCCAAGCCTTAGGGCCTTATGTTACTTGTACTATAAATACCCCTCAAAGTCTCATTTGAGGGGTGTGCTTGAGTGTGTCTGTGTGTTTTTCCCTTTGATATAACATCTCTTGTTCATCTTTCTCTCTACACACATATACGCATAACATATATCAAGTCACCATCTTTCTCATCTTTCCATCTTTGTTTCTTGTTTCTTCTACGCATAACGTGGGTGTTTGTGTTCGTGTTTTACGTGTTTGGTTAGCTTGGTAAAGTGATAAGGTTGAGATATTTAAGGTCCTACAAAGCACTTTTTAGTCAAGCTAGTAAATTCTTGACATAAAATATTGATCCACTAATATTATTCATTGATTCTTTGGTTGCATTAATCGATAATGACTTATTCCCTTGTTCATACAGATATTTGATCTATCCCTTTTAAGCAGTCTTTGCTCATAAAACCATAAACTCGACAAAATCCGGTTACTATTTCTTTTATGATTCATCAAGGTCTTTCGTTTGAATTATTATTTACTCTAGGTAACTATCATTTTATTCTATGGAATTGGCATCTACTTCTTTTGACTGTTAGTACGCTTCTTTAGTAATCTCATTCGCATTAATCGTTAATACGCATTAGGGCTAAGGAACAATACTCCAAGACAACAGACTACCGACAGCATAAGATCTTCAAGAAAATAATGTGAAAGTTTCGCCTTTTCTCGACCGCATAAGATCAAATGCGACAAAAGTACCCTCGCCTTTTATCGACGCAAGGTCAACAAATAACACAAACTGAATCACGAGGACGTGATTCTTTTTAACAGAGGGAGGATGTAACACCTGTGAAATTTTGGGTCATTATTTCTTACTATTTTTAATTACTTATTATTCTATTTTATGTAAATTAACTTTTGCCGGGAAAGTTACCCACGTACGTCGTAACACGTACACTTAAACTCTTAATTTAATTCAGAATATGCCCAGCCCACTTGTTTATATGATTTATTTCCCCCATGTGCTTATTTTCATTTGGAATATTTTAATTTTCTATTTCTACGCGAAGAGTGAACTTTTTACGTTTTACGCGTTTTCGGCTCTCGTTTTAAGCTTTAACGACTCTATGACACCACGAAAGGCTCTGGAAATATATGAAACATCAAATTAGGTCATTTTTTAAGTTAAATGTGATATTTTTATGAGAATACTACCTTTATGCCATTTATTTTTGCAAACTATGCATAAAACGTTACCGGTTTAGCTCCATTCGCCTTTAAACTCACTCCATAACATAAATAACTTGTACAAATTAAATAAAAACATTTCATTCCCCTTCCCCTCCCCCCCCCCTTCTTTTGGCCGACAAGGTCATGTGTCATAGGACACATGTCCTAGTTTATTTTTATTTTTTTCTTATAACCCTTTCACTTATAATTAGATCTCATGCAATCTAACTCTTCATTTCTCACATACACTTTCACTAAAAAAAAAAGGTTTTCTCTCCTTCTTGGTGCCCCTTGCTGCCGTGTCATCCCCACCACAAGACCACCATCACCAAATATTTCTTGCATCAAATCTTGTGTTGTTTAGTTACCCTTTCATCGTAGTAAGTTTCTTGTAATCATTTTCATCTCATTTCGTTTCTTTTTATGGTTTTCTTTAAAGTTTTGCTAGGCTAGAAAAACAACTCTTACATGTATGATTTGGAAGGATTTGGATAAAGTATTCATAGAAAAAAAATAGGGTTTTAGATAGATAGTTAGTTAGGATTGATTGGTAAATGATATGCAAGAGTTGGTTAAAATAGGTTTTTGATTTGTAGTTAGTGATTTACCTCATTGATTTTACTATCAAACTTGCAAGATCTACAAAATAAACTTTGAGTTCCTGGTATTATTAAGTGTTTAAACAAATAAAATGGTTGTAATGATTAAACTTAAGCATGCATGGGTATTAGACACATTAGATAGGTATAAAGCAACCTTTGTGATTGGTCCAATTCTTTCCAATTTTTCAAGAATCAAAATGGATTATGCCATTTTGTTCTCAGTGAGTTTTGTGCTAAACTAATGATATGATTAGTTGCCACATGTCTTAAGGTCCTTTAGCCGAAATCCTTGCATCAAAAACGTCACGATGATTTTATGAAAAAATCTACACTAAAACATGTCGAGAAATGCATACCAGTTTTTTAAGGCCAAATGCTCCAAAATTTTGCAAAGAACCTTATGTTGGTCAAAACATGAAAGTTTTAGCTAAGACATATACAAAACTTTTCCCATTTGTTTCAAGTTCATTCGACCTGTATATCAAAAGATATACTCATTTTTCGAAGCCTAACTAGATGCTGAAACTTTCTGCATTGAGATACATGGGTAAATTAGTAATTTTATCCTAGTTATGAAACTCTCAGTTAAGTGAGTCCTTCATTTTATAAATGTACAGAGCCATACCTTTTCAAGAACCTAAAGATCATAATTTTATCCTTTACGGTTTAGAAATGGCGGCCTGTTTAGTGTGGTACTTTTACAAAAATTCCATCAGCATAGTGTTCAAACCCATATAAGCACTCATAAACATCATTTTCGACCCATGACTTATTATAAGCACTACAACAAACTTATATTTCAACTAAATAAACATATGAGACTAAATAAAACCTGAGAATAAGAGTTACATATGGTTTCCACAAGCCTAAGACGTGTTATACTTTCTAGAGGTCAATTTGTGATCAGTTGTTATTTGATTAAATTCTATGGATTCACTCAACCTTTGTGGTGACGTTTTAGCATGTTTTATCTCAGGTTTTAGGAATGAAACTCTTGGGTAGAGTCGTTCGGATATCTTTTGAAGAATTGGCATATTTTTACATTTGAAGAGACTATCTTTTATAACTTTATGCTATGTTTAAGATATTTGTGATCTTTTGAAAACATTATGTTTTATGAAAAATGTTGGGACCTTTTTGCAAACTCTGATCTTTTAATGTATCAAATGTGAAACACTTTCAAAAAGTCTCTTTTTAAAGGTCGTTTTCTATTGTATGTACTCTGTACCAATGTGTAATACCCCCGTTTAGCTTCTACTACGATCCAAATTTTGGGGGTGTTACATTGAGTTTCATCAAGAATTGCATAAGCCTTGACCTACTCTCCATTTCAAGAAATTTATCCAACCTTCCACAGTACATGCATTCAAATGACCACAAGTACAAACATGCATCCCATTCAAATTTTGTAACTCATCCCAAAATTTCTTCATCCTATTGAAATAAGTTGCAACTGTAAGATTACCTTGGACCACATTTTTGAGTTCTCTTTCAATTTGGTAAATCAATGGTCCATTACTTTGACCATACCTCTCAGATATTTCTTTCCAAAACCTATATGCAGAATTAGCACATAGAAATTTATCTGAAAACTCAGAAATCATGGAATTCAAAATCTTACAAGTAACCATATAGTTATACCTAACCCACCTTTGATACTTAACATCATGAATTGGTGGTTTCATACATGTACCATCTATAACCCTAACTTCAATTTTGCCCTTAATGTCATCTTAAAGGATCATTATTCGAGTTATTATCTTGATTTATTATGTTATTGTTAGCATTAACACCATTTCCTTCCAATGTAACAATTTGATCAATTAAATCAACAATAAAAACCATAATTGACCAATTTCACTTAGAAACCTTAAATTCTCAATTAAACAAACGATTAACTGATTAAAATGATTAAAAGAACAATCAATCAATCTGATTGATGAACATTATCACAAGAATCAATCGGAAAAGTAAGCAGAGTTGACAGAATTGGGGAAAATTTTTATTATGTAAAAAAGAAGTCACATTCAAAATGATGAAGGTAGCTGTTTCTATAGGCGGTTACAACAAACTTTTAAACTATTTACACTATCTGCCTTGTAACTATTTGAATATTTATAAACTAGTCCTTTATATTTCACTAGCCTTAGGCTCGCCCAATAGGCGGCTAGCCATTTACATTATCAGTGTACTCCCTTGTGGCTACAAGCATAAGGTACCACATGTTAGAATCGATGCTCTAGGTTGTTTAGACCTTATCTAGGATTATCAATAAAGCACAAATAAGAATGAACAATATATATGTATGCACAGCTGAATACTCAAACTATCATTGTTATTATTAAGGTTTCTTCGTCATCATCATGTGTTCTACAAAACACATCCACAGCCCCAATCCTAGACAATCAACTCTAAGACGGTTACACAACAGGGATCAATGATACTTGGGGCTAAACACTACAAGTCGACTAACACCTAGTCTAGGCGTTTACATACTCTGACAACTCGTAATTTCAGGTCATTTTACAAACTTTGAAAATTTCACTATTCATCTCGGGAATTTACTATTCACCGGTTACTATTCAAAATTTTATTATTCACCATTTTCGGAGTCGAAGTAATATTCTGAGAACGTATTTCAAAATTTACTATTCCCGAAACACTATTCATTCCCGGAGAAAAACACTATTCAAGTTTCACTATTTCATCATTTATCGTAAACTAGGTTTACGAGTATCAAATTCGCGTAACCTTAATGGTTTAGCTGCGAATTCATGAACATATCATCAAGTACATTTCATATATACTAGGTTTAGTCTACACATCCTTAGTAACATCATTTCATATCAATTTATGCAAGGTTTTGCATTTTTCATTAAACGTTTATTTTCCTATTAAATAAACGCTATCGCGTAATCATTTATTTTGAACATTTGATCCGCCACTTCCAAAAATATTCCTAGTATATTTTTGCACTCATTTTAAGACTATAAAAATTATATTATTATTTTACCCGATGTTTTCAATTTATTTTGTATATAAATTATTATGTATAAATATTTACGACGGTTTTCGTAAATTCAACTCGATAATTATTATTTCACTCAAATTTTGCAAGAAATGTATTTTTATAATTTTTATAACTTCAATACATTTTATTTTGACCCGTTAAAATTTATTTCTAGCTAAAGCTACCCTAAATGTTTAAATATTTACACAAGTTACTAATTATCTTTGAATAACTACACATTTACTCTACATTACTACTCTTAATTATTACTAAATGTATTCACTTCCTTTTTTTTTAATAATGTCGACCAAACCATGGGATGACTCACATCTTTCACTTGCTAAATATCTAGCATATAAGGTATTAAATTCATAATATCTTCACATACTATCTCATTCACAAAGTGTTTTAGATCAAAAGGCTCTCTTCCTCTCCTTCCTCCATAACCGGCCACATCAAGAGACCAAGAGAAACCATGGAATTTTTCTAGCTCAAGTGTTTAACAAGTCCTATTAGTGATCTATGTAAAGGTTTTGAAATAAAAACCTATAGATTAATAAGGTTTTCATCACTTTCTTTCACATAATCATTCAAGTAAGCATTTCATGATCATCATAATTCTTTCATATTCATCTTTATGTTATTTTATCATTTTTGCAAGAAATCATGCATGTTACATATGAGTTTATACCACTTTCAATGTTTTTATTACTTATAATTAAGTTACATCATCCTATAAATTATCCCTTGTAACATACCACTTTTGATGATGTCTAGGAACCCATGACACCCTAAGAAGGTGTATGGTAGGATTAGAATAGCTTCGGAGTTGTTTTGAATTGGTTAGAATAGGTTTTGCGCGAGAAAAACTCATTTCGACAAGTTTAATTAAGGGTCTGTCCATATTTTTTGAATTCTGGAATTTTCGACAGTAGATGAAAATTTTTGGCCTAGATATTTAGAAAATATACTTTAAAACGAAAACGTGGCCGCTTGAACGGATTAAAACGGAGCTATAACGAAGAAGTTATGAATTTTTCAAGTTGACGATGAAAACTAATTGTTTCAGAAAATTCAGCATGCTGTCTCGACTTTTTACGAGTCAAAAATGAGTCTTAAGCGTTATAAAATGTGTCGACTTATCAAAAATATATTAGTATATATTATTACGATTCCGAGGACATATAAAACGTAGAAAATGGACTTGTAACGATTAAATTACACGCGATTTAACAAAGTTGCCGTAACTTTATGATATAAGAAAAACTAATATATTTCTATTAGACAAATATTACGGCCACGAAGGACCATGTTGAGGGTTGTTTTTAACATGGATATAGTACTTTTTATAACATGATGTCTTCTAGTAAAAGTAAGTTCGCCAAGCATATTTTCCAAAATGTCCAACCGTTCGTCGAGCGGAGTTGTAACGAATAAAATATGGTCGCTCAAACTTTGCCGAAAACCACCCTTAAACTATATTTTGGCTACAAGTACCATACTTTACCTATATTTTTCTCTATGATCGAGACCTCTAGGATGAAAACTTAAATGCTAAAACTTTGAGATAATGATACAAGCTTTCCAAAACCGTTGAGTTTGTTTCCTAACACTCGATGTGCACCATTTTACGACTAGCTTTTCAAGGCCGTTTTAGTCACTTTCATGAAAATTTCAACGACATTATTTTACGACGAAAAGTTATAATTTCATCATAAATCACTAAATGATTATCGTAGGATATCATTTCAACGTAAATACTTGTAAAGTATTTTATAACATGACGAGATGTCATAAACATATATTTCGACGATACATTCTATCTTTAAAAAAACGTACAAGTGGTATAGATTACATGTGGATTTGCATGCACGACATTGTTTCATGTTTTACATTAGAATATATCATTCATAATAGGTCACGGTCAGAGGTTGCGCCTCATTTTAATTACGATACCAAGTATATCAAATTCATTACATTGCTTAAGTTACCTCATTGCCAGTTAAATGTCCCCATTTCATAAACATGAACCGTTAATTTCATAGAAGCGTGGGTGAGTGGATAGATCTATCGAGGGTGACACCTCCATCCGGGTTGGCGGATTCCAACCGGACGGATGCATTTCATTTCATTATCATTATTTGAGTTGTTTGGCAAAACACTCTGTTGGGGCGAACATCATGATCAGTCAAGCTTCGGTGTCATGTGCTTAAGCAATTGTATCATTTTTGTGACGTATTGTCATACATGGCCTATACTTGTGGTAGTCGTATTGAACATTTTCAACAACTCTATGAACTCACTCAACCTTTGTGTTGACACTTTTAGCAATGTATTTTCAGGTAACTAAGGCATTCACTTCATGGCATGCATGTGGACATATCATAGAGTCGCGGTGACGACGCGTCTCACATTGATTTATACATATTTAAAACATCGTTTGACTTGTACCAAACTTATTTCCGAACATAGTAACTTTCATTTGGGACCTATCTTTGTAACTCTGAATGTTTTAAATATATCAAACGATGTTCTTTTCAAACGACACTTTAGGTCGTTCAATATAACTGTGATTGTGATGCTATGACAGTCATCCCCCAGGAATTCCATTCCGCTGCAAAACAGGTAATTTGGGGGTGTGACACATACTCACGCCCTAGACCTACACACACATACCTTTGTCTAATGTTTACATTGTTTGACACACTTAAACCTAATTCCCTGTATCTCTTTATATAATAAAGATACTAGGGTTACAAATGACTACAAGGGACTAGATAATAAATACTTCTTTGACAAGTAGGTCCCTTGTCTTTCTTTGTCTTCAATAGTCAATCTTTCATGTATTTTGTCTTATCAACTTTAAATATAGTTCCCAACAATCTTCCCCTAGTTGATAATGACAAAACCAAATAAGCACGAACAAGTATGTCATGAAAGATAAACAAACTTCCCCTTAAACATGCAATCACCAAGAATCTTCAAGTTGCAGCTTCCAGTACATCTTCCCCTTTTTGTCATAATCTACTAGGAGAACCGCGAATATAAGCAACTTTGATCTTGACCATCACAAATCATCACCACACTTCCAATTCAGCCATCTAATGTCTCAAATTACCCACCATGAAGTTTTCCGCAACTAAAAATGAACTTAAGACACTAGATACTTAAACCAAAAGTAATAATAATGAATTACAAGAGTAAAAATCTGTTAGGATTTAGAAAATCCAGGTATTAAAGTGTCGGTCACCTCAAGTATATGTATCCGTTAGAAAGCTTGTAGTCGTAGTTATTTACTGTTAAGTAGTATTTAGTTAAGTAACACCGTGTAGGACGGACGGGTCTTTACCCACTGTATGCCTGATCCACAGCCCGATAGGTGGCGTTTTATGTAATGACTATAAATACTCTCTACCTTCCAAGGTAGAGAGTTGGAGCTCATAATAAGATTTTTCTTTCTCTCACTAAAGTTCCCTAAACCTCTAACCTTCTCTCTCTAGAACTCATCTTGTACGCCTACTTTGGTTATGGTTTGATGTGTATGTGAAATCCAATATATTAAAAATGGTATCAAGAGCCATGGTTAGATCATCTCTTACATATCTTTGGATTTCTAGTGGTTTTTAGATAGTTTTTGAGTTTGAAAAAGTTTAGTGGTTTTTGCATCATTTGGTTCATCTCTAGTGTTAAAGTTTGAATTTTGGGTGTACTTTTGTGTTTAGGATCATTGTATATGCTTGGGTTTTGTTTTGGTAAGCTTGAATCACTGTGGTTGAGCTTGTTTTGGATTGAAAAGTATGTTTTGGAAGTTTTTCATGTTAGCGACTTGGCTCTCGGTGTAACTTTCTTGTTAGCGACTTGCTTCAGAAAAAATTAGCGAGTTGTAGTGTTGCTTGGTGGCGATTTGGTCCCAGCGACTTGCCTTTAGAGACAAGCCGACAAATAGTACAGTTAGTGGATTCTCTACTACGGGTGCATGGTTGTAATAAATATGCTTTGTCTGTGAAATGGGTAGAATTGTCCATCAAAGGTGCATGGTTGTAATAAATATGCTTTGTCTGTGAAATATGTTCCTCCTCACCTTAGGAATAACAAACTTGCCATTCAAACATATTTCTCATACCTTAAGGATAGTCTAGAATGTCTCCGTGAGATTGTAGAAGAGGATAAGTTAGAGAAACCACTTGATAATGCAATTGGCCATGCATGCTTATATGCCAAACGATCTCAAGAACTTCTAGAATGCTTAATTACAATATGCCCTAAATCCCTAGCTGAGCAAGTCAACCCCTTGATACCCTGTTCTATGCCTAATGCCAAGTATACAAATCATTGTTCTATGCCTAATGCCAAGTATACAAATCATTCAATGCCCAATGTTATGAATGTGAACTTTAGTAGGCCTTCAAATAGTTCAGATCCCAGCACCTCCAGTGTTAAGAAAGTGAACCTCAATGTGCCTTCGAATAGTTCACATCCCAGCACATCAAAACAGGAAAGGCAAAAAGTAGCAAAACCAACTAATGTTCCCGTTCCCTCTACAGGAGTAATCAGTGACATTAAAGCGAGCAGGTCAAAGTCTCAAGGAAATACAAGGAATGATAGGGCCTCGCAAGCTAAGAATGTGCATTGGAAGAAAGTAGAAGATCACCGTAGGGAGAATTTGAATAAAACGAATCGTGTTGATTCTAGTATTAGCCATAGGCGTACTGTAATTAATTCGAATTCTAATACTATTTGCAAACCATGTAATAATGTCTGCGTGAATTCTATTACTAATCATGATTGTGGTGTGAATGCTTTGTCTAATGCGGTTAAATCCCCAGTTAATATTGTTAATGCAAAATATCATTCTAAGAAGGCTAAAAGGCAAAGGCGAAAGAAAGTTAGAAAATAGTGGAAACCCACAGGAAGAACATTTAGTAAGATAGGTTATCAATGGATACCTGTTGGCCATACGGTTAATCAGACAATGGCCACTAGAAAATGGATACCTACTGGTAGAACTATTCCCTTAAGAAGTGAACATACTTTGAATAGGGCAAATACGGACACTAGTACTGCATCTATTCATAATGATTCCATTGCTTCTATTTCTGATATGGATGTTTCTATTTCTGATGTGGGTGTTCCAATCACTGTTACTAACCAAATGGAACCCATTCTTGCATGGGGATCCCAATTATCCAGTTATCCATTCTTGTCTGTGTTCAACTACAGATCGTTCAAATCGTTTTGTGGTACCTGGACTCAGGCTGTTCCAAGCATATGACTGGAGACTGGTCGCGGCTCATGAACTTCGTGAGTAAATTCATCGGGACAGTTAGATTCGAGAACGACCATTTTGGAGCTATTATGGGTTTTGGAGATTATGTGGTTGGTAAAAGTGTGATTTCCATGGTATATTATGTGGAAGGTCTTGGTCACAATATGTTCTCTGTTGGTCAATTCTGTGATTCCGATCTAAAAGTGGCTTTTAGAAAACATTCTTGTTTCGTTAGAGAACTTGATGGTGTGGAATTATTAAGAGGTACTCGAGGTTCAAACCTATACACCATCTCTATCGACGACATGATGAAGACCTCTCCAATCTGCTTGCTTTCAAAGGCTTCTAAAACAAAGTCTTGGTTATTGCATCGTCGTCTCAATCACTTGAACTTTGGTACCATAAACAACCTTTCCAGAAAAGATCTTGTTAGAGGTTTACCCAGATTAAAATTTGAAAAAGATCATCTTTTCTCAGCTTGCCAATTGGGAAAAAGCACGAAATATGCCCACAAACCAAAACCCACAAACTCTGTAATGGGAGTTCTTCATACCCTTCATATGGATCTGTGCGGACCAATGAGAGTGCAAACGATAAATGGGAAGAAATACATTCTAGTAGTTGTTGATGACTACTCTCGATTTACTTGGGTAAAGTTTTTTAGGACAAAGGATGAAACTCCAGATGTCATCATCAAACTAATCAAACAGCTTCAGGTTCGACTCAACAATACAGTCAGAGTTGTTCGAACAGACAATGGCACAGAGTTTGTTAACAAAGACTTAATTCAGTTTTATGAAAGTGTTGGAATCAGTCATCAAAGAAGTGTTCCACAAACTCCTCAATAGAACGGTGTAGTTGAAAGACGAAATCGAACTCTTGTAGAAGCCGCAAGAACAATGCTAATTTATTCAAAGGTTCCAATGTTTCTATGGGTTGAAGCCATTGCCACTGCTTGCTACACCCAAAATCGTTCCCTTATTCACACCTCTCATGGAAAAACTCCATATGAACTTGTTCATAAACGAAAACCTGATCTGTCCTACCTTCGTGTGTTTGGTGCCTTGTGTTATCCAACGAATGATGGTCAAGACTTAGGAAAATTAAGAGCAAAGGCAGATATTGGAGTTTTTGTTGGTTATGCACCAAACAAGAAGGGTTACAGAATCTACAACAAGAGAACCCGAAATATCATGGAAACAATTCACGTTACGTTCGATGAGCTGACCGGTCAAATGGCTCCTGGACAATCCAGTTCTGGACCCGCACTTCAAAACAGTCCCATTGGTTCATCCCTTGTACCAAATTCCTCTCCAACAACTCCATATGTACCTCCAACTGAAGATGATTTGAATAAATTATTTGATCCGATGTTTAATGAACACTATGAGCCAAGTGCTAATGAACTGTCAATTCCCACAACAGAGGCTGCTCATATCCCTGTGAATATAGTCAATCCTTCAGTCTCAATATCACTAAGTCAAGAAGCGCCTGATGCTGATCACTCTGTCTCATCAACAAATCATCAATCTTCAAATGTACATCATGGAACTGTTGCTGGCATCAATGATGAAGTTAATCCCTTTGCTACTCCTGAAGATGCTCCATTTGAAAACATATTTGCTCCTGAATCATCATCAGAACCATCTTCTTCAGGAGACATCGACTCTGCTACTTCAGTGCACAACAACAACCACATGAACACCTCAGAAAATGGACACATGATCATCCACTGGAAAACATCATTGGAAACCTCTCTCGTCCAGTATCCACAAGGAAACAACTTGCAACCGATGCCCTATGGTGCTTCTTCAACTCCGTACTCTCTAAGATCGAACCTAAAGACGTTAAAACTGCTATGAATGAAGATAGCTGGTTCAATGCCATGCAAGAAGAAATTCATGAGTTTGATCGACTTGATGTATGGGAATTAGTACCTGCTCCAGATTGTGCTATGATCATTGCTCTAAAATGGATCTTCAAAGTGAAACTTGATGAGCATGGTGATGTGCTAAAGAACAAGGCTCGATTGGTTGCAAAAGGATACCATCAAGAGGAGGGTATTGACTTTGAAGAATCATTTGCTCCTGTTGCTCGTATCGAGGCAATCAGAATATTCTTGGCTAATGCTGCAAGTAAGAACATGATAGTCTATCAAATGGATGTAAAGACGGCGTTTCTTAATGGAGATCTTAAAGAAGTCGTCTACGTCAGCCAACCTGAAGGCTTTGTGAATCCAGAGCATCCTACTCACGTTTATCGTTTGAAGAAGGCTCTTTACGGTTTAAAGCAAGCTCCAAGGGCATGGTACGATACGCTATCAAAGTTTCTTCTATCTACCGGATTCAGCAAAGGAGCAGTTGATCCAACATTGTTCACCAGGAAGTCAGGCAAACATTTAATTCACGTTCAAATTTATGTTGATGATATCATCTTTGCCTCGACTGACCCTAATGAATGTGACCGTTTTTCTAATAAAATGAGTTCTAAATTTCAAATGTCAATGATGGGACAAATGTCCTTTTTCTTGGGATTACAAATTTCACAAAATCCCGGAGGCATTTTTATAAATCAATCTAAATATGCAAATGAAATTTTAAAGAAATTTGGATTTGTTTCTTGTGACACCGTTGACACTCCCATGATTGAACGTACCAAGCTGGATGAGGACCTCTCAGGGATCATGGTAGATCAAAGGAAATACCGTAGTATGATTGGATCCCTGATGTACCTCACAGCTAGTAGACCAAACATCTTGTTCGCTGTGTGCATGTGTGCTAGATATCAGGCTAAGCCTACTAAAAAGCACCTTGAAGCGGTTAAACGGGTCTTTCGGTATCTCTAAGGAACCATCAATATGGGACTTTGGTACCCGAAGGACACCAGTATGTCACTAACAGCCTATGCAGATGCTGATCCTGCAGGATGTCAAGATACTCGTCGTAGTACGTCAGGAGGTGCTCAGTTTTTGGGTGATAAGCTTGTGAGCTGGTCTTCAAAGAAGCAACTGAGTACTTCTATTTCCTCTACAGAGGCTGAATACATAGCCATGTCATCTTGTTGTGCTCAAATCCTTTGGATGAGATCCCAATTATCTGACTATGGCTTTGAATTCGACAAAATCCCTCTGTACTGTGATAATAAAAGTGATATTGCCCTCTCATGCAACAATGTTCAACACTCAAGAGCAAAGCACATCGATATTCGACATCACTTTATCCGGGAGCAAGTGGAAAATGGTGTGGTGGAACTCTATTTCGTGAAGTCAGAATGCCAGTTAGCAGACATCTTCACCAAAGCTCTTCCAAGAGAACGTCTTGAGTTTATTCTTCCACGACTTGGCTTGAAAAGCCTTCAACCAGAAATGCTCAAACGTCTTCAGGAGGAAGTCGAGGAGTAAAGGTCTTCCTTCATCTATCTCTTGCAAATATTTATTCGTAAAACAAAATACAAAAATATAAAACTTTCAAAAATCCATACAAATTTGAAAAATCTTAAAAAAAATAATAATAATAAATAAATAAATAAAAAATTCATTTTATCATGTTTTTCTCGATTCGATTATATCTACGGTCTTTGTGCTGTCATTCAAAGAATGACACGGGACTTTAAATGTTGTTCGAATTAAAATATATATATATATATATATATATATATATATATATATATATATATATATATATATATATATATATATATATATATATATATATTTGGGAGAAAGTGAAACTATGGTTTATTGTCATTTCAGGCACTAACCCGCTTTTCAAAGAAAGAACAGAGCCATGCTTTATCTTAGTTT
The DNA here is from genome assembly GCA_019973895.1 of Chrysanthemum seticuspe. Lineage (NCBI taxonomy): Eukaryota > Viridiplantae > Streptophyta > Magnoliopsida > Asterales > Asteraceae > Chrysanthemum > Chrysanthemum seticuspe. Next base: position 222,463,272 of record BPTQ01000008.1, on the reverse strand, counting down.
TTAAATCTCATGCTCTGATTCTTTAAACAAATCCTTACTATCTAATGAAAACTAGTTGATTTGAAAAATAACTCGAACTCTATTTTTGATAATCATCTGGACTTAAAGTGTGTAAAAATATCTGAATGATTTCAATTAAATTAAAAAGTTATGTGTCATTCAATTGTTTTCAAAAGATATTCATGCATGTTTAATCAATGGAGTCCAAAGTCTCAAAATCGGATCCTTATCAGCTAAAACGCTTTCATAATCAAGTCACAATTCTCCTTAAAAGCTTTCCAAATCAATTTAAATCTAAAGAGATCACAAATCTCAAATGATTTGATAATTGTGATCGGGGGAGAACTTGTGATTTTAATTGGATTTAATCTGATAATTCGGTGAATGGTTTTATAAGGATGTACAAGCTCTCCTTCCCACATGTGCCAAACTATTTCAAATTTTCCATGCACAGGTTGAGGGGGAGCATCTATCTTAAACCACAAAGATCTGAAATGTGATCAATTTGTTTCAATGTGCAGTATGTTCCCTCTTATATGTGCAAAACTCTTTCAAACCTCAAGGCACATATTGAGGGGGAGCAAGCTTATGAAAACCTCATCCTCCCTTATATGCTTTATCTACTTGTTTTGATCAGGGAAGTGATGTTGATATCTTTTAGAAAATGGTAATCAAAGAAACTAACTTCTTTCTCTTGCCTCCGTGTGCAAAACGATTTCACTTGATGCACATGTTGAGGGGGAGCTCTTGTTCTAAAAATATCAAAAAAAAAATTCAGGTACAAAATGCTCTGATAATATATCATAAGTATCTGGATTGATTTTCAAATAGTTTCCAATTGGTTCCAATGGCAGATGAACAATACCAAATAGACCGACCAACTTTACTTTATGTATGGTGATATAAGGATGATAAGGTTAGGTATTTGTTCCCATGATCCGCCAGAACCGGAGGGATCTACCCAGGGACAATCCACTAGTTAGAGTAGAAGTCCTTAGGTATATTGAAAAAAAGGAGAAAAATGAGATGTGGGAAGAGTGCGGACTAAGACTGAACTAGTACTGGAATAAACCCAACAAGGTTCTAGTTATGAAGTCTCGGTAAGCACTAAAGGGGTTGAAGAATGAAAAAGAATTGAATGAGAAAAAGGGTGAAAAGAAATAGCCCTCTATTTATTCAACCTTAGGGCAGAAACCGGGTTCAATTCATATGCTACTGGTGGTTACCAAGGTAACATCGGTATTGAAGACAAGACGTCATGGACCCAGTGACGCACTGCACTTCATTTTCCCAAACCACTCAAGTTCCTCTTAAAAGGGCTTGTTTCATTCTCACGGGGAACCTACATAATCTATGGAATTTCTCTTAGAGATTGTTGATATTGAAGAAGGAGACCCTCTCCCTAGTCTCCGGCACAGGAACCGAATGTGCACAAATTGAGTCTAGAGCCACGAGATCATCAATAAATCTCTTTAGGACACTTTCAATGAAGACTCTCTGTTTCACACAATGTGGAAACAGACATTATATCTTATGAGTCCTACGCATTATCCTTGTGGTAGTGCCAGAACATCCGAGTGATATGTAAAATATTCACAATGAAGATGGAAAGCCTTCTGGAGCCAACATCAAACAAGCTCCTTGTAGGTGGCATGTGAGATCTTTTCAATAGATCGACCATGTGACAACTGAACAGAAACAATGGGGCGATTCAATCTTTTGAATCAATCCTGGTTCAGGATATGGATTGACGGATACCTTTGAAAAACCGGTCATTGTGCTTAAAAACTCTTTTCTTTAGCACATCGACTGTGTACTTATATTTCAAAAATTAAAAGGTGTTTATGATTGATAATTGATTTTCATCAAAACTTTCGTTGTATTGCAAAAACAATTTCTATTGAGCAGTACACGATTATTTTTCAAATCTCTTCTTATCAATCGGTGAATCTCAATTCGCTGGTTCACTCACTCTGTGTTGTCTTCTTTGAGACGTTCCGGTTTGAGAACGGCTAGAACAACTGCGAAACCCTGTCAAGGAAATTCTTCAGAATTATACCTGATCACAGGCAGTACTTGTACTGATCAACGGGGAACCGTGGGCCGTGTACCTCAATTCAACGAAAGTGATCAAAGACACTTTCGTGCGCTTTATTGCTAACTGTTTTATGCAGGAACATCCTACGTTTGCAGTTGATCAGAATGAAGCGGTCAATCCATAGCCGCATGCTCACACTACACATTCATCTCGAAAGAAATCATGATTAGTGCATCAATGACTCTGATATTTTCACTCCATGCTTCTGCTATGCTGCTGCCAATATCATGAATCAACGAAAAGCTTCCGCTACTCTGATAAGAATATATCATGATCCAGAATGTGAGCATGTCGGTCCAAATGTCACAACACCACAATGGATGAGTCAGAGATTTATTGTGGCTGATGATCTCAAAGCTGGCTCAAAACTCTGTATCACGTGTATCAGTTAAAGACCTCCACTCAGATTATTCAAACATGCAATAATAAAGTATCAAAGACTGTCACACCCCCAAAATATCGCAGCGGAACGATAGTGTCATTGGGGTATGACGTCATAGCACAAAGTATGGATAAAGAAAACGACCTCTATAATGAGACGTTTTGAAAAGTTTACCATTTGATTACATAAGTTAAAGTTTACAAACATGAGATCCCAAAGTTTGATAATACATAAAGGTTTACTAAACATGTCGAATGGTAATTGTTAAAAGCACAAGACTCCAATGTATGCCATGTGACCCAAAAGCTCCATGAAATGCTATCGCCTTACGACCTGAGATAAACATGCTAAAAAGTGTCAACACAAAGGTTGGTGAGTTCATAAGTTTGTAATAAAATGATCTGAAATACTTTGAGAAATGTTCACACAGCAAAGGCATTGTAAATCCACTCAGTTCCAAGTTCCACCCATACAAAACTTGCAACCTGTGTGTTCACAACCCATTGCCTAAAATAGAATGACAATCATGAATATGCACATTTAGGTAGTTAAAAGTATAAATGTCACCACAAGGGTCTTCCAACAACTCGTGTTGGGATGTTCCTCCAACGACTCACGTTGGGCTGTATCCATAAAAATGGCCTTCCAACATATAAATGCTGGGATGTTCCTCCAACGACTCACGTTGGGCTGTATCCAAATAAATGGCCTTCCAACATATAAATGATGGGATGTTTGTTTAAGTCTAGTCACTACACGCACCAAGTCGAAAGTATAAGTAATGTTGTTTGGCAAAAGAGTTTAAATGTTTTGATAAATAAGCATGTATCTCGCCCCAAATAGTTTATAGGAATTTAAACGAGTAAAAGCGGGGTATGAACTCACCTGGTATGATTGATATGCTAACAAAATGAAGTGCACGAAAATGAGGCTCGGAAACTATCCGCGACCTAAGACAAATGATATGCTCTAATATAAGTCGTGAAACAATGTCGTGCATGAAAACTCATATGATATCCATACCACTTGTACGTTTCGGAAATAATGTTTATCGTCAAAATATATGTTTATGACATCCCGTCGTATTAAAAATACTCTACAAGTAATTACGTTGAAACAACCTCCTATGATAGTCGCAAAATGGTGCACACCGAGTGTTAAGAAACGAACTCAACAGTTTTGGAAAGCTTGTATCATTATCTCAAAGTTTTAGCATTTAAGTTTACATCCTAGAGGTCTCGATCACAAAGAAAAGTATAGGTTAAGTATGGTACTTTAGTCCAAAAATATAGTTTAAGGGTGGTTTTCGGCCAAGTTTAAGTGACTATATTTTATTCGTTATAACTCCGCTTGACAAACGGTTCGACATTTTGGAAAATAGGCTAGGCGAACTTACTTTTACTAGAAGACATCACTTTATAAAAAGTTCTACATTAATGTTAAAAACAACCTCCAACATGGTGACTAGTTTGACGTAATACTTGCCTATTAGAATTAATATAGTTTTTCTTATATAATAAAGTTACGGCAACTTTGTGAAAACGTGTATAATTTAATCGTTACAAATCCGTTTTCTACGTTTTATATGTCCTTAGCTTCGTATCAAAGTATACTAATATATTTTGACAAGTCGACATAATTTATAACACCTAAGTTTCATTTTTGAATCGTACAAAATAAACAATACATGCTGAAATTTCCAGAAATTTATAGTTTTCGTCGCCAACTTGAAAAATTCATAACTTCTTCGTTATAGCTCCGTTTTAATCCATTCAAGCGGCCACGTTTTCGTTTTAAAGTATACTTTCTAAATATCTAGGCCAAAAATTTTTACCTACTGTCGGATTTTCCAGATTTTTAAAATAAGGACAGACCCTTTTGCAAACTTGTCGAAATGAGTTTTTCTCGCGCCAAACCTATTCTAACCCATTCAAAACAACTCCGAAGCTATTCTAATCCTACCATACACCTTCTTAGGGTGTCATGGGTTCCTAGACATCACCAAAAATAATATATAACAAGGAGTAATTATAGGATGACTTATATATTCATAACTCTTAAAAATCAATGAAAAAGTGGTACAACATCATATGACTTGCATGTTTTTGCTCAAATATGATGAAATGAATATGAAATGAACATGAAAGATGAAAAATGGACATGAGATGCTTACAAGAATACTTGATGAGGTTTATGAGAACAAAGGATTTCCTAATCACCCTAGGTTTTTATTGCAAAACCTAAATAAAGAGTGATGCTAGAGTGTTAATTAACTTGACTTGAAAATTTTTGTGATCTTCCTTCTTGATCCTAGGGTGGCCGGTTATGCATAGAAGAGAGAAAGAGAGATTTGATTTTTCACCTTGGATATGAATGAGTATGTGTAGGTTTTGTAAGTATAAAATGAATATAAATGTATTATAGTAGATATTTAGCAAATCAAGAGTGTGAGTCACCCTTACTTGGTCGACATTCAAGAAGAAAAAAAAAGGATTGATGCATTTTAAGTAGCTTAATACATATAGGTAGAAGTAAAGTGTTGTCATTTAAGAAAAATTAGTAACTTGTATATATATTTAAGCATTTAGGGTAGCGTTAACTAATAATAAATTTTAACGGGTCAAAATAAAATATATTGAAATCATAAAAATTAAAAAAATTCATTTCTTGCAAGATTTGAGTGAATAAATATTTATCGGGTTGAATTTAAGAAAACCGTCGTAATTTATATAAACATAACAATTTATATACGAAATAAATTTAAAACATTGGGTAAACTCATAATATTATTTTTATAAACTTAATATGAGTATAAAAATATATTGTGATAAATTTTTGGAAGTAACGGATAAATTGTTCAAAATAATTATTTACGCGATAGCGTTTATTTAATAAGAAATTATACGTTTAATGTGAAATGCAAAACCATGCATAAATTGATATGAAATGATGAATATGGAGTTTGAGAAATGACCGGAAATTGAGAATTGTGACATTCTTCCCATGTCAGAGGAATCACGTCCTCGTGATTCAATCGATGATAACTATAGGTCTACCCTTAGGTTTCACGAAATCAGGGTGTATGGTCAAAGTGCTTATGCCAAAACTTACGCATCTAGGTTTCTTATCTAATGAGACTCACTGAATCTGAATAATACGGTGGATCACTTAATGGTCTAGGGAAAACGTACCAGTTACGCATTGCGAGCTGCCTCGGTTCCTACATAGAATGCTCGAGCTCGGGGTGGACTGATATTGAGTACAGGGTTTGGATTATTTCCTTCAATTGCCACAGCTAGATGAGCTTGCATCGGTGGCTTATTCAACTGAGGACAATTATTCCGGTAGTGATTCGGGCTGTTGCATTCTAAGCAAGTCCTTTGGTTATTCCTCATGTTGCCCGTGTTAACCGTTGTGATCGGTCTTGCACGCTCTCTACACTGGCTTGAAAAATGGCTCGACTGATTGCATATTGTACATAAGCGGCAGGGCTTGGACTTCGGATGATGATAAGCACATTTAGCACACTTGGGTTGTGTACCCGCATACTCTCTTTGTTCAGTACCAGTTGCCACAAAAACTCTTGCTCTCTTGTTGTCTGCTACCACATCCATCTGTCTACTCGATCCACTCGATTCTTTCCTCTTGTCACTGCTCTTCAAAGTACCATTTCTAACCATCTCGTATGTCAGGGTTCCTGCCCTCAGTATTGCACTTTGTATTGTAGACGGCTCAGTCGTTTTCACAGTTCCATGGATTTCGGGGACAAGACCATATATGTACCTCGAGATTCTCTTGGACTCAGGGGTAACTAGATGAGGAACTAGTCTGGCTAACTCATGAAATCGGTCTGTGTAGGCTGCGTGACCAGCCCCTATCATGGAGTGGTGATAAAATTCATCTTCCAGTTTCTGCATTTCATTATCCGGGCAATACTCCTCTTTCAATAACGCCTTAAATTCGTCCCATGTCATACCTGTAGCTGCTTCTCTGCCCCTAGCCTGTAGTTGTGTGTTCCACCATGTCAATGCCTTCCCTGATAGCAAGCAAGCAGCATACTTTACTCTCTGATGTATGGCACAATTGCTGATGTCGATTACTGACTCTGTCTTCTCTACCCATCGAGTATACGCCAAAGCACCTCCTATACCATCAAACTCCACAGGTTTGCATGCCGAAAATTCCTTATACGTGCATCCAATTCTGTTGTTGTTGTTGATGGTGTTGTTATTGTTGCCACTGCCAACTACATTGTTGGTGTCGCCAGTACCGTTCCCGTGGTTTCCCGAGTTATTCATATGGTTTCCAACTTGTGTGACAATAGTGGGAAGCAAGATTTGAAGTTGTTGAGCGATGATGGCGGCAAAATCAGGGTTTCCGCCAGTGTTGTTGTCATTGTTACCCATGTCGCTACCGCCTTCTCTACCTCCACGCTCACCTGTCCTTCCACCCCTTTGCGCCGCACCACCTCGGTTAGTGCTGCGTGTTACCCTCTTTGGTGCCATGATCTCTGCAAGGGAAAGAACCGTTGAATTCCCAATGTCTATACTTAACGTCCTCAAACATAATACCACGCCACAAATTGGTTCCTAAGGTGTGCCCACACCGATCTACGTATGCGTGGTCGCATATGTCCACGTGGGTTGTGACGCATTTATAATTATGTTGGCCACCATATTATAATTGCCTCCTTTCACACGTGTACATACCACCAAGCATACATGTCTCGGCGATTGATGTTACTGAAATAGGTAGCCATTCTATCATCTGATTCTAAACGGTGGAGGAGGAATTTAGGGTAGGTATCTATGGAGAGTTGCACTTGGTGTATAGGAAATTCCTTTAGGTGCTAAAGTCACTATGAGGTTTGGTCGCCAACAGTTCCCAAAGTATCCTCAAGAGAACTCCCATCCTTGGGCAAAATCATCAAATCTATACAGCTTTATAGTAACACTTATTTAGCTCGATCTCGTGTCTCATCAAACAAGAACTGTCACGAGATCAAGTTAGATAAGTGCTCATTACTGAGCTCCATATTTTTAATGACTTGACTAGATTTTGGGACTCCTCTATCGGTACAAGGAAGCCACGTTATCCAATGAGGTGGTTCTAGAAGAAATATTTAAGAAACATATGCGCACGAAAAGTGTGTAAGGCGATAGGAAAAGAGAGGATCGACGTGAAAGCGGTTATAGTCTAGGAACTAAAATGTAACCTAGTTCTCTATAACCAAGGCTCTGATACCAATCTGTCACACCCCCAAAATATCGCAGCGGAACGATAGTGTCATTGGGGTATGACGTCATAGCACAAAGTATGGATAAAGAAAACGACCTCTATAATGAGACGGTTTGAAAAGTTTACCATTCGATTACATAAGTTAAAGTTTACAAACATGAGATCCCAAAGTTTGATAATACATAAAGGTTTACTAAACATGTCGAATGGTAATTGTTAAAAGCACAAGACTCCAATGTATGTCATGTGACCCAAAAGCTCCATGAAATGCTATCGCCTTACGACCTGAGATAAACATGCTAAAAAATGTCAACACAAAGGTTGGTGAGTTCATAAGTTTGTAATAAAATGATCTGAAATACTTTGAGAAATGTTCACACAGCAAAGGCATTGTAAATCCACTCAGTTCCAAGTTCCGCCCATACAAAACTTGCAACCTGTGTGTTCACAACCCATTGCCTAAAATAGAATGACAATCATGAATATGCACATTTAGGTAGTTAAAAGTATAAATGTCACCACAAGGGTCTTCCAACAACTCGTGTTGGGATGTTCCTCCAACGACTCACGTTGGGCTGTATCCATAAAAATGGCCTTCCAACATATAAATGTTGGGATGTTCCTCCAACGACTCACGTTGGGCTGTATCCAAATAAATGGCCTTCCAACATATAAATGATGGGATGTTTGTTTAAGTCTAGTCACTACACGCACCAAGTCTAAAGTATAAGTAATGTTGTTTGGCAAAAGAGTTTAAATGTTTTGATAAATAAGCATGTATCTCGCCCCAAATAGTTTATAGGAATTTAAACGAGTAAAAGCGGGGTATGAACTCACCTGGTATGATTGATATACTAACAAAATGAAGTGCACGAAAATGAGGCTCGGAAACTATCCGCGACCTAAGACAAATGATATGCTCTAATATAAGTCGTGAAACAATGTTGTGCATGCAAACTCATATGATATCCATACCACTTGTACGTTTTGGAAATAATGTTTATCGTCAAAATATATGTTTATGACATCCCGTCGTATTAAAAATACTCTACAAGTAATTACGTTGAAACAACCTCCTATGATAGTCGCAAAATGGTGCACACCGAGTGTTAAGAAACGAACTCAACAGTTTTGGAAAGCTTGTATCATTATCTCAAAGTTTTAGCATTTAAGTTTACATCCTAGAGGTCTCAATCACAAAGAAAAGTATAGGTTAAGTATGGTACTTTAGTCCAAAAATATAGTTTAAGGGTGGTTTTCGGCCAAGTTTAAGTGACTATATTTTATTCGTTATAACTCCGCTTGACAAACGGTTGGACATTTTGGAAAATAGGCTAGGCGAACTTACTTTTACTAGAAGACATCACTTTATAAAAAGTTCTACATTAATGTTAAAAACAACCTCCAACATGGTGACTAGTTTGACGTAATACTTGCCTATTAGAATTAATATAGTTTTTCTTATATAATAAAGTTACGGCAACTATGTGAAAACGTGTATAATTTAATCGTTACAAATCCGTTTTCTACATTTTATATGTCCTTAGCTTCGTATCAAAGTATACTAATATATTTTGACAAGTCGACATAATTTATAACACCTAAGTTTCATTTTTGACTCGTACAAAATAAACAATACATGCTGAAATTTCCAGAAATTTATAGTTTTCGTCGCCAACTTGAAAAATTCATAACTTCTTCGTTATAGCTCCGTTTTAATCCGTTCAAGCGGCCACGTTTTTGTTTTAAAGTATATTTTCTAAATATCTAGGCCAAAAATTTTTACCTACTGTCGGATTTTCCAGATTTTTAAAATAAGGACAGACCCTTTTGCAAACTTGTCGAAATGAGTTTTTCTCGCGCCAAACCTATTCTAACCCATTCAAAACAACTCCGAAGCTATTCTAATCCTACCATACACCTTCTTAGGGTGTCATGGGTTCCTAGACATCACCAAAAATAATATATAACAAGGAGTAATTATAGGATGACTTATATATTCATAACTCTTAAAAATAAATGAAAAAGTGGTACAACATCATATGACTTGCATGTTTTTGCTCAAATATGATGAAATGAATATGAAATGAACATGAAAGATGAAAAATGGACATGAGATGCTTACAAGAATACTTGATGAGGTTTATGAGAACAAAGGATTTCCTAATCACCCTAGGTTTTTATTGCAAAACCTAAATAAAGAGTGATGCTAGAGTGTTAATTAACTTGACTTGAAAATTTTTGTGATCTTCCTTCTTGATCCTAGGGTGGCCGGATATGCATAGAAGAGAGAAAGAGAGATTTGATTTTTCACCTTGGATATGAATGAGTATGTGTAGGTTTTGTAAGTATAAAATGAATATAAATGTATTATAGTAGATATTTAGCAAATCAAGAGTGTGAGTCACCCTTACTTGGTCGACATTCAAGAAGAAAAAAAAAGGCTTGATGCATTTTAAGTAGCTTAATACATATAGGTAGAAGTAAAGTGTTGTCATTTAAGAAAAATTAGTAACTTGTATATATATTTAAGCATTTAGGGTAGCGTTAACTAATAATTAATTTTAACGGGTCAAAATAAAATATATTGAAATCATAAAAATTATAAAAATTCATTTCTTGCAAGATTTGAGTGAATAAATATTTATCGGGTTGAATTTAAGAAAACCGTCGTAATTTATATAAACATAACAATTTATATACGAAATAAATTTAAACCATTGGGTAAACTCATAATATTATTTTTATAAACTTAATATGAGTATAAAAATATATTGTGATAAATTTTTGGAAGTAACGGATCAATTGTTCAAAATAATTATTTACGCGATAGCGTTTATTTAATAAGAAATTATACGTTTAATGTGAAATGCAAAACCATGCATAAATTGATATGAAATGATGAATATGGAGTTTGAGAAATGACCGGAAATTGAGAATTGTGACAAAGACTACGAGCTACAGAACAAAGAACATGAACAAGAATCCAAGAACAATTTCAACATCTGTTTGTATTCTATGTAATTGTAATGTGTGTTTGAGGTGACCTCCCTTAGGGGGAGATTGTTAGGATTTAGAAAATCCAGGTATTAAAGTGTCGGTCACCTCAAGTATATGTATCAGTTAGAAAGCTCGTAGTCGTAGTTATTTACTGTTAAGTAGTATTTAGTTAAGTAACACCGTGGAGGACGGACGGGTCTTTACCCACTGTATGCCTGATCCACAGCCCGATAGGTGACGTTTTATGTAATGACTATAAATACTCTCTACCTTCCAAGGTAGAGAGTTGGAGCTCATAATAAGATTTTTCTTTCTCTCACTAAATTTCCCTAAACCTCTAACTTTCTCTCTCTAGAACTCATCTTGTACGCCTACTTTGGTTATGGTCTGATGTGTATGTGAAATCCAATATATTACAAAATCTTCCCCTCAAATGATGCATGTAGATAGTTAAACATTGAACAATAAGCTTCCCCCGAAACCCATGTGTTAACCATCTTCTTGATTCTTCAAATCTGTAAGCTCCTTGTTATGATCACATGTGAAGAAAACCAAATATAACAAACTTGTTGAAGAAGTAGAATAACCCAAATGTATGTCTTATATCTTGTACAAACCACATGACTCCGAACGTATATCCATGTATAGGTAGACCGTAATCCCTTGACAATAATCACTGAGCACAATAACGTAACTCCTTCAAGTGTTTTGCCAATTCTTTGTCACAATAAGAATGCACAAAAATAAGAACACGCATCTAAGAAATGAACTTCATCTGGAAATAAGTGATAAATAACCATCTTCGTAATCAATTCTTCAATAAAATCAAAAAACGAGCTTTTTAAATCTTTTAAGAACAAATTCCAAACTCCTTGTGTATGTGAACCAATAACCTCATGTGTGTGTACGCCATCTCTCAATCTCATCCGAGAACCAAAAATCATGTACTACCCGATATCGAGTAATATAAGCAGTGGAAACAACATATATCGGATAACATTAGCAGTAGAAAATTTTTCTCGGACAATGCAAACCAAGCCTGTTAGCAACACTTTTTCTGTTACAAGACTGTCACAAATCTGTCACTAACTTTGCATTCTCCTTCCTCCCATAGCAATTAGCAACACAAAATCTGTCACAAAACTGTCACTAATCTGTCACTATCATGATTACACCTTCCTCCCATTCCTTTTTGTGATAGTTTAAACTATCACTAAGCTGTCACCTTCGGCATAATACAAGCAGTAACCATTGAGCTAGCAGTGGAAACAAAATAATGTGGCAGTGGAAACAAGTTAACCTAGCAGTGGAAACAAGTAAACACCAGCGGTGGTAATGACTCATGAGCAGTGGAAACCAATCTTGCTAGCAGTGGTAACCTTAATGCTAGCAGTGGAAACGAGATATAAAGGCAGCGATAACTCATGCGTAGCAGTCTAAATTCTTGATAGCAGTATAAACATGTAACTCACAAACGCATGCTCCTTCAGCAGCCAACTTCGTCAGCGTATAACTTTTTATTGAAATCTCTGATCGACAATCCCTCCGGTGGAAAGTTATATGGATATATAAAGAACGTCCACCCAAACTTTCGTTACGATCGAACGGTTAACGAAAAAGTTATACCTGTTTGAAAACTGACCTGCAGAAGCATTACGAAAATTGAACCAATTGCAAATTTTTCTTCCTCTTCGAGAAACCTTGCGAAATCCTAGATATCAAGAGCCACCCGCTCTGATACCACCTGTTAGAATCGATGCTCTAGGTTGTTTAGACCTTATCTAGGATTATTAATAAAGCACAAATAACAATGAACAGCGGAATAATCAAACTATCATTGTTATTATTAAGGTTTCTTCGTCATCATCATGTGTTCTACAAAACACATCCACAGCCCCAATCCTAGACGATCAACTCTAAGACGGTTACACAACAGGGATCAATGATCTTTGGGGCTAAACACTACAAGTCGACTAACACCTAGTCTAGGCGTTTACATACTTACGCCCTAGACCTACACACACACACCTTTGTCTAATGTTTACATTGTTTGACACACTTAAACCTAATTCCATGTATCTCTTTATATAATAAAGATACTAGGGTTACAAATGACTACAAGGGACTAGATAATAAATACTTCTTTGACAAGTAGGTCCCTTGTCTTTCTTTGTCTTCAATAGTACTTCATCTTTCATGTATTTTGTCTTATCAACTTTAAATATAGTTCCCAACATAAGGTAACATGAATACAATGTTTTTAGCCTCGCTCTTTTATAAAGATAACGTCACATACGTTAATTGGACTAGATTTGTAGTAAGTTGCACCCGTAGGGACTACTTATGTAAAGGGGGTAAATTAATAGTATGTTGAGCCTATAAATACCCATCATGACTCCCCATGAGGGGTGTGGTTAATCATTAGGGTTTTGTAGTGTTTCATCTTCAATATAGTTATCCTTTTATTCTCCATCCTCTCTTTACTCTCTCACTAGAAAGATGAATTCTTTCATCTTCTTTCACCAACCTAGACCTCCCGAAAACACATAAGTTACATAGTTTTTCGGTCCTGACAAATGTGATAAGTTTTTCCTTTGAACATTTAAAGAAGTATGTTTATTACTAGAGTTCTTTGCAGTATACTCAGCGAAAAAACAGAAAGGGGTTTCTTTTGGTAATGGTGATGATGCGTCACCTACTGATGCAAGCATTGTTGCTGCTCAAACGAAGTCTGTACCAGAAGAGGTCACCAAGAGTCCCGAAACTATTTCGTTTGCATAGGTTTTGCAACCTGAATCGTCTAAACCAAAGGTGGTTGTGTGCCCATTGGAATCTGATATTTCATGTGAAGGGGCTGATGTTGCTTGTTAGGAATTAGAAATTCCAGGTATTAAAGAGTCGGTCACCTTAAGTATATGTAATCGTTAGAAAGCTCGTAGTCGTAGTTCCTTTAAGTCAAGTAGTATTTAGTTAAGTAACACCGTGGAGGACGGACGGGTCTTTACCCACTGTATGCCTGATCCACAGCCCGTTGAGTGGCGTTTTATTGTAAGACTATAAATACTCTCTACCTTCCAAGGTAGAGAGTTGGAGCTCATAATAAGATTTTCTTTCTCTTACTAAAGTTCCCTAAACCTCTAACTTTCTCTCTCTAAAACTCATCTTCTATACGCCTATGTTTGATTGTGTTATGATGTGTATGTGAAAACCAATATCCTACAATTGGTATCAAGAGCCATGGTTAGATCATATCGTGCACATCTTTGGATTTCTAGTGGTTTTTAGGTGGTTTTTGTGTTTGAAAAAGTTTAGTGGTTTGTGCATCATTTGGTTGATTTCTTGTGTTAAAGCTTGGATTTTGTTAGTACTTTTATGTTTAGAATCATCACAAGTGTTTAGGTTTTCATTTGGTAAGCTTGAATCATCTTGGTTGGGTTGTTTTTGGATTGAAAAGTGATGTTTATGTGGTTTTTCTTGCTAGCGACTTGATATACGGATCTCTTTCTTCGTAGCGACTTGCTTCACAATTTTGTAGCGAGTTACAGTTTTGGAGCTAGCGACTTAGACCTAGCGATTAACAGTACAAGTAGTGGACTCTCCACTACGGGTAGCGACTTGGTGGTAGCGACTTGGTCTGTAGCGAGTTGCTCTTTAGCGACTTGAATCTTTAGCGACTTGAGTAGCGAATTGCTGCCAAAATTTTGCTAGCGACTTGAGGCTTAGCGAGTTACTACTTAGCGACTTGCATTTGTCTAGCGACTTGGGACTTTAGCGTTGGTGGTGTAGCGAATTAGGTGTTAGCGACTTGGTGCATTATCTTCTAGCGACTTGGGTGATTGTTTACGGTTTTCTCTTGATTTAGTAAAATCCCGTGAAAGAATCTATTTCCCGGTTTAATCATAGAGCTATAAAATCCCGTATAATCTGTTAACATGTCTACCAACGTTCCTACTATCTTATCCACTGTTGCAGAGGATGTTCAAGCCGCTGGTTCAGATACTCGTCCACCCATGCTTGACAGAACTGACTACGATTCTTGGGCTCAACGAATCAGATTGTACAGCCTTGGAAAGGAAAATGGTGTCAACATTCTCAAATCCATTGATGAAGGACCGTATCGAGTTGAGACGACTAGAGATGTACTTGATACTGCTGAAGATGGAACTCTGATTTACGGAATGGACAGACCAAAGATGTATGATGAGCTTGATGATAAGGAGAAAAAGAGATTCGATGCTGATATCAGGGCTTCTAACATTGTTCTTCAAGGTCTTCCTAAAGACATCTACAAGCTGATCAATCACAACACCGAAGCAAAGGCAGTATGGGATAATGTCAAGATGCTTCTCTCAGGTTCAGAATTAACTATGGAAGACAGAGAATCACAAGTCTATGACGAATTTGAACACTTCAAGATGAAACCAGATGAGAGTGTCTATGAGTACTATGTGAGATTTCATAAGTTGGTGAATGACATGAGGAACATCAGAATGACTATGCCTAACATTCAGCTGAACTCAAAATTTGTGAACAACATGAATCCCGAATGGTACAAGTTTGTCACCTCTGTGAAGCTCACTAAAGGATTGAAGAATACAAACTATGAGCAACTCTATGCCTTCCTCCTTCAGAATGAGAGACATGCTATGTTTGAAAAAATAGTTCTTAATCAGTTCAAAACCAACCAGGGAGAGACAAGCTCGTCTAATGACTCAACTGCCTTCTACTCAAACATCGGAATCACAACCAAAGCCTCACAAGTCATACCCATGGGAAATGGTAATCACAAACTAATTCCTGATCCTATGTTCAAACAAGCTGATGTTGATGCAAACGTGGGTAACTTCATTAATCAACTAGCTCTTCTGATTAGTCAAAACATGAATTCTCTCCCACAAACCAATAACAACCTCAGAACAGCATCTAACCCACACAATCAAGCTACTGTTAAAGATGGGAGGATCGTGGTGCAACCAGTTCAGGAAAGACAGTATGATCAGGGAAGAGGTGGAGCTGGTAGAGGTTATGTTGGTAATCAGAATCGAGGAAGGAATGGTAATCAAGGTCAAGCTAAGCCGATCAAATGTTATAACTGTGGTGGTGAGGGACACATTGCAAGGAACTGCACATCTCCAAAGCGTCCACAGAATGCTGATTACTTCAGAGATAAGATGCTGCTTGTACAAGCTCAGGATAATGGTGCTGCTTTGGATGAAGAGGAATTGTTGTTTCTAGTTGAGGGCAATGCCAAGACCTATGATGCAGATGTGGATGAGCAGCCTATTCAGGAGATAGGTCACAATCATCAGAATGCCTTTCAAGTCGCTGATTGTGATGCATACGACTCTGATGTGGATGATGGACCTACTGCACACACAATCTTTATGGCTAGCATTTCTCCAATGGTTTCTCCCAAGGTCTCCTCTTCACCACAAGCTGGCCCATCCAAAGACAAACTCATCTCAGAGGTACTAAAACTATACGATGATGCTGATGTGCAAAAGATGCATGACAAAGTACTATCAACTGAAACTATTGAATCAAATATTGAAAATATGGGTAATATCAATGTTGTCCCATATGATCAATATGTGAAACAAAGTGAAAGTGAAGTTGTACCAAGTGATGCATCTCCTACAGTCAACAATGACTATATTTTTGATGAATACACTGCCTGTGCCCCTGATGAGTCTGTAATTTCTGAACTAAATGCCTATAAAGAACGTGTTGCTATTTATGAACAACGTGCAAAATTTGAGTTGACCACTCGTGAGCAGGAAATGGATGACCAAGTGCGTACAATCATTAGAAAAAGTAATTTTCGAGAAGAAGTATTAAAACAAGAGTTAAATTCCTTGCAAGAAAAGCTTTCTAAAACTGCTAAGCAAAAACAAGAACTTCAAGAAAATGTGAAAATGCTTAAGCAAGAATTTATTGCAAAGGAATCAAAACTCTTGAAAGATTTTTCTAATCTGAAAACTTTGAAAAACAAACTTGAAAACAAGTTGTACATACAAGGGAACACCATTCAGACTGCTCACATGATCACTAAGCATAGGGTCTTAAGCGATAAGCATAGCATTCCCCTTGTTAAGGAACCAAATCCAGAGGTCATTAAAAGGGCTAGAAATGCTCATAAGGTTCTTTATGATGGCAATGAAATCCTTAAACCTAGACAGAAACCTAGTTGCGTTGAGTACACTGAGGAAGATAAGAAATCAGATGAAGTCACTAGGGAAAAGATGAACAAGAAATTAGATGATCCTAAATGTAAAGAGAAGAAAATAAAGATCACACCCCATGATTACAAGAAGGAAAACTGGATTTCCTTGAACATGTTTAAGCCTCAGACATTGTTGACTCTCGAACAAGTTTTCTGGAAAATGGATTTAGATAAGCAGAAAGCTGAAAATATTGTTGAAACAAACCCTCCCCTTTGGAAAATGCCTAGAGAGACTGTGTATCCTCCTAATACACCAATGCATCTTGTTCCTAGAACAATTGCCACTAAAAGCAAGACCTTAATTAGCCAATATGTTATATTTCAACTATTTGTTGATTTTGAGAAAACTTGCAAGAAAAGGATCACACCCACTGGTATAACGGAAGGAGAAAGGGGTTTGGAGCAAATGAAAGAATGTTATTTAACTGAGGTCATGCCTTTCTTTAAACTTCTAAAAGATCACTTTGAGAGTCTTAAAAAAGGGATAGAAACTGATATTAAGGGAATGGAAAAGGAATTTGATGCAATGATAGTTGAAGTTAGTGACTATGAGCGAGCACTAAAATATAATGAGATTGAGAGGAAGAACTTGCATACACTAAATGAGAACCTGATTTCTGAATGTATTGCTCAAGATGTGTTTTTCACTGCTACAAATTGTTCCATTAATGCTTCCAAATTTCATGAATTATCGGTTGCCCTGAAAGTCTCCCATGATCGTGTCATTGAGCTTGAAAAAACTAATTCTGAACTAAACAAGAAAATTGAACTGGATGATCACGACAATTTGGTTAAACATTTTTCTAAACTAGAAGTTGAGCATTTTAATTTACAACTAAAATATCAACATCTTGAAGAAAATGTCAAAACTTCAAATATCAAGACATCCTCAGATGCTCCAGAGTTTGATGCAGTTTTTCAAATTAGCAAACGTGATGAACAGATTCAAGCTCAGTGCAACACGATCAGAAAGTTGAAAGCCCAAATCTCTCAATTAAAGGGTCAAACGAACAATATGACAGGCTCCCAAATGCCTCCTCCTTTAGATTCTCAGAATTCTCAAACGTTTCATCTTCAAAACCTAGTAAATGCATTACAAAAGGAAAACGAAAGTTTTCTAGAAGAAAATGAAAAGGTTAAACGTCATTTCAATGAGTTATTTGAATCAATAAAGGTCACTCGTAACAAAAATTACGAACAAATAGCTTCATTGCAAAAGGAAATTGAGAATCTGAAGAGTCAGGTAAAAGGGAAAATGCCAATGACCAATGGGGAGAATGGTGTATCAAAGGTTCACTCTTGTAATAAATATGCTTTGTCTGTGAAATATGTCCCTCCTCATCTCAGGAACAACAAACTTGCTGTTCAAACATACTTCTCATCCCTTAAGGATTGCCTAGAATGTCTGCGTGAGATTGTTGAAGAAGATAAGTTAGAGAAACCTCATGATAATGCAATTGGACATGCATGCCTATATGCCAAACGATCTCAAGAAATCCTAGAATACTTGATCACAATATGCCCAAAGTCCTTAGGTGAGAGAGTTAATCCTTTGATTCCATGTTCGATGCCTATTGCCAAGTATGATATTCATTCGATACCCAATGTCTTGAATGTGAACCTTAGTGTGCCTTTAAGTAGTTCAGATTTCAGATATGTCAATGCTATGAAAGTGAACTCAAGTGTGCCTTCTAGGAGTACAAATCCCAGCACTTCTAGCTTTAAGAAAGTGAACCTTAGTGTGCCTGCATGTAGTTCAGATCCCAGCACATCTAAACATGTGATGCAAAGAGTTGTAAAACCAACTAATGTTCCCATTCCCTCTACAGGAGTAATCAGTGACATTAAAGGGAGCAGGTCAAAGTCTCAAGACAATACAAGGAATGATAGGACCTCGCAAGCTAAGAATGTGCACTGGAAAAGAGTAGAAGAACAATCTAGGAACTTTAAGCTTGAATCGAATAAAATGAATCGTGTTGATTCTAGTATTAGCCATAGGCGTACTGTAATTAATTCAAATTCTGATACTATTTGCAAACCTTGTACTGATGTCTGCTTGAATTCTGTTTCTAATCATGAATGTGGTGTTAATGTTTTGCCTAATGATGTTAATTGTCCAGTTAATGCTGTTAATGCTAAAAAGGCAAAAAGGAAAAAACGAAAGAAAGTTAGAAAACAGTGGACACAGGAAGAACATTTAGTAAGATAGGCTATTATTGGATACCTGTTGGTCATAAGAATAATCAGACAATGCCCACTAGAAAATGGGTGCCTACTGGTAGAACTATTCCCTTAAGAAGTGAGCACACTGTGAACAGGGCTAATACAGACACTAGTACTGCATCAATTCACAATGATTCCAGTGCCTTAATTTCTGATATGAATGCTTCTTTTTCTGATGTGGGTGTTCCAACCATTGTTACTAACCAAATGGAACCCATTCTTGCATGGGGATCCCAATTATCCAGTTATCCACTCTTGTCTGTGTTCAACTGCAGATCGTTCAAATCGTTCTGTGGTACCTGGACTCAGGCTGTTCCAAGCATATGACTGGCGACCGGTCACGGCTCATGAACTTCGTGAGCAAATTCATCGGGACAGTTAGATTCGGGAATGATCATTTCGGTGCTATTATGGGTTATGGAGACTATGCTGTTGGCAAAAGTGTTATCTCCAGGGTTTACTATGTAGAAGGTCTTGGTCACAACTTGTTCTCTATTGGTCAATTATGCGATTCTGATCTAGAAGTAGCCTTCAGAAAACATACCTGCTTCGTTAGAGAACTTGATGGTAAGGAACTTTTAAGAGGTTCACGTGGTTCAAATCTATACACCCTATCTATCGAAGATATGATGAAGTCTTCTCCAATTTGCTTACTGTCAAAGGCCTCTAAAACAAAGTCATGGTTATGGCATCGTCGTCTCAATCACTTGAACTTCAGTACCATCAATGATCTCTCCAGAAAGGACTTAGTTGTAGGTTTACCTAGACTCAAGTATGAAAAGGATCATCTTTGTTCAGCATGTCAATTGGGAAAAAGCAAGAAGTATGCCCATAAACCCAAACCTACTAACTCTGTCACAGAAGTTCTTCATATGATTCATACGGATTTATGTGGACCAATGAGGGTGCAGAATATATTTGGGAAGAAATATGTGTTAGTTGTGGTTGATGATTACTCTAGATTCACCTGGGTCAAGTTCTTAAGGACAAAGGATGAAACTCCTGATATCATCATCAAACTCATCAAACAGCTGCAGGTTCGGCTTAACAAAACAGTCAGAATAATAAGAACAGACAATGGAACTGAGTTTGTCAACAAACAACTCAGTGAATTTTATGAAAGCGTTGGAATCAGTCATCAAAGAAGTGTTCCACGAACTCCTCAACAAAACGGTGTAGTTGAAAGACGAAATCGAACTCTCGTAGAAGCCGCTAGAACAATGCTGATTTACTCAAAGGTTCTAATGTTTCTCTGGGCTGAAGCTATTGCCACTGCATGCTACACACAAAATCGTTCCCTGATTCACACTGTTCATGGAAAAACTCCATATGAACTTGTCCACAACAGAAAACCTAATCTCTCTTTCCTTCGTGTGTTTGGTGCATTGTGTTATCCAACTAATGAGGGACAAGACTTAGGCAAACTTAGAGCTAAAGCAGACATTGGAGTATTTATAGGGTATGCTCCAAACAAAAAGGGATACCGAATCTACAACAAAAGAACCCGAAATATCATGGAAACAATTCACGTTACGTTTGATGAGCTGACTGGTCAAATGGCTCCTGGACAATTCAGTTCTGGACCCACACTTCAAAACAGTCCCATTGGTTCATCCCTTGTTCCAAACTCTTCTCAAGAAACTCTATATGTACCTCCATCTGAAGATGATTTAAAGAAATTGTTTGATCCTATGTTTGATGAACTTTATGATCCAAGTACTAATGAGGTGTCGATTCCTACAACAGAGGCTGCTCATATTCCTGTGAATGAAGACAATCCCTCAGTCTCAGTATCTTTAAGTCAAGAAGCGCCTGTTGCTGATCCTTCAGTCTCATCAACAATTCATCATTCTTCAAATGTACATCATGGAAATATTTCTGGCATCAATGATGAAGTTAATCCCTTTGCTACTCCTGAAGATGCTCCATTCGAAAACATATTTGCTCCTGAATCTTCTTCAGAACCATCTTCTTCAGGAGACATCGACTCTGCTACTTGAGTCCCTCAACAACTACCACATGAACACCTCAGAAAATGGACTCACGATCATCCATTAGACAACATCATTGGAAATCCCTCTCGTCCTGTATCAACACGGAAACAACTTGCAACCGATGCCCTATGGTGTTTCTTCAACTCCGTACTCTCAAAGATCGAACCAAAGGATGTTAAAACTGCTATGAACGAAGACAGCTGGTTCAATGCTATGCAAGATGAAATTCATGAGTTTGATCGACTTGATGTATGGGAGTTAGTACCTGCTCCAGAATGTGCCATGATTATTGCTCTAAAATGGATCTTCAAAGTGAAACTAGATGAGCATGGTGATGTATTGAAGAACAAGGCTCGATTAGTTGCTAAAGGATACCGTCAAGAGGAGGGTATTGACTTTGAAGAATCTTTTGCTCCAGTTGCTCGAATCGAGGCAATCAGAATCTTTCTGGCTAATGCTGCTAGTAAGAACATGGTAGTCTATCAGATGGATGTGAAGACGGCATTTCTGAATGGAGACCTTAAAGAAGTCGTCAATGTCAGCCAACCTGAAGGATTTGTAAATCAAGAGCATCCTACTCACATTTATCGTTTGAAGAAGGCCCTTTACGGTTTAAAGCAAGCTCCAAGGGCATGGTATGATACACTGTCAAAGTTTCTTCTATCAACCAGATTTAGCAAAGGAGCAGTTGATCCAACATTGTTCACCAGGAAGTCAGGCAAACATTTAATTCATGTTCAAATTTATGTTGATGATATTATTTTTGCCTCGACAGACCCAATGGAATGTGATCATTTTTCTAATGAAATGAGTTCAAAATTTCAAATGTCAATGATGGGACAAATGTCATTCTTTTTGGGATTACAAATTTCACAAAGTCCCGGAGGCATTTTCATAAATCAATCTAAATATGCAACTGAGATCTTAAAGAAATTTGGATTTGATTCAAGTGACCCTGTTGACACTCCCATGATTGATCGAACCAAACTAGATGAGGACCACTCAGGGATCATGATAGACCAAACGAAATATCGTAGTATGATTGGATCCCTGATGTACATCACTGCTAGTAGACCAGACATCTTGTTTGCTGTTTGTATGTGTGCTAGATACCAGGCTAAGCCTACTAAAAAGCACCTTGAAGCAGTTAAACGGGTCTTTCGGTATCTCCAAGGAACCATCAATATGGGACTTTGGTACCCGAAAGACACCGGTATGTCACTAACAGCCTATGCAGATGCTGATCATGTAGGGTGTCAAGATACTCGTCGAAGTACATCTGGAGGTGCTCAGTTTTTGGGTGATAAGCTTGTGAGCTGGTCTTCAAAGAAGCAAATGAGTACTTCTATTTCCTCTACAGAGGCTGAATACATAGCCATGTCATCCTGTTGTGCTCAAATCTTATGGATGAGATCTCAATTATCTGACTATGGCTTTGAATTCAACAAAATCCCTCTGTACTGTGATAATAAAAGTGCTATTGCTCTCTCATGCAACAATGTTCAACACTCAAGAGCAAAGCATATCGACATTCGACATCATTTCATCAGGGAACAAGTGGAAAAAGGTGTAGTGGAACTCTATTTTGTGAGGACTGAATACCAGTTAGCAGACATCTTCACCAAAGCTCTTCCAAGAGAACGCTTTGAGTTTATTCTTCCACGACTGGGCATGAAAAGCCTTCAACCAGAAACACTCAAACGTCTTCAGGAGGAAGACGAGGAGTAAAGGTCTATCTTCATCTATCTCCTGTATATATCTATTCGAAAATCAAAATACAAAATTATAAAACTTAAAAAAAAAATCAAATAGAAAAATATAAAACTTTCAAAATCCATAAAAATTTGAAAAATTCGAAAAATCTTCAAAAAATATTGTCATTTTGTCGTGTTTCTCTCGATTCGATAATATCTACGGTCTTGATGTTGTCATTCAAAGAATGACACGGGACTTTAGATGTTGTTCGAATCTTTATAAAAAAAAATAAAAAATAAAAAATAAAAAAAAATAAAAATTCCATGCTGTTCGAATCTTTAGATGTTGTTCGAATCTTTAGATGTTGTTCGAATCTTTCTAAGGAAGAACAGAGCCATGCTTTACCATGACTTTCAAAATTCCATGCTCTGATTCTATAAACCGTTATCTGCTGAAAATTAACTGCTTTGAAAAATAACTCAGTCTCTATTTTTGATAATCATCTGGACTTATTTGTCAAAATATCAATCTCTCAATCAACAACCTATGTCATTGATTGAGGGGGAGAATGATTTCAATTAAATTAAAAAGTTATTTGGCATTCAATTGTTTTCAAAAGATATTCATGCATGTTTTATCAATGGAGTTTAAAGTCTTAAAATCTGATCCTTATCAGTTAAAACGCTTTCATAATCAAGTCACAATTCTCCTTAAAATCTTTCAAAATCAATTTAAATCTATAAGAGATCACAAATCTCAAATGATTTGATAATTGTGATCGGGGGAGAATTTGTGATTTAAATTGGACTTAAACTGAGGATTCAGTAAATGGTTTTACAAGGATGTACATGTTATCCTCCCCGCATGTGACAAACGATTTCAAATTTTCCATTCACATGTTGAGGAGGAGCATCTATCTTACACCTATGACTTGAAACGTGATCATTTATCTCAATGTGCAGGTTCCCTCTAGTATGTGCAAAACTCCTTTCAAACCTCGAGGCACATATTGAGGGGGAGAAAATTTATGGAAACCTCATCCTTCCCGGAAATGCTATATCTACTTGATTTGATCAAGGAAGTGATGGTGATATCTTTTAGAAAAATGGTAATCAAAGAAGTAATTTCTTCCTCTTGCCTCCATGTGCAAAACGATTTCAAACATTTGATGTACATGTTAGGGGGAGCACTTATTCTAAAAATATCAAAAACAATTCAGGTACAAAATGTTTTGATAATATATCACAAGTATCTGGATTGATTTTCAAATGGTTTTCAATTGATTCCAATGGCAGATGAACAATACCAAATAGACCGACCAACTTTACTTTATGTACGGTGATATAAGGATGATAAGGTTAGGTATTGGTTCCCATGATCCGCACTTGGGCCAAAGACGGGATTCCAACTTATTTACCTCCCGATAAACAAAAGTGGGAAAAGAGTAAGTTAAGAAAAATTAAGAAGTTGGGGAAGTCACGAATGCCTCTGAAGTATCGTTCTTGGAACAACCCAAACAAGGTCATGAACGAGATAGAGTCAGGCGTGAGAAGGGTATAGAGTGAAAAGAGGAAAATAGTAGTATGGATTCCTGAAGATGTGATTGATCACCTAACAGGGACCCATCTAGGGAGGCCAAGACCGCCTAGTACCCTTGGTTATGGATTGGAATAGTAGGAATATAGTGGCATGTATTTCATTTCAACCAGCCAGATAAACCATAACAAGTAGACGGTAACCTTAGTTAACTTTTGGTAAACTTTTAGTTAGGTCTATGAACACTATATAATAGTTTTGTAAAACATGGACTT
>BPTQ01000008.1:222411527-222423062 GCA_019973895.1 Chrysanthemum seticuspe | reverse complement strand
TAAAAAAAAAAAAAAAAAAAAATGAGGCGGAGAAAAATGGTGGTTTATTGTCATTTCAGGCAGTAACCCGTTTTTAAAGTAAAGAACAGAGCCATGCTTTATCTTATTTTCCAAATCTCATGCTCTGATTCTTAAAACAAAGGTTTGTCATCTAAAATACAAATGCTTATCCTTCCAAATATTTTTCCGTCTAATGATTCTTCTGAAAAATATTTGCCATCTAATGAAAACTAAATTGCTTTGAAAATACCTCGTACTCTACTACCCGTGTAAATCATTTGTGCTTATCATCTGTCAAAATATCTATCTCTCAATCAACAACTTGTGTCATTGATTGAGGGGGAGAATGATTTTATTCGAATTAAAAAAGTTATTTTTCAAACAATTGGCACGCAAATGAGCGAGGTTTATTGTTGAAAAATCAAAAGGAATAATGTTTTATACAGTTGATTCAAAACCTTTACTAATATTATGTTTTCAAAAGACAATCATGCATGTTTAATCAATGAAGTTTAAAGTCTCAAAATCCGATCATTATCAGTTAAAACGTTTTCATAATCAAGTCACAATTCTCCTTAAAAAGCTTTCAAAATCAATTTAAATCTACAGAGATCACAAATCTCAAATGATTTGATAATTGTGATCGGGGGTGAATTTGTGAGTTAAATTGGATTAAAACTGATAATTCGGTAAATGGTTTTATAAGGATGTACAAGCTCTCCTTCCCACATGTGCCAAACGATTTCAAATTTTCCATGCACATGTTGAGGGGGAGCATCTATCTTAAACCACAAAGATCTGAAACGTGATCATTTTAGTTCAATGTGCAGTCTTTTCCCTCTAGTATGTGCAAAACTCTTTCAAACCTCGAGGCACATATTGAGGGGGAGCAAAAATTTGAAAACCTCATCCTTCCCCAAAATGCGTTTTCTAGTTAATTTGATTAGGGAAGTAATGTTGATATATGTTAGATACTAGAAATCAAAGAAGTTAATTCTTCCTCTTGCCTCCGTGTGCCAAAAGATTTCAAA
The DNA here is from genome assembly GCA_019973895.1 of Chrysanthemum seticuspe. NCBI lineage: Eukaryota > Viridiplantae > Streptophyta > Magnoliopsida > Asterales > Asteraceae > Chrysanthemum > Chrysanthemum seticuspe. The sequence goes on along the minus strand of BPTQ01000008.1, from coordinate 222,422,031 downwards.
CATATGAAGCACATGTTGAGGGGGAGCTCTTTTTCTAAAATTATCAAAAACAATTCAGGTACAAAATGCTTTGATAATATATCACAAGTATCTTGATTGATTTTCAATTGGTTCCAATGACAGATGAACAATACCAAATAGACCGACCAACTTTATTTTATGTATGGTGATATAAGGATGATAAGGTTAGGTATTTGTTCCCATGATCCGCCAGAACCGGAGGGATCTACCCAGGGACAATCTACTACATAGTGTAGAGTCCTTAGGTATGATGAAAAAAGGAGAAAAGTGAGTTATGGGAAGAGTGCGGACTGAGACTGAGCTAGTACTGGAATAAACCCAACATGGTTCTAGTAATGAAGTCTCGGTAAGCACTGAAGGGGTTGAAGAATGAAAAAGAATTGAATGTGAAAAGGGTGAAAAGAAATAACCCTCCATTTATTCAACCTTAGGGCAGAAACCGGGTTCAATTCATACGCTACTGGTGGTTACCAAGGTAACACCGGTATTGAAGACAAGACGTCATGGACCCAGTGACGCACTGCACTACAACTTCCCAAGCCACTCAATTCCTCTTAAAAGGACTTGTTTCATTCTCACGGGGAACCGACATTATCTATCGACTCTCTCTTAGAGATTGTTGATATTGAAGAAGGAGACCCTCTCCCTAGTCTCCGAAATAGGAACCAAATATGCACAAATTGAGTCTAGAGCCACGAGATCATCAATAAATCTCATTAGGACACTTTCAATGAAGACTCTCTGTTTCACACAATGTGGAAAGAGAGATTATATCTTGAGTCCTACGCTGTATCCTTGTGGTATTGCCAGAACATCCGAGTGATATGTAAACATAGTCACAATGAAGATGGAAAGCCTTCTGGAGCCAACATCAAACAAGCTCCTGGTAGGTGGCATGTGAGATCTATTCAATAGATCAACCATGTGACAACTGAACAGAAACAATGGGGCGATTCAATCTTTTGATTCAATCCTGGTTCAAGTTATGGATTGACGAATACCTTTGAAAAACCGGTCGTTGTGCTTAAAAACTCTTTTTCTTTAGCACATCGACCGTGTACGAATATTTCAAATCAAAGGTGTTTATGATTGATAATTGATCTTCATTAAAACCTTTGTTGTATTGCAAAAACCAATTTCTATCAATCAGTGAATCTCAATTCGCTGGTTCACTCACTCCGTGTTGTCTTCTTTGAGACGATCCGGTTTGAGAACAGCTAGAGCAGCTGCGAAACCCTGTCAAGGAAATTCTTCGGAATTATACCTGATCACAGGCAGTACATGTACTGATCAATGGGGAACCGTGGGCCGTGTACCTCAATTTAACGAAAGTGATCAAAGACACTTTCGTGCACTTTATTGCTAACTGTTGTATGCAGGTACACCCGACGTTTGCAGCTGATCAGAATGAAGCAGTCAATCCATAGCCGCATGCTCACTCAACACATTCATCTCGAAAGAAATCATGATTAGTGCATCAATGACTCTGATATTTTGACTCCATGCTTCTGCTACGCTGCTGCCAATATCATGAATCAATAAAAGCTTCCGCTACTTTGATGATATTACATCATGATCCAGAATGTGAGCATGCCGGTCCAAATGTCACAACATCACATAATACCAACACCACAATGGAAGAGTCAAAGATTTATGTTAGCCGATGATCTCAATACTGGCTCAAAGCTCATCATCACGTGGATCAGTTAAAGACCTCCACTTGAATTATCCAAACATGCAAAACATGAAGAATCAAAGACTACGAGCTACTGAGCAAAGGACTTAATCAAGAATCATCGAGCAATCTAATGTAATATCTGTTTGTATTCATTGTAAATTGAGGTGACCTCCCTTAGGGGGAGATTGTTAGGAATTAGAAAATTCAGTCGTTAAAGAGTCGGTCACCTCAAGTATATGTATTCGTTAGAAAGCTCGTAGTCGTAGTCTAGTTATATTATTAAGTTGTTTGTCTTGTAACACCGTGGAGGACGGACGGGTCTTTACCCACTGTATGCCTGATCCATAGCCCGTAGGTGGCGTTTGTTTGTAAGAAACTATAAATACCCTCTACCTCCCAAGGTAGAGGGTTGGAGCTTCAATACCATTTTTCTTTGTTTCACATAGTTCCCAACTCTATTCCATTTCTCTCTCTAGAACTTTCTCTCTCTAAACTACTTGAACGCCCACTTTGATTATGGTTTAGTGTGTTTGTGAAATCCTATATCCTACAATATCTGAACAAGGCATATATTATAAGGTTACAAAATGAGAAAAATGAGTAAAAGATATTAGTAAAAAATAACTTGCAATTAAGGTAATTGTTCTTGTTTCATCTTCAATCATAATATTGCCATATTGTATATCATTGTGGCAAAAGGTAACATTTTCCTTGCTTGGTGACAACTCCTTTTCCAATGCGTCAAAAGGCAACATTAGAAACCCCATAATTTCGTACTTCACTGTCATGAGTGTAGAGATGTCAAAGGGATCAAACACCAATACCATATGGGATTAGGAATAAAATCTGCGAGAACTACTTCTTTGAACTATTTGGCTGAGGGACATCACCTTCATCTTCTGCATTATATGTACAAAGAATAAGATTGTCCCCAATCAGCCACATTATCGGCAGCAATATCTTCAAATGCATGTTTTTCCATATCGCATGCCCTACAATATATCAGATAATTTGTAAATTTAATTGAAATTTGAGATGTGATTCATGTTAACATAGCAGTACCAAGAGGAAAGTATATCCTCCCTTGACTATGACTTTTTGTGGTCAAACAAACTACATATAACTATTAAAAATGATATGGATTTGTCTACAACTTTACATCTGAATGAATATTTTACATTATAAGGTAAAAAATGACAAACAGTTTACCATCTGCCATTGTCTCATAGAGAAAAATCGAGAAGTTCAAAGCCATACATGAGTCTGATTGGATTAGTAGGCGGAAGATCTGATTCGGTAATAGAAGTTTCAGCCTGAAATATGATAAGTAAGCCAACTAATCGAACTGTTTCAGTTTTAAAAAAGTATCAAGGAATTTATAATATTAATAATAACCTTATAAACGTTTTGTAACTGAGATGTAGTCTCTTTCCGATCTGCTTCTGATTTAAATTCAGCCAAGTAGCTATAGTAATCACCCTTCCTGTAAACATTTGTAACAAAAGGGTCTCATCACAAATATGGTACTCAAAATGTCTTATCATCTATGAAAGTCACAATTTATTATAGAAGATAGAAGCTTCTCCAGTTTTTATGATGGTAGCAAGTAATCATCAATTGTTAAGAGTATGTGATTGCATTTCACAGTAAGTTCATCTCCCACCCTTCTCAAAAATTGTAATAGAAATCTTAAAAAACATTGTCAACTTTTTATAACATAATATAAACCTAATTTACTTCTAATATACCTCTACAAAGGTACAACTGAAGACAACACAAAACTTCTACCAAGCAAGTTAAACATGAAACTAATTACCACTCAAATTTTCCATAATCAGAATGCTCGGTAGAAGTTTCACGACTTAAGTCTTCTTCCTCTTCTTTAACACTAAATAATTGACTTATTTCACTATCACAACATAACAAATATTCAACCCGCACATCCATCGAATCATCAACAACATAAAAACATTACCTTTCTCAACGAAAGCCTAATTGATGATTGGTGATGTAACTATTGCATTGAGGGCATCTTCTACTCTCAGTTTCTTTTCCTTAAATTCGGTTTATGTTTGTGCCCCAACTCAAAACACACTTTTAACTTGAGAAAAACGAATACTTCTACAATTAGCTAAAATTAAATCGTGGAAAATTAAAACAAGCCTGGATAAAATTGACTCGATAAGATCATTTGGCGATTCTTTCAACTAATCTTCTTTCTCATAGTCATGCTTTTCGGCCGGTAACATTAGGTTCTTTACTTATCAACATATGCTTTCATTTTCCGCCAGTTTTTGAATAATATCACACTTTCAGTAACTTTAAACTTGAGAAAAACGAATACTTTTTTTTTACCCTTTTATCTTTGTTTTACCCTTTTATCTGAACATAAACATCTTTGTTTTACCCTTTTATCTTGTTGTTTGAGTGTTTGAATAATATCACACTTTCAGTAACTTTTGACCCGTTTTACTTTTTTTGACCCATTTCAATTGTTTCTTTTTCAAATTAATTATTTTGTTCTGCCTACTCGGCTCGCGGAGTCGATAAAATGACCCAAACAGACCCGTGCATAAGTCACAATACAATAAATGTATAAGCATATACCTTATCTTGCTCTGTAACTTTACTATCGAAAATATCCTACATTTTTAGTTTAGCATCAATAATCCACAGCACAAAAACGCAATAACATAAAACCAAAAATGCAACCACAATATATGTACTCACTACGCGCACCAAAGCTTACCTATACCAATCTCGAGCGTTCCCTCATCCATGCCGGTACTCTTTTCTGCAGCTCCTATCCTGCATATTATTGAGATTGTTTGATTAAGAAAAAATGCATAAACACTGGAGTGGAACGTAAGATACTAATTTCACTATCTAACACTACTTATAAACTAAAAAAACCCAATTATAAGAGGGATGTTTGTGTCCCTTTTATGTGAAATTTTCATGTGCTAATTTACGTCTACCCGCTTTGCTGCTTTCATTTTTCGCCAGCTTTCAGAACATGTCATCATCTTTTTCCGACCCTTTTATCTGGCGCTTTCATTGTTTGAATATTATCGCACTTTCAGTAACTTTTGACCCACTTTAATTTTTTTACCCATTTGAACGGTTTCTTTTTCTACTTAATTATTTTGTTTTACTTATTCGGCCTGCGGAGACGATAAAATGACCCAAACAGACCCGTGCAGAAGTATATCGTGCATAAGTATATAGGTCCATAAGAAAAATACGTTTTCGTTGTTTATTGAATTTTCCAAGGTTTTATTGTGATTAGGTTATGATTTCGATGGGGGTGTTGGACTGCTGGGCTTTGCGTTTTGGAAATGTCTTTGGTTATTGCTACTTGACGTCACAATACAGTAAATGAATAAGCATATACCTTATCCTACATTATTTTACCGGGTGGAAGACCCTTTACCAAAAAAAAATATCCTATATTTTCAGTTTAGAATAAATTACCAAAATGCAATAACATAAAAACAAAGATTATATACCTACATTTTCAGTTTAGAATAAATTACCAAAAATGACTCTTTCTCCTTACCTTCACAACAGTCAAAGAAAGCTGACTTTTTGGGGCAGGTTTTTCTTCTTCATTCCTACATGACCGAGCCAAATGGCTCAAAATCCCTCGGGCAACTTCTGGAGCGGAAGACTTGTGTGACCTGAACCTAAGAAGAAATTCCTTCAATTCATGCACCTTGTTTTAATCATTTCCGTTACAAATCCTGCAAACAACAGTATACATTAGCCAATAAAGAAGATTGCACTACTGGTAACAATAAACGAACTGTTTTAGGAGATGAAGATTTTAATAGGCATCCTCTGGCTCACGTTAACTTATGGACTCATGGGTGATTACCCTTACCCTCCTCAATTTATCTACTTGTACAAAAACAAAGAAAAAGCAAACATGGCAGTGTCTTATGATATGTGTTACTACCTTCTACATAGATTTCATTAAACCCCCTGCACTCGATTACCAAAATGCTATAGGTATCTTTTCATAATGCATGTCTATAATTATTAAAAGTAAGCAAGACCCTCACTAATAGTAACTTACATAACACATTACTACAACTATCAATAAAAGAAGCAAATACCCGCAAAACATCAGTCAGACTCTCACACAAAAGACAAATCCAAAAATGAGCCCATCGTGGAAACAAAATCCATTAAAAAAATAGGCCTAATAGGTAACAAACACGGAATATATGATGAATCACATAATAGAAATTTGGAGTTCTTCAAAGCTAAAGTCTTACACTACTCATTGTCGGACTCTCACACAAAAGACAAATCCTAAAATTTCAGTCACACCCATTGCGTAATTGTCCAATACAACATAAGTTTCCCATATAACATCTCAAACTTTCAAATATACTAATATATCTCTAATATTCACCTTCAATAATGACACTTTTTGCACTTCTCATAGGACCTTGCCAATCTTGTGGCCATTTCTAAACTTCATCATCATCACACTAATATCAAATAGAGTTTCGTAATTTGAGGTGATTGTGGAAAACTAGAAGGGGGGGTTGAATAGTTTTACCAATTTAAAACTTCCTTTTAAATATTTAGATCGACTTATGTCAATCTATTTGGTTGTTTATGTTGGACGTTGATAGATAGATATATAAACATGTAATGAAAGATAAAGAGTAAGAAGCACATCACTACGACACAAGTTATTTATAGTGGTTCGGCTACAAGGACACATTCCTTGCCCTACTCCACTCCCCGAGTCACCTACTCGAGAGTTTTTAAACACTACACCAACTCCTTATGGCGGAGAAGCCTTCACAACGTCGCTTAACCTTTTTCCGGTACAAAGCTAAATACCGAGTTCTTTCACACCAAGGCGAACCACACCTAACACAACGTCGCCTACCCTTTATACGGTGCTAGGCTAACCACCGATTTCTTTCACACCTTAGGAGAACTAATCCTATCACAACGTCGCCTACCCTTTATTAGGTACTAGGCTAAGCACCTAGTTCCATTAAGAAGGAACTACTACCCTTCACGACACAACACCTATTATCAAGGAGATCTACTCCTTGTTACAACATCGTCAAGGATATCACCATCCTTGTGAATAAATAAACACCTATATGTATAACGATGCACCTCATCGATTATACGACCTAAGCATTCTTCCCAAATGCTACTTGATTTGATTCTTCGGCATCCTTCACTAATGCCTTTGACACTACGCTTGGCATCCTTCACTAATGCCTTTGTCTTGATACCTTAAGCATTCTTCACTAATGCTTTGACGCGGATGATGAGCATCTTTCACTAATGCTTTCATCTTGACACTTTCAGCATTCTTCACTAATGCCTTCAACCCAATCATCTATGGAGAAAGGTAGATCTATCAACAAGAGAACCTTCGTTGTCTTGATGATGACGAAGCATGGCAACTCATGGACTTGAGCTTGCACGTCTTCAAGATGTGGTGATCTTTCCTTTAAGAGGAACCTAGAAGATCACACAATAACAAAAGAGAAAAGCTACATAGATCTCTTGGATCTGAGGTTAGAGGGTTGGAATACTTGGGGGAAGTATGTGTGTAAAAGGGATGATTAGAAAGGAAGAAATGGCTCTCTATTTATAGAGGAATTTCTCTACTGTTTCCCCGGATCCCACGGATCCCTTCCACTTGGGATCCGGCTAGCACAAAGCTAGGGATCCGTGGTCCGCTCTTCTTTTCCCATGGGTATTTTGGGTTATGGGTCATGGGTCATGGGTTATGGGTTGATCCATGGTTTTCTATCTAGATACAATGTACCTTAAGGATACATTGAACTTGTGTAAGTGGTATATATAAAACTATGGGTTATGGGTCAAAACCATTTGCTAGTTTTTTATCTATTTAGTATATACTTGCTTTTACCCATTTTAGTATATACTTGTTTTTACCCATTTTAGTGTACTTAATATAAGTATGTATTAACCCAATATGTAAACACTAGTTGTTGTACATATGTATCTAACTCATAGAATTATTTAAACTTGTTAAGCCAATATGTAAACACTAGTTGTTGTACATGTGTATCTAAAATATAAAATCACTTAATCTTGTTATAGTGTTTTATGTGAAAACGTAAGTGTGTTAGAAAACTATTAGTTCAAACCATTTACGTATTTTATTTGTTTCGTTAATATGATTTTACTTTTGTTATCGACAAAACATTAGAAGATCGTAAAATATAAATAAACGTTTTTACGGCTTATTTGTATTAACAATATCCCCCTTTTTGTTGATGACAAAACATAAAATTATTTTAAGGACAAGCTAAAATTTGTAAACGTTTGAATTTGTAGTTTTTACTTTCTTCTCCCCCTTTTTGTCGAAACAAAAAGTGTTTGAAGAAACTAACACAATTTTTATAAGAAAAATTATAAAAGATGTAACGAGAGCAAGTGACGGGAATGGTACTCGTCTTAACTCCCCCTTGACGAGTCCATCCCTTTGAAAAAGGCCGTCAAGGACATAATGTAAAATAAGCTACTTGTGTTTGCAATTAAGTTTGCAAATGGTTCGTCTAAGTGACGAAAACGTGCTCTCCCTCGAATATTGCAAAGTTGCAATGGGGTATCATGAAGTGTAATCCAAAATTGGATTAAGTTGCAAATGAATTTGCAATAATGTTTGACACAAAGCTCCCCCTAGCTTTTATGGTGTCAAAATCTTCATGTGTTATTTTGAAAATCTACAAAGTAAAGGTTAGAAAAACAAGAGTATAGTGCATAATTTCCTGCAAAAGAGACTCAAGTTAGTAGAAATTTGTGCTTCTGTACCACGGATCCCACGGTTCCCTTCAAAGAAGGATCCGTCTAGTTATCAGGAAGGGATCCGGCTATCTGTTCCAGTTTCTTCAGCAGTGAAGAAATGTCAAGGAGTGCAACTTGAGGGAATGAGATAAATGTACAATATAACAAGCACAACATACATAATAATCATGGCATAAAAGTATTCATTCAATAAAACAAGAGATACACAACCAAATCTCTAAAAACTAAGAGAATGAACTTTAGCCACATAAGTACTACTAATACTAATCTTATTTCGGGATTTAGAATGTGACAATGTGCTTAAGTCTAGGGATGGGTGGACTTGTTGAATTGATCCAACTTTGCAAGAAGATGATTGAACATGAAATGTATCTCATTTCATACTTCTTGAACAAGTCCTTGAGTTTTTAGACAATTTGGGCAAGTATTGTCTTGGTTTGGCCCCGAAGGAAAAAGGATGTTTTGAGGGGGCTCAATGTGTGTTTGAGGGTCTTCATTTTGAGAAGTAGGTAGAGGTTCTAAAAATGAGGGTGGTAATGGAACTTCTTCCATATGATCAAGGTTGTTCCTTGTTTCCCATGATGGGCTAGTTGGTGTTGTAGGTGGTTCCCGATTCAATGAAAAGGTTGGTGAATGGGAGGTTCTTGGTGATGAATGAAACAATGAATATATGTTTGGATGCGGAAGAGGCTCATTCAATGAGTGTAGTCCATTCTCAATGAATGAAGGTTTTGATGGCTTGCTAGAACTATCCATGTTAGGTTTGGAACTAGATGATCCCTTTTCTAGTTGGAAGGATTTGATGCTAATCCTTGCGGTTCTCTTAGCTTTTGTTGATTGGGTTTGTTGAGGTGAGATTCTAGCACTATTATCTCTTACGGATGATGATTCGGTGGATGGGAAATCCTACCATTTGTGGGTTTAACCGGAGATGATTCGGTTGAGGAAATTTCGTGTACAACACGAGAAAGTTTCTAGGGTGGTTCTTGGTTGGATGAGTTAGCACTAGGAGCTTTCCTCATGATGAAATGACCAAGGAAAAGGTTTCTAAATGCTAAGAATTATGTTGTGTTCGATGACTAAGGGATTCTAGCAAGATGACTTATAAAGGGAAGGATTTAGCAAGTGCATTCAAGACTTAAGTCTCTAATATCCTTTGGAATGTGATGATTAGCATGCACAAGAGTCAACTTTAGAGTTTTACTGATCTAGGGACTTAATTAGGATGAGGTGGAGTGTTCAAGTTAGCAAGATGAGCTTGAAATGATTGTTCTAGCAAGAGTTGACATAAATCTGTCACCCGGATCCTACGGTTCCCACCAATGGGGGATCCGTCTAGGCTAATCCTAGGGATCCGGCTCTCAGCAACTAGGAAAGGATAGAAGTGATGTTTGAAAGGTCTAAAGCCTATACCTTTTTGAGTGTTTCAGTTCTCCTAAGTGTCTTTAAATGGAAGGGTACTTTAAATGTTCAAGGGTAATGAGTGATGTAGCTAATGATTGCCTTATATGGAAGAAATTGGAACTTTCGTGAGTACCAATGAATGAACAAAGATGACACTAAAATCTTGAGAGTGTCAAATGGAGCTAAATGATCCTAGTGACCAAATAGTGACTTAGGATAATGTCTTGGAGAAGATCCTAAAGGTTTTAAGGTGGAAGAACTAGAATTTGATCCATTTCGACCAATTTTGAGGTAAGGATGATTATGATCAATTTTGCCATAATTGAAAGATTTCTAAGTCTAGATGTGAGGGATCATGTGAGAAATAATGAGTGATCCAGAGAGCGGAAGAGTAATGAGTTTAGGTGAAACGATAGATCGAAAAGCACTTTGAGTGTGATCCTTAATGAGCTATGAGTGAGTGTGAAGCTTACTAAGCTTGAGAAGGACTTAAGAGATCCTAAGGTATTAAGTTCAGCTAGTGTGAAGTAGTCTAGGAACATGGTTTGAGGTGTAAAGGATTGAAACTCCACTTCTATTTGC
>BPTQ01000008.1:222380877-222407917 GCA_019973895.1 Chrysanthemum seticuspe | reverse complement strand
CATAACTGATCTGAATTTGTTTGTAGGGTCGTAAATATACAACCTTCCGGTAATTAAACCTATGTAGGGTTGCACTCGCAACCTCCTTGTAGGGTCGTAAATATACAACCTTCCGGTAATTAAACCTATGTCGGGTTGCACGCAGCAACCTCCTTGTAGGGTTATAAATATACAACCTTCCGGTAATTAAACCTATGTAGGGTTGCACTCGCAACCTCCTTGTAGGGTTGTGCTCAACAACCTTCTGGGAACACCACTGTAAATATGATGGGATGTATCCAAATTAATGGCCTTCCAACATATAAATATTGGGATGTTCCTCCAACGACGCACGTTGGGCTGTATCCAAATTAATGGCCTTCCAACATATAAATGCTGGGATGTTCCTCCAACGCTCACGTTGGGATGTATCCAAATTAATGGCCTTCCAACATATAAATGCTGGGATGTTTGTTTAAGTCTAGTCAATACACACACCAAGTCTAGAGTATAAGTAATGTTGTTTGGCAAAAGAGTTTAAATGTTTTGGCCGGCTCCCGCAGGAGTTAACCGGTTGCTAAAGTATGTATGTTGATGCATGATTGAAAACAAGTTTAGTACATTAAGGCACATATCGCAATAAACCACACATAATGTTCAAAGTGTATAAGAAGTATATTGTAACACAATTGTATAAATGGTTTGAGTATTCGCAAGAGTGAAATAAGTATTTAAGCATGTATCTCCCCCAAATAGTTTGTAAAACAAATAAGTAATAGAAAGTGGGGCTACGAACTCACCTGGTACGATTGATATGCTAACAAAAATGAAGTGCACGAAAGTGAGGCTCGGAAACTATCCGCGACCTAAAATGAATGTTATGACTGAGTGATGATATGTTGTCATGAATGTGTGATACAATGTTGTGCATGCATTTCGTATGTTATTTATACCATTTGCGAGTTTTGAAAATATTACTTATCGTCGAAAAATACTCGTTTGACGTCTTGACCCTTCAAAAATGACTTTACATGTTTTTACGTCAAAATGTCATCCTACAATGGTTTTATAATGATTTTTGGTGAAATTACCACTTTTCGTCGTAAAACAATGTCGTCGGAATATTCATGAAATTAACAAAAATGGCTTCGGAAAACTAGCCGTAAAACGGTGTACGTCGATCGTTAGAGAACGAACTCGACGGTTTTGGAAAGTTTGTATCGATATCTAAAAGTTTCAGTTCAGGAGTTTTCGTCAAAAAGGTCTCGATCATAAAGATATTAATGGCTAAAGATGGTGGTTTTTGTGAATTGTGTGCAGAAATAAGTTTCGGCCAATGTTTGAACATCCGTAAATAATTTACTATAACTCCGCTTGACAAACGGCTTTTTGTTTTGAAAAATATGGCCGGTGAACTTGATTTTACTAGAAGACACTTCGTTATAAAAAGTTTTGCATCATAGTTAAAAACAGCCGCAAACATAGCCTTTACGGCTAATGAAATACTTGTAACGTAAAAATAATATAGTTTTTCAGAAAATAATACTTACGGCAACTTTATGAAAACGTGCATATATTTGTCGTTTCAAGTCCGTTTTCTACGTAAAATATGTCCTTAGCTTCGTATCGAAGTAAACTAATATATTTTTGATAAGTCGAAATAATTTGTGAAGCTTAAGGCTCGTTTTTGACCCGAAAATACTAAAAACAGCAAAGCTGAATTTTCTGAAAAGTGTACGTTTCGTCGTCAAACTTTAAAAATTCACCACGGCTTCGTTATAACTCCGTTTTTATCCGTTCAAAAGGCCACGGATTCGTTTTAAAGTATATTTTCTAAATCTCAAGACCAAAATGTCGTACCATCAGTGGGTTTTTCCAGAATTTCGTTTTAAGGACAGAACGTAAAATATAGTTTACGAAAATAGTTTTTCTCGGACAAAACCTATTCTAATCCCTTCAAATCAACTCCAAAGCTAATCTAATCCTACCATACACCTTCTTAGGGTGTCATGGGTTCCTAATCACCATCAAGACCAAAGAATACCATGGGAGTAATTATAGGATGACTATAAGTATATATATAAGTTCTAAAATCATGAAATAAATGGTATAAATCACATAACATGCATATGAGCTCCAAAAATGTAAAGAAACTTATGAAAATGAAGAGGAAACATAAGAATGATAAGAATATGCTTACTAGTGAAAATGAAGAGGTGTAGGTAACAAAGGATTAACTTAAATATCCTTGGTTTTTATTTCAAAACCATGAAAAGGATATGATCTAGGTTGATAAAAACACTTGAACTTTGCAAAAATCTTTTGATCCCTTGCTTTTCTTGATGAGGCCGGTTCTATGAAGCCAAAGAAGAGAGAATTTTGTGTTTAACACTTTGAGAAAATGAGGTGTATGTGAAATAATTGGAGTTATAAGACTTTTGAGGTGAAGAAACAAGAAATCAATAAACCATACATCCATTTAAGACTCACCCTCCCCTATGGCCGGTTTCTGGGGGAGGGTTGTCTACCCAATTATATTTTTTTTTTAAAACTTTGCAACTTGTATAATTTTTTGTATAATTTGTGTATATATTGTAAAGAAAGTGTAAGTATTAATCAATTTATAAGGTAAATGGGAATTTGTGGTACAAGTAAGTTTTTAATAAATCAAACTAGAATGTATTGAGGTGATAAAAATTGTAAAAATACTTTCCTTGTGAAAATCGGGTGATAAAATAATTATCGTAAGATTTTTAAGAAAAACGACGTAATAATTAAACGTTAACGATTAAAATACCAAATAAATTTGAAACACTAGGAAAACTAAAAATATAGTTTTTATGAACTAAATGTGAGTTTAAAAATACCTCGGGATCATTTTTGAAAGTAATGGATTAAATATTTAAAATAGTAACTCACGCGATAAAGATTATTAAATATAAAAATTACGCGTTGAAGGTGAAATGAAATGTCGTGAATGTACTAATGAGATGCACATGATGTCAATGAAATGTAGACTAATCTTAGTCCATATAAAATATTCGTGATGTCATGATCATGAATTCGCCGCTAAACCTCCAAGGTTACGCGAATTTGAAACAAGTAAACCAAGTTTACTATAAATGTTGAAATAATGAAACATGAATTGTGTCGAGAAATGACCTGAAAGTACGGGTTGTCACACCTTTTTCTGCAAGATAAGGGTTAAAACCTCCATAACCAACGTAAACAAATAGGGAGATAACGGGTCTCCTTGTCTAAGACCACGCTTACCATTGAACCAGCCATGAAGATCACCATTAACACATATAGAATACTATGTAGATGATACACAAACCATGATCCATTCGACCATTTTGTGATGGAAACCAAAACCGACCAGAATTGACTTAAGAAAAGCCCAGTCGACCGTATCATATGCTTTTTGAATATCCACTTTAAAAGCACATCTAGGCGAACCTCTCCCTCTATGATAATTTCGCATAAGCTCTTGGGTAAGCAATATGTTATCAGAAATACGCCGCCCAGGAACAAACGCTGATTGATTAATACTAACCAAAGAACCAAGACCCTCTTTAATGCGATTAGCAATAATTTTACTAATGCATTTATATAGAACATTGCAACACGAAATAGGCCTATAGTCATTAATCTTAGCAGGGGTAGACACTTTAGGAATCAAGGATATAATGGCGTGATTGATTTCCTTCAGAATCTTACCATTAGTAAAAAAGTCCCGAATAGCACCCGTAACATCAATACCCACAATATCCCAAGCTTTCTTAAATAAGGCAGCAGTCTAGCCATCAGGACCTGGGGCTTTATCATCTCCCATCGAGAACAAAGCTTCCCTAATTTCAGCATCCGTAACATCACGAACCATATAATCAGCCCTATGCTGGTCAAGGACATTAGAGAATAAATCATGATCCTCTAGAGGACTACAATCCCCTTCAATACCAAGAAACTGCTCATAATGAGAAACAAACGCCCCTGCAACCGCATTATCTTCATACAAAACATTATCCGCATCTCGAACCAATTCAATTCGATTACGAGCACATTTACTTTTAACAATATTATGAAAATAAGCCGTATTAGAATCACCTGCATGGAGCCATTGAACTTTAGATTTTTGCTTAAGAAATCTCTTTTCATCAAGGGTAGCCTCCTTAAAGGCAAGAAGGTAATGAGCATGCTCATCACAAAGGGCTGAATTGAAAGGATCCTTATCAATCGCCATTTGGACCTCATCTAATTCCTTACGAATATTATCAACCTGCGCATGAAGATTACCTTGATTGTGTAACATTTTACGAAAAGGGGATTTCAGCCCCTTCAAACGTTTAACAACACGATACATAGCACAACCATTGACATTAATATTCCACCCCGAGGTAACCGTGTCAAGAAAGCCCTCTTTTTGCACCAGAAAGTTAGAGAACTTAAAAGGTTTGGGTGTGAGCTTGGCCACATGAGGAATACGAAGCACACAAGGAGAATGATCCGAGACACGATAAGGTTGGAAGATAGTAAAAGAACCCGGGAAAGTATCACAAAACTGTAAATTGCCCATAATCCTATCAATTTTCTTCAGAGTTCCCTTAGAGCCTTCGGTTTTTGGTTCCATGTAAAATGAAGCCCAGTTCTGTTAACATCCGCAACCTCCATACTCTGAACACAATCTTTAAATTCACGCATAGCAATGTCAGGAGTATAACCACCACTTGAGTGATCTTCCAATAAAACCAGCATAAAACCAGCATGACAAACAAGATTGCTCCAAAGTGCACGACGATTAATGTAATAGTTATCTGCATACACAAAAGAACAAAATAGGGTTTTGTTGTCTGCACGGATATTAACCTGCACATGAATAACTTGGTTAGTTTGAGACATAATCATCACATCAACAATGTCATCATTCCAACCAAGAATAATACGAGACCCCTTATCACAAAGACTACCATTTGACTTCCACTTCCATCGACGACACACATTACGACATGTATCATACACCACAGAAGCATCCACATGAGATTCCAAAACCGCACACACACTAAGATTATTTTCATTTACAACCTGCCTAACCTCTTTTTGTTTAGGGGAATGGTTTAAACCCCTTATATTCCACGAGGCGATACTAAACATCAGGAACATTCATAACAGGAGTGCTTGCCCCCGGTTTATCAAATAAATTGCCTGATTCATCGAACACATTTTCAACCACATCATCCTCATCCAATTCTTTATTATCATCAACATCATCATCAGTAGCCAAAGAACCAAACGGGTTAGATGTAGTCACATTAGCGGCCAAAGTTGGGTTACTAACTTTAGGTGTAGGATAGTTAGTACTATGAGTAATATTACGAGCAGGTTGGCTATCCTTATTCACCTCAGCATTTAGGACAGTAGGTCTAGAAGTATTATGTGAAGTAGAAGGACCTACTGGGTTAGACGTAGTCACATTTGGGTTAGGGGGCTGACCCGCACTAGTACTAGCAGTTCCTAGTTGGATGGTTAAGGTCTTTTGTAACAAACCACAAGGTTGCGTGTTCGAACCATCTAATTCTGCTTCAGTTTTTAAAACTCCCTCTAGGGGCGATTTTTTCAGCCTCCTCTACCCCTATCATTCCGGCCAAATTCAACCACTAATCCGCCTCTCTATCATTCTTCTGAGTGATATGCAATCGGATTTTCTTGGTTTTTAATCACTAGGTAGAGGAGGGTTTCTGAAATAGTCCTTATTATGTTCTTCAATCGAATTATTTAACCCTAATTCTCTTTATCATTCTAAATCGATTGTAGGGTTATTATTCGTTTCTTATTCTCTAATCGCACCTCTTATTGTGACTATCATAAGTCGGTTTTAAATCGAGTTAACTTATTATCAGGGTCGATTAGGTTTTGATGAAACCCTAACCAATTTTGCGATCTTTATTTTAGGGTTTCGCTGGTGTTTCAATTCGTCCCTAATATCCTTTATCATATGTCGGTTATTACTGATTTATATATATAAGGGGTCGATTTGAGGTGGTTTGTTCTTAACGATTATTAAGAAACCTTTTTTAGGGTTTTGATTTTATGAATGGTATGTGATGTTTGAATCTGGTTGTTGCGATGAATGCATGGTTGTTGTGGGTGGTTTATTCCTGGACGTGCCTACATGGTGATGGGTTATTTGTACGTGGGTTATCTATGGGAGAGATGTTTCTTGACCGATCTGTTTTGGAAGATTGCATGCTTTTATTTTCTTCATCAGATCGAGTTTTGGTTATGATGCAAGTTAGGGTTCGTTTGAGCCCTATTGGTATGCTTATTGCGATCAGTTCTATTTGATGTTTGCTGCTATCATTGCTTTTTGGGACTGATTTAGGCTGCTGGTTTGCATGGTTGCGATGTCTATAATGGAAGTTAAGTTTTTGGGGACTCTTGTTCAAAACCCCATGTACACGATCACGGATCAGTTGCACTCTTATTCGTCTATGGGTCTTGTGATTGTCTATGCTGGATGTTAGGGTTTTTAAATCCTATTTTCATACGCTACTGGTCATCATGCTTGGTTTTTGTGATTTGTGTTTGGTTTTGCATCTAAACATACACCGTTGGAGCAAGTTTGCTTGCTGCTCTATCCGTGGTTTTAGAGTCTTTCACCAACCTTTGTGTGAAATTTGTGAACTAAATCTCAAGATTGATGATCCATGAGTGGGCAAGTTGGAGGATTCTTCATGGAAGTTAAGGTGGACCGCCATAGTGATATAGAAGGCTCAAGTGATTTTCTTGAGTAGTATTGTATATTTTTATGTACTTTTGTCATTATTGGTAGGTTCAGTTTATTGTAAGTTATAAGAATGGTGTGTCATTCTTATATTTGAGTCTGTAAGTGTCCTAAGGGACTGAGGTGAGGGATATCACCCTCATCTTATGTACCTCAACATTTTTTGGAGTAATGAATTTTACCGGGGTGAATTAACCCTTTTACCCAAAAAAAAGGGGTGGAGACAGGTTTAGGCCTATACTGCATATTTTTACCAACAGGAACCCCATTAAATAAATTACCACTTCTATTATCCTTAGCATTCTTTTTAGCTTTACCCTTTTTCCCAACCATTTGAAATCCATCATTATTTTCCTCCACAACTGGTGCAGTCACAACTTTCTTAGGACAAGTATCAACAGAATGACCAAAGATCGAACAAACATCACATCTAGGAGGTTTCCATTCATATTCCACCCTAATTGTTTCAGAAGGGAAGCCAAGTCTATCCATGTATGGGACCCCCACAATAATAGAATCCTTAAGGGGAGCATGAGAATCAATTTCAATTAAACAACGAGTAAAACTACTCCTACCCCAAGAATCAATACACATAGATCTAGTATAGGAATCAAGCATAATAGGCTTACCAATATGTGTCGCAATAATACTAATACCATCCTCAGAGAATACCTGTAATGGAACATCGTGAAGCTTAACCCATACCGGGATACGGGTTAATTCCTCTTTCGTCACACTAGTGCTCATGGTCCACTTCTTTAGAATAATAGGGCTGTTTTTTATCATCCACGGACCTCCTTCTAAAACAGCCTCCAAGCCAACCTGAGAGTCAAACTTAAAGAAAAAGAAGCCTTTTGCATTCATCATGATACGTTTTAGACCATACTTAGCCCAATTGTTGCGGACAAAATATTCAACCACTGGGAATGCAATACGCTTGCCAATGAAATATCCATACAAGGTGTTATCAAATTTAGTGCTAATAGTTTCAACCACCGTAAGAGGAATGGATACGTCAACACCACTAAAAATATTATCAACAGTAATAGCACGAAAGTTAGACTTACCTTTGACAGGAGTAGACTGATTACCCAAAGTGGAACCAGAATGTGATCTACTAGTAACTCCCACGTAAGATGGAGTTTGCTTAATTTCAGATGTTTGAACAATCGGGCTCTCCTTATTATCAGAATCATGTGTCACTAAACCTTTGAACTTCCCAGCATGGCTAGCCACACGAGTCCCATCACCATCAGGTAAGTTACACTCATTGTTCACAAATGTTGCAAAAATCGTGAATCGGTAGTCGGGCGGTCGACCACCCTGCAGCGAGTAATCGGTTAAGTCGGGATTAATCGGTGATTAATCGGATTGGCATTTCCTGCAATTTTTTAGTATTTCTGGAGACCAAACTAAAAATCTTAACTGATTCTAAGCCTCATATGTTTCCAAACCTCAATAAAAGGCTCAAATTCTGATTATGATGCCCATTGTGCGTTATAAATGAAATATATGATCCCCAAATTAAGTAGAATGCCTAAATTATTATTTTTTTAAAAATGACCGATTTGCCCGATTAGGGTGATTTTTTACCGATTCGGCCAATTTTTGACCGATTCAGCCGATTAATCAGCCGATTCGGCCGATTTTTTGACTGCTTAGTGTCGATTTTTTTCCTAGGCCGATTTTTCGATCGATTTTTGAAAATCGACAAGGTACTCGGCCGATTAACGATTAATCGGCCGAGTTGACCGATTTTTGCAACATTGTTGTTTACTTTACTTGACACATTAAAGTCAAGGCTTGAAACATGACTCGAAACAGCCCCATCATCCTTGTTGACATTAGCATTCTGAAAACCCACTTGGACATCATGTTTTGTTACCCCACTTACGTCCCCAAGAGGTGGGAAATCAGAAGAAACATATTGATTTACAACCTGGCCCTCAGCGCTCCAAAATAAGTCATCATGATCGATATGTTGTACGGTTGAGTTATGAAACGACCCAAGATTACCATCAGATGTAGCAAGCTTAGGGTTTCGTAAAACCCTCATAGGCATCCTTGGCTTAGGCGCACCTTCAATTCCAGCATCATTCCCTTTCAACCGTTGCATACAAGCATCCAAAGCTTCCAAATCAACATTAAAATCACCACTTTTATCCATAATAAACAATTCAAACAGAAAACCAACCATAAAAATGAAAAAACCAAAACGAGATACGAAACCCTAAGAAAACCGACTAAAAAAGAAAGCTAGAAGAACCACGTCAATCTTCAGGAAACGAGAGCCTTAGTACCACTAAGGCATGAATTAAAGAACGAAAAAACTAACCAAATCCCATGATGCAATACGCATAATAAATTAATACTCAACACCAGAATGCATGCATGAACTAGCGCCCAATAATATAAAATAACGAATCAAGATTGTCGGTATATCATGCACCTTTAAAAAATGATTAAACAAATCAAACCCAATGAAAGCAAATTCAATTATTAAATCAGCAAGAGACCCACGTGAATGGGACCTTTGAGGAATAATAATCAAACCGACCTATAAGGATTAAGGGTTTGAGATCGTAGATCGTTTTTCTCCAAAGAAGTTAGGGTTCTTTTTAAATTTAATTAGGGTTTCGTTAATCATTAAGAGCAGCAAATCACACCACCAACAGGACGTGTAGTTGACAATCACAGCAAGTAGAACGAAATCCTAACAGATAGGGTTTCGTTAATCATTAAGAGCAGCAAATCACACCACCAACCCATAGAAAGATCGAAGGTATGAATAATCATGTGATAGTCGTCATATCAAGAAAACCCTAAATCTAGGGTTGCGACCAGACATCATATGGCGACCACCACCATCACATAGACCCCGTCACACACTAAATAAACATTAACAAACCCTACGAATAGGGGAGCGGCTGACGGGATTGAAACCAAAAGGGGAACGATCAAAGAGTAAAAGATATAAGCCCAAAAGCACGTCGCCTCATAGATATACAACCTTCATAACCGATTGCATACCTAGGATAGGTAGAGAGGCAATTATCAAGGCTCATTTAGCCTGAAAAAGGGGTGGGAGGTGGCGGCTCAGATCGCCCCTAGAGAGGGAGAGAACTAGGGAGGGAGAGAACTTTTTAGGTCTCTTGGAAGCAACATGCTGGAATGATGCATATTTGGACGAAAAGGAGTGAAAACATGAAGAAAATGGCTAAGTCAAGATCGAAGACACTCAAGCTACTAAAACTGAAGATGACGCCGTCCCTCTCTACGGATTTAATTAAAATACACCTGACGGCTCAGTAGACTTTTTGCTCAAATACACCTGACGGCGTCAGGCTTTGAAGAGGAAGGGCGTAACCAAGACTTTTCATCTCAGATGGCCCAGATCCATAATCAGACGACGTCCCTGCTGAAGCCCGACAGTATCACAACTACAACGTGACGCCGTCCCATCGATAACTTGGCCAAGACGAAAACCCTAAATGGGCATGAAACTTCTTTGGAAGATAACCGAAAGGTCTTATCAAAGGACGATAAAGTAAGATTTTGGGTACAAAAGGTTGTCAGCACTGGTAAACCAAAAGCACGCTTAACCTAGTTTACTAGGCATGTGTTATCTAGTGCAAGTTGGCAAACTACTATACCTACATGATTCAACAGTATTTTCCTTCCTATTTAAACAAAACTTTGTAACTAAGATAAGTATAGATCCTAAATAAACACATAAATTAGTACTTAGTATTATAGTTGATAGGATCCCCTCTCCTAGGAACGATTAAGCAAAGCTAGCTACCACTAGTCATTCTAATAGAAGAGTCTCATTTACCATTTACTGTAATAGTATGCCGTAAGCTATTCTATTGTAAATTTTTGATTCATTTCTAATAAGATTTATAGACTGTTGGGATATGAAAGTGCTGAAGATATCAAAGTACTGAAGATATGAAAGTACTGTAAGCTGCAAAGTACTGGAAGAAGTCAAAGAGTCAAAGTACTGCTAAAGACAAAGTCAAAGTACTGCAAGATGAAGTCAAAGTACTGCTAGAACAAACAAACTGTTATATTCGTTTATGGAAAGTATTGTATTCCATGTTTAGATTACTTGTCGTACAAGGTTATCAATTGTAAACCGACTAGGATATTCTTGAGCCTATAAAAGGACTCCTAGATTGGCATTAGAGGTACGATTTCAGAAAAAGAGTTTTAGAGTTTACAAATTAGTGTTTTAGAGAAAAGTTCGATTATCTTAGAGTTGTATTAGAGTATCTGCATAATAAGCAGATTTAGAGTTTATAATAAAGTTATTCTTCTTAGCTTTGTTAAGTAAATTCCGCGTACTTAATAAAGATTGCTCAGTGTTTCTTTGTTAATAACTTAGGATTTATCCGAGGTTATTAAACCTTAACAAGCTAGTTAAGTTAGTTTGATTAAAGTATATCGATCCAACAAGTGGTATCAGAGCTTGTGTGGAAACTCTGACTAGGAAGAAACCCTACTTCAACAATATTCAAAGATGTCGACTGAAGCTGTTCCACCACCCTCAATTACCTCACTCAGAATTCCAATAATCAAAAAGGGAGAATATGATCTCTGGTGCATGAAGATGAGGCAGTATATTGCCATTACAGACCATGCTTTGTGGAATGTAATTGTGAATGGGAATGAAGTAGTTTCAGATCCCATTGTTGTTCCTGGACAACCTACAGCACCAAAGGCAGTTTTACCACAAGCAACTATAAGGAATCAAGAGAAGGCTCTAAACATTCTCTTGTCTGCCATTCCAGATGGTCATCTTCTCAAGTTTCATGATGCTAAAGATGCTAAGCAGCTCTGGGCTGCTCTCAAGACCAGATTTGGAGGGAATGAAGCCTCTAAGAAGATGCACAGAAACTTGCTGAAACAACAGTTTGAAACATTCACAGTAGGAGAAAGAGAGAGTCTTGATGCTGCATATGATAGGTTTCAGAATCTCCTCAACATGTTGGAATTATACAAGGCACAAGTATCAGTTGAGGATGCTAATTTGAAGTTTCTAAGGAGTTTGCCATCTTCATGGCATGTGATTGCTACTATGATCAGAGGACAACAAGGATTGGATGTTATGGACTTTGATGATCTCTATCATCAACTGAAGGTGTATGAACATGAGATGAGTGGTCAACCCAGTTCCAAATCTCACAGTATTGCTTTTCTATCATCTGAAAAGAAGAGCAGTACTTACAAAAGTACTGCTTCTCCTCAAAGTACTGCTGTTTACAATCCCCCATCATATGCTCAGCAGGCCCCACCATCTACCACTTTGAACTCAGATGAAGTTGTGTGCTCCTTCTTTGCACAACAAGCAAGCTTACCTGTCACTTATGAAGAGGATCTAGCACAGATTGAAGAAGATGCACTTGAAGAAATTGATATCAGGTGGCAAGTTGCTTTGATCACTGCAAGGATCAAAAAGTACATGAAGAAGACAGGCAAAAATATTGATTTCAAGCCAAAACAAGGAATAACTTTTGACAAATCTAAAATTGAATGCTTCAATTGTCAAAAGACTGGTCACTTTGCAAGGGAGTGCAGGTTTGCTAAGTATCAAGCAAACAGAACTTCTGAGAAGCCTAAACTTGAGCTCAAGGAAATTCCAATAACTGAAACAAAGGCTTTGGTTGCTCAAGAGAATTTATCAGAGGTTGACTGGAGTGAAGAGTTTGATGATGAACCGGTAACTTACTGTATGGTAGCAGTGGAAGATACAGTTGATGACACAGTGGAAGCATTGGACTGGAGCACTGCTTTTGATGAAGAATCTGAACATGCTGCTTTGGAATCTGATGATGGCTTTGGAGGATTTGATTGGAGCAAAGAAAGTGAAGATGATCCTGTTCTTCTTGCTATGGTGGCTACTTCACCAACTCAGTCTCCTATCTCTGAGGTATGCTCAAACTGTTATGAGTTCTATCTAAAACCGCTTAACAATTATGTGATTGAAAGAGATAATTGTATTAGGGCTAGGTCTGAGGTAGCAGGTTATCAAATCACTTTAGAGTCTATAGAATCTAAAATCATAACACATGAAAATAATGAAATGGCTTGGGCTGAAAAGTATGAACAACAGGATTACCAGTTAAAACTTAGTGAATGGAAACTAAATTGTAAAATTGCTGAAATTGAGAAATTAACTAAGGAAAGAGATGATTTGTTAGCTAAGTTTGCTGCTTGGGGAGAGTCTGGCTTGTCCTATGTTGCTTATGTTGAAAAACAGAGAAGGGCTTACATTAGAACAGGCTTAGGATTTGGAATGGACTTTAGTAACATAGATGAAAACCAACCTAGTGATTAGGATGATGGTGTTTTTGAGGACATAACCACTAGTGATGATGAGCTCATTAACTATTTAGATTCATCTAGTAATGAGGGCTCAGTAAGTGAACCACCTCCTGAATATAAGAAAGACAATGGTTATCATGCTGTTCCTCATCCCATTAGTCATCACCCCTCTAGGCCTGATGTTTCTCATTATGGTGTAGACAGTCTAGAGTTTAGGAAGAAGCTTGTTGCTCAATCTAGGTCTGAGAAACCCAAAGAAACTATTGAAAACCATGTTCAAAATCCGGCAGTACCTTTAAATCAAAGTACTGCTCAACAAGGAGTACCTTCTGCAAAACCTTTTCAAAACAGTACTGCTAAACCTTTTTGGGATAATTTTGCTCAAAACAAATTTTATCAGTCATCAAGAAGGCAAAACAATTTTGGGAATAGACATAGAAGAAATCACTTTGGTCATATGGGTCAAAAACTGTGTTTTGTGTGTTATAGTCCTACTCACCTAATCAAAGATTATGACAAACACTCAGAATATCTAAGCAAGTTTTCAAGGAATAAGTCTAACAATCAGAAACCTAGAGAGCACAAACCAGTTTGGACTAATTCTAATAGGGTTAATCACAGAAACTTCACACCAAATCATAGATAACCACATCAGATAAGACCTTCAGTATCTCACAGTACTTTCCAAAGTACTGCTCAGAGACAAGGTACTGAAAACCATACTTGGGATAGAAATTCTAGGAGATCTCACTATCAACCTAGAAGGTATCACAATTCATATAGGGGATCTAGATCACAAGAACCACCTGTTAAAACTGAATGGATTAAAAGGGACAGTACTGCTAAGAGACATACAGTACGTTCAACAAAAAGTGAATCAGATGTTTTTGTGTCAAAAGAAAATGCTAATAATCTGGTGAAAGAAATTTATGTTGAAAAACCAGAAAGTTTTGAAAATCCACATGCTAAACATCAAAAGATAATTTTGGATCATCATGTGAAAGATAGTGAGAATTACATACTCAAAGAATTTGAGTTTGTAACTTCTCAAGGGGAACACAAGTCAGTAATGGCTTGGGTTCCTAAAAGTTTCTAACTCTTTTCTTTGTGTGCAGGGCAACCCAGAAGAGGAGCTTAAAGATCATCTTATTGTGGATAGTGGTTGCTCTGGAAGTATGACAGGCGATAAAGAGATCCTGTCTGATTTTAGAAATATTAGTGGAGGAAAAGTTGCATTTGGGAATGATCCCAATGGAGGAAGGATTACTGGGAAAGGAACAATTAAAGCTGGGAGAATCGATTTTGAGAATGTCAGATATGTGAAGGAGCTAAAGTTCAACCTATTGTCAGTCTCTCAAATTTGTGATAAAAAGCATCCTGTGTTATTCACTGACACAGAATGTCTCATTCTTTCTTCTGACTTCAAACCTGTTGATGATGACTTGGTAGTACTTAGAGTACCAAGGACAAATGATGTGTACAGTTTACACATGAAGAGTCTACATTCTTATGGTAGAGCCACATGCTTGGTGGCTAAAGCAACATCTGAAGAGGCACATCAATGGCATAGAAGATTGGGCCATGTGAATTTCAAGAACATCAACAAACTGGTCAAAGGCAATTTAGTTAGAGGTTTACCTTCAAAGACTTACAAGAATGATCAATCATGTTTGGCATGCAAGAAGGGTAAACAACACAAAGCTTCCTGCAAGAAGCTTGATGAAAGAAATATTAGAGAACCATTGGAGCTATTACATATGGATTTATTTGGACCTGTCTCTGTGGCAAGTTTAAATAAGAAGAAGTACTGTTTGGTTGTTACTGATGATTGTAGTAGATTCAGTTGGGTTTTATTTTTGGGCTTTAAAGTTGATACTTTTGATGCTATTCAGACTCTAAATTATAGCACTTGAAAACCAATTAAGACTCAAGGTTAGAGGTATTAGATGCGACAATGGAACTGAATTCAAGAACAAGCTTATGGATGACTTTTGTGCTAATAAAGGCATAAAAAGGGAGTTTAGTATTGCTAGAACACCACAGCAAAATGGTGTTGCAGAGAGGAAGAATAGGACCTTGATTGAAGCAGCAAGGACTATGTTAGCAGATTCTCATCTTCCTATTCAATTTTGGGCAGAAGCTGTAAGTACTGCATGCTATGTACTTAACAGGGTCTCTGTCACCAAACCACAGATGAAGACACCCTATGAATTGCTGATGGGCAATAAACCCAACATTCGTTTTATGAAGCCTTTTGGATGCCCTCTTACTATTTTGAACACTATTGATAATCTGGGGAAGTTTGATGGCAAGTCTGAAGAAGGTTACTTATTGGGATATTGCACTAACAATAAAGGCTTTAGAGTCTACAACAGAGTTACTAAGAAGATTCAAGATTGTCTTCATGTTGAGTTTCTAGAAGATCAAGACAATGAGAAAGGAAAGGGTCCCGCTTGGATGTTTGATCTTGAGATTTTATCTCCTTCAATGAATTATGTTCCTGTTAGAGAAGAAAATCAACCTTTGCACACTGAAGAAGATATTCAATATGTTGTTCATGATGTTCATATTAGACCTGATACTGTTCCTAATAAAGATCCTGTAAGTCCAAAACAAAGTACTGATGTTCCTAAGCAAAGTACTGATTCTTCAAACCAAAGTACTGTTGCACCAAAATCCTCATTATCTGCAGAGGATCAATCTATTCAAGAGGAACTTAATCAGATGCTTCTTCAAGATGTATTAGCACATTCTTACACTGATGAACAAAGGAGAGCTTATGAAGAGGCAAAGAAGAAGAACAAGACTGCAGAGTACTCTTACAGTACGTTGGACAGTACTTTCAACCAACGTACTGCTGCACCTGTTGATAGAACTTTAGATGATTTGGATGATCCTACCATGCCTGAGTTAGAAGAAACTGATGATGAGCTTGAAGATGAAGGTATTTTCACAGATTCCAATAAAGGTGCTGATTATACTAACTTAGATGATACATATGAAGTTCCACAGTCTCCAATCTTACGAATTCATAAGAATCATCCAACTGATCAAATCATTGGTCCTTCTACATCTGGAGTTATGACAAGACACAAAGCTAAGGGTTTCACAAAACCTCATAATGCTTTACTTAGCTTTGTGTATAAACAAAACAGGCTAAATCATAAGGACCATCAAACCTGCTTATTTACTTGTTTCATCTCTCAAGAGGAACCCAAGAATATTGCTCAAACTTTGACTAAAGAAAGCTGGGTTGAAGCTATGCAGGAAGAACTTCTTCAATTTAAACTTCAAGAGGTTTGGGTTTTATGTGATCTTCCAGATGGGAAGAGAGTTATTGGAACCAGATGGGTTTTTAGAGTTAAAAGAGATGAAAGAGGCAATGTTATCAAGAACAAGGCAAGGTTAGTTGCTCAGGGTTATAGACAGGAGGAAGGGGTAGATTATGATGAAGTATTTGCTCCTGTGGCAAGGATTGAAGCTATTAGAATATTTCTTGCTTTTGCTTCTTATATGGGTTTTCAGGTATATCAGATGGATGTCAAGAGTGCCTTTCTTTATGGCACTATTACAGAAGAGGTATATGTGAAACAACCTCCTGGTTTTGAAGATCCTAAACATCCAAACAAAGTCTATAAGGTGGTTAAGGCTCTTTATGGTCTTCACCAGGCACCTAGAGCTTGGTATGAGAGGCTCTCTACATTCTTATTAAAACATGGATACAGAAGGGGAGCTATTGACAAGACTTTGTTTATCAAGAGAGACAAGAAGGATATCATGTTAGTTCAAGTTTATGTTGATGATATCATCTTTGGGGCTACCAAACAGTCTATGGTTAAAGAGTTTGAGCAGCTGATGCAGAAGGAATTTCAAATGAGTTCAATGGGAGAGTTAACATTCTTTTTAGGACTTCAGGTTAAGCAGTCCAAGGAAGGAATTTTTATTAGCCAAGACAAGTATGTTACAGACATACTTAAGAAGTTTAATTTTGATGATATGAAGGCTGTTACTACACCGATTAAATCTATCAATTCATTAGGTAAAGATGAAGATGGACAGCCTGTTAAAGTCAAGTTATACAGATCTATGATTGGTTCTCTTATGTATCTCACTGCATCAAGGCCTGATATCATGTTTGCAGTTTGTCTATGTGCAAGATATCAAGTCTCACCAAAGATCTCTCATCTGAATGCAGTAAAAAGAATTTTCTGTTATTTGAAACAACAACCTAAGTTGGGGTTGTGGTATCCTAGAGAGTCACCTTTTCACTTAGAAGCTTTTTCAGATAGTGACTATGCAGGTGATAATTATGATAGAAGATCCACAACTGGTGGATGCCAATATCTTGGGAGAAGGTTAGTCTCCTGGCAATGCAAAAAGCAGACAATTGCAGCAACATCATCTACTGAAGCTGAATATGTAGTTGCTGCAAGTTGTTGTGGTCAAGTTCTGTGGATGCAAAATCAGCTCTTGGATTATGGGTTCAATTTTAAGAATACTCCTATCAATATTGATAATGAGAGTACTATTTGTATTGTGAAGAATCCTGTGTATCATTCCAAGACAAAACATATTCAGATTATGCATCATTTTATTAGAGATTGCTATGAGCATAGGCTCATTAATGTGGTTAAAGTTCACACGGATGACAATGTAGCTGATTTACTCACAAAAGGTTTTGATGTGTCACGATTCAATCACTTGGTCGTGAGCATTGGAATGATTAACTACTAGGCTATGTTTAAGGGGAGGACTATAAGATGTTAGGTATAGTCCTGAGTATTGCTTGAGGGGAGGATGTTTGTTTAAACTTAGTTTATATGAAGGTTTTTTGGCAAAGTACTGTATTTCCTGAAAGTACTGCTTGGAAAGTACTGCTTGGGAAAGTACTGCTTATGTGGAAAGTACTGTTTGTCGTATTAAAGTACTGTTCCAACGGTAATATTGCTGGGTAATTGGTAATAACGGTAACTTTGTTATTTAGGCTGTGATTTTTCAAATCCCACCTATAAATAACTACTTTCCGATTTTCCCTCTCATATTATTACTTTACATCTTTTCCATACTTATATCCCAATTACCATCTCTCAATTATTCGATACATTCTTTATTGTGCTCATCTTTTTCAACAATGGTGAATCGTTTAACTGTTTCGAAGCACAATATGGTGGCTAATTTGGACAAGACTGAGGCGAATGTGGCTTTCTATGATATAATTGATTATCTTACTGGGTCGCCTTTTAGTTATGCTCTTTTGGTTGAGCCGGATATAATTGAACTATGGATTCAAGAATTTTGGGCTAATGCTAGAGATAATATGGACGAGGATGAATATTATATTAGATCTTCAGTTGCTGGAAGGACTATCAAGATTACAGAAGCCTCTATTCGTGATGATTTATTATTTGGTGATGAAGATGGGGCTATTAGATTTGACAAGCAACTGATTTGGGATACTTTTAGAAATCTGGGTTATGAAGGTTCTTTGACTGAACAAACTTTCAAGAAAGCCTTATTCTGTCCTCAATGGAAGTTTTTGATTCATGTCTTGCTCCATTGCATAAGTTCTAAAAGTACTTCTTGGGAGCAGTTTGGGTCAAATATAGCATCTGCAGTGGTTGGCTTAGCTACAGACAGAGTGTTTAATTTTTCAAGGCTTATTTTGGATGGGATGCTATCGCATATATCATCTGGGGCAACTTGGTTGATGTATCCACGGTTTATACAGGTTTTCTTAAACAAGCAATTGGCTGATGTTCCAAAACCTGCTACTTTGCTACCTGTCATTGTGGTACAAGCCAAAATTTATACATTCATGGCTAAGCGAAGTAATTTTTTCAGAGGTGGAGATATTCCATTAACAACAACAATGATGGAAGTTGTACAAGCTGTACGTGATGCAGCTGGAGAGGATGAAGAAAGTGAAGGTACTGCTTCTGCACAAGGTACTGCTTCACAAAGTGCTGCCTCACAAGGTACTGCATCTGCAAGTACTGCTTCTCGTGAAGGTACTGCATCTTTACAGGGTGATGTTTCTCCAAGTCCTGAAGTTCAAGCAGAGATTGAGAGAACACCTACTCCATCTCCACAACGTTCTGTTCCTGTTTCAGAGGCACATTCTCATCTTCAAGGTGATGATCATAATATACCTCGTGATGGTTTGACTTTAGATAATTATGCTTTAACAAGGGAGTTAGCTCGGTTAAACAAGACTGTTGAGCGTCAAGCTAAAGCGCTTAAGAAGTTGAAGCGTAGGTATATCTGGTTAAGGAATTTTATTAAACCCTATATTCAAGGTTTCAACTTATGGGTTAAGGAGGAAAACAAACGTCGTAAAGCACTTCGTAAGGAATTGAAAAGAAAGAAGGTTCCTAAATCATCTTCTGTCAACTTGGGGAGGAATTTAGAAAATGATAATTTGAAAGAAGATGTTATGAAGAAGAAAGAATCTGAAGAAGATATTACAAAGAAGAAAGAATCTGAAGAAGATATTACAAAGAAGAAAGAATCTGTAAGTACTGCAGAAAAGATTATTTCAGAGGAACAAGAAGAAGAAGTGCAAGTTCAAGGTACTGATGATCAAGGTACTGAACATCAAAGTACTGATACATCTAGACCAGAAGTAATAACACCAATAACTCCAAGGGTATTGAATTTTGATGAAGAAGCTGGTCCTTCTACAACTGTTATAGAAGAAGAGGAGGAACCTAGATTCAAACCTATTCATTCTGCGAGTGATGATGAATTAGTTGCTACAATTTTTGATTTGTCACATCCAAGAGGAGGAGTTACTATTAGAGATGTACAAGAAGAAGAACAACCAAGAACTGATCAACCTGCAATTGATCCAAAAGACAAAGGGAAAGGTGTTATGGTCGAAACTAAGAAAAAGAAACTAACTTTGGCAGAACTTAGAGCTATTGAAGTGGCTAGGAATGAAGCTGCAGCCAGAAAAGTTCAAGAAGAGTTAAATGCTAAATATAGAGAAGAACAGGAAGCTCAAGAAGCTCAGAATAGAGAAGCAGCTCAGAAATTACATGAGGAATTGAATGCTGAAGCTACTGAATCATTAGAGTCTCCTACACCTGTTCGATATATGCAAAGAAGACCTAATTTAGCTAAAGAAAGGAATGCAATGATGGCATATCTAAAAAGCAGAGGATTTAAAGGATTTCAGAAGCTAAATTATGTGGATATGAAGAGATTATATGATGCTGAGAGAGAAGCTTATAAGAAAAATGTTGCAGGCATTAAAGACTTTAGAGAAGAAGCTTATTGGACTGAAGCTGAAAGGAAGAAAAGCTTAAAGAGAAAAAGAAAAACTGATGTTACAGATGTTCAGTTTTCAAAGAAAGAAAAGGTTGAATTAAGATCTGAGACTAGTGATGAATTGAAGAATTATCTCAGAGTGGTAGATTTTGATTATACAGATGAAGATAATCACATGAAGATGAACAGATCAAAGATTAGTGTTTTCAAAGTTGAGAAATCTAAGAATGGAGACTACATGGTTTTTCACAAAGAAGATGAAAGTTTCAAAGTTTTCAAAAGGCTATGGGATTTGCTGCATATTATAGACAGAGTAGATCTATTCTACTTATATCATGTTGTGAAGACTTATTTTGAAGATAATCCATTAGAAGGGATTGGATTGGTTTTACATGGTGATCTCATAACCATGTGGGAAACTACTGAAGAAAGCACTGATGATATATGGAAGGATAAAGAAAGCTGGGAAATAGTTTGCTGGAGATTCTTTGAAGAATCTGGAGTTCATGTTTTGGAGCTAGAAAATGGAACAATGATACACATGTTTGCAGAAAGAAGATACCCTCTTACAGTTGAGCTCATGAGAAGGATGCTAGAGCATGGATTGGAAGTAGAAGAGGCTAATGAAACTGCTTGCATGGTTGTCAATTTGCTTATAGACTGGACTACCATTGCTGAGAATGATCTATAACTGGTATGACTTTTAATTGAATAAATACTTTTTGATATATCAGTACTTTTATTCAAAGTACTGCTTATCAGACAGTACTTTCATCAAAGTACTGTTTGCTGAACTAAACCAGTTGAAAGAATTTTAGAAAAACCTTTTTGCTAAGTATTAAATATTTTTGAAATAAAGGTTGAATAAATGGTTTTAGTGATGATAACATCAATAGGTTATCAATCCACCATGGTTACAAAAGGATTGACTAATCCATGAGCAAACGGCTCTGGTAAAGATATATCAAATCCGTTTTTAGTTGACAACTTGCTAATAAGTTGGATGGTCATCAACTCACCATATCAGTAATGTGAAGAGTTGGCTAGCCCACAAGAAAATGGCTTGTGGTAAAGGCTGTGGAAAAACCATTATTGGTAATTAGTTTACCATTAGATAAAAGAACTAACTAGTCCAGAAGGGTACAACTTTTGGTAAAGACAAAACAAATCTGTTGATAGCTGGTGGTTTGCTAAAAATCATATGGTTATCAATGTACCATGGTCTTACACACCAAAACATTTGGCTACTCCAGAGATAATGGCTTTGGTAAAGAGTTCTAAATCCATTAAATTTTCAATGATTCACTTAGATGTGATGAGAATAGTATGCAACTTAAACTGAATTATTGTACAAACTGTCATATGTTGTTGTGTTGCTGAAAAGATGGAGATTGCTGATGCTGCTGTAAAGAAAACAATTCTAAGAGATACTTTGACAAGCACAGATATTACAGAGATACTATCTAAAGACTAAAGAACAATCCATTTTTAAAGATGAAGCTGTTAAAGATATATTCACAAAGGAACTTGAAGTCAAGCAAGTAGAATTCAAGTTAGGGGAGGATTGTTGGGATATGAAAGTGCTGAAGATATCAAAGTACTGAAGATATGAAAGTACTGTAAGCTGCAAAGTACTGGAAGAAGTCAAAGAGTCAAAGTACTGCTAAAGACAAAGTCAAAGTACTGCAAGATGAAGTCAAAGTACTGCTAGAACAAACAAACTGTTATATTCGTTTATGGAAAGTATTGTATTCCATGTTTAGATTACTTGTCGTACAAGGTTATCAATTGTAAACCGACTAGGATATTCTTGAGCCTATAAAAGGACTCCTAGATTGGCATTAGAGGTACGATTTCAGAAAAAGAGTTTTAGAGTTTACGAATTAGTGTTTTAGAGAAAAGTTCGATTATCTTAGAGTTGTATTAGAGTATCTGCATAATAAGCAGATTTAGAGTTTATAATAAAGTTATTCTTCTTAGCTTTGTTAAGTAAATTCCGCGTACTTAATAAAGATTGCTCAGTGTTTCTTTGTTAATAACTTAGGATTTATCCGAGGTTATTAAACCTTAACAAGTTAGTTAAGTTAGTTTGATTAAAGTATATCGATCCAACATAGACGTTTAAGCGTATAAACGATGTTATTTTGGTTTTGAGTCATGGTGTTATTATTCTTATTATTAGTAGGAAGGTATCATCATTTGCTCAAACTGCGTTGACCAACAAGTGGTATCAAAGCGGGTGGGTTTCTCTTAATCCAGATCCGTTCTTGAATGACTCATAATAATCCATAGCCGTTCTTGAATGACGGCTAATAACACAAAATCAAAATCATCCTCTTTCAATCCCACCAAAATTTACCAGATGGTGTTACTCCCTGATGGTTACCATAGAGTGATAAAACCTGATGGTTATCAGTGAACGAAACTCAATAATGATCATCAATAGATGTAACTCACTGACAAAAAAATCAGTGAGAGTTGTATAAATCTTGATCAGCATCCAAGCTTTAGGAAAGTCAAAGACCAACTGAAGAAACATTTTACAAACTGATGTAGTTCATGGAGTAAAGTATAAAGAGATACAAATAACACCAGAGTTACTGAGATCTGAAAAATGTCTCTATGACCCTAAATACTTATCTCTAAAAAGAAACTTAGTCTCTGATGAATGTGTGGAAAACTTCTTGGAAGATAAGCGAAAGGTCTTACAATGGACGATAAAGTAAGATTTTGGGTACAAATGGTTGTCAGCACTAGTAAACCAAAAGCACGCTTAACCTATTTTACTAGGCACATGTAATCTAGTGCAAGTTGGCAAACTATTATACCCAAGTGATTCAACAATATTTTCCTTCCTATTTAAAAAGAAACTTTGTAAACGAGATAAGTAGAGATCCTAAACAAACACATACTGTAGTACTTAGTATGATAGTTGATAGGATTCTCTCTCCTAGGAACGAACTAAGCAAAGCTAGCTGCCATTAGTCATTCTAATAAGATATTTTCAATTGTCATCAATCGGAATAGTGTGCCGTAAGTTATTCCATTGTAAATATTTGATTTATTTCTAATAAGATTTATAAACGTTGAAAAGTAAAAATAGTGTTATTACGGTTTTAGGTGATGTTATTATTCTTATTATTAGTAGGAAGATATCGTCATTTGCTTAAACTACGTTGACCAACAAAATACACCTTATGTTCTTTCACATCTCCCTCTCTCTCTCCCCATCTCTATAGTCCTACACGCCTCTTCTACCTTATTTGTCTAAAGATTTATCATCCTTTGTGACCTACAGACCTAAAATTTCAAATTTATGACACGTTGTCATATCTTTTCCCCGAACTCTTTCCGGACCATCCGCATGGTTTAGTCCTGCAATCAGAGATCGATGGAAGTCTAAGACGCTCAGATACTCTCCTGGTAATCCATCCCTGACACCAAATTGCACAAGGTCGGAGCAAGCTACAAAATGGGTGAGGTGTCATCATCTCTTGGATGACATGACTAAAATTCTATAGGTATAATATACCCTAAAAACGATTTTTGCTAGGCGATTTGTGCGATTCCCTAAAAATGATTTTTGCTAGGCGATTTGTG
This sequence comes from Chrysanthemum seticuspe, assembly GCA_019973895.1. NCBI lineage: Eukaryota > Viridiplantae > Streptophyta > Magnoliopsida > Asterales > Asteraceae > Chrysanthemum > Chrysanthemum seticuspe. Next base: position 222,383,961 of record BPTQ01000008.1, on the reverse strand, counting down.
CGATTCCCTAACAACCCAAAAAATCAATCACCAACCTGCTCTAATCTCATCTATTACGTTAATGTGTTCTAACTAGGCAAATACATTCGTGTTTTGGTTAATTGTTCCAGATTCTTGCGATCGTCTTGATTTCTAGGGTTTATTGTTTATCGCTTTTATTTTAGGGTTTCACATATTCAGATCCTTCTACTGTAATCATATGCGTATGATGGGATTTGGTTAGTTGATTTGCGTTATAACTCATGCCTTAGCTCTACTAAGGCTCTCGTTTTTGAAGATAGACGTGGTGCTTCTTGTTTTCTATGTGTTAGTCATTTTCTTTAGGGTTCGATCCTGTTTTGTTGTTTTTCTTTTTTTAGGGTTTCGCTTCTGTTTGATTTGATTATTATGGATAAATGTGGTGATGTTAATGTGGATTTGGAAGCATTGGATGCTCGTATCCAACGATTAATAGGTAGTGATGCTGGTTCTGAAGGTGCGCCTAAGCCAAAGTTGGCTATAAGGGTTTTGCGTAACCCTAACTTAGCTTCGGGGAATAAAGGTGATGACTATTCGAATATGGCTACTGGTGTATCTACTTCTGCTCGTCTTTCTCAAGACATTGGAGTTGTCTCACGTACTTCTGGTCTTCTTGAGGGAGAATTAGGGTCGTTTGAAAACCCTAACGTGCTACATGTGGAGCAGTAATCCCTACTTTGGAGCGTTGATGATACTGCTGCTAATAGACATATCAAATCTGATTTCCCATCTCTTGAGGAAGTAATTGGGTTAGCTAATAGTGGTGTTCAGGTTGGTAATCAGAATAAGAAGGTTAATGAGGTTGTTGGGTCATTTTCGAACTCTACACTTCAATCAGAAAGCCATGCTCCAAGCCATGACTTGCATGCTATGAGTAAAGTGAATAATGAGTCTAATTTGCCTGAAGGTGATGGGATTAGTGTGGCTAGTCAAGCTGGTAAGTTCAAGGGTATAGTGTCGCATGATACTGCTAATAAGGATACCCCTATTGTTCAATTGTCTGAAATTAAGCAACCTTCAACTTACGTGGGAGTTACAAGTGGATCACAACCTGGTCCTACTATGGGTACTCAGTCTTATCCCTGCCAAAGGTAAATCTAACTTTCGTGCACTTACAGTAGATAATATTTTTAGTGGTGTTGACGTATCCATTCCTCGTACGGTGGTTGAAAATATTAGCACTAAATTTGATAACACCTTGTATGGATATTTCATTGGTAAGCGTATTGCATTTCTAGTGGTCGAGTACTTTGTTCGTAACAACTGGCTAAGTATGGGCTAAAACGTATTATGATGAATGCAAAAGGCTTCTTTTTCTTTAAGTTTTGATTCACATGTTGGCTTGGAGGATGTTTTAGAAGGAGGTCCGTGGATGATTAAAAACAGCCATATTATTCTTAAAAAGTAGACCATGAGTACTAGTTTGACAAAAGAGGAACTAACCCGTATCCCAGTATGGGTTAAGCTTCATGATGTTCCGTTACAAGTATTCTTTGAGGATGGTATTAGTATTATTGCTACACATATTGGTAAGCCTATTATGCTTGATTCCTATACTAGCTCTATGTGTATTGATTCTTGTGGTAGGAGTGGTTTTCCTCGTTGTTTAATTGAAATTGATTCTCATGCTCCCCTTAAGGAATAAAGAATTGTTTATATAGTGTTAGTTCCTATAACGAATTTCAAGCGCCTATGAATTAGTTCTTTACTATGGATCATGTCTTCGGAAGAGCCTAAAATCATGCCCTTTTTCGAGCTTTCTGATAGTTAGTAGTACTTAGCCAAACCAAAGGCTGGAAAGAGCGTTTAGACTACTTATACCCCTCACTGGGAATCAGAAAAAGGAGAGGATAGGACCGGTATTAGCAGAATAGATGGCTTCCTAAGAATCCATCTGATGGTATTTAGTAAAGACTTGAATAGATGCCTTCCTTCATAAGAACAGGTAACCTGGTAGGTGGGACTTGCTCTACTTTGACTTCTCTATTTCATAACACTACCCAACCTGCGTACCTGGAAGGAGCTGACACTCGTCGAGAGGAGAAAGGGCAGGTTTTTGATCTAGTCTGATGCTTACAGGACATAGAATCACGTTTACGGATGAGTGAAGTTCTTGTTCATTTCTCTTTCTAAAAGGGATTCTCAATGAGACCTAAGAAAGGTAATGAGTCTGAATGCCTTCATTGTATTGTTGCTGGCTACCTTTCACTTAGAAGCAATAATAGGAAGTCCAAGGCTGCTTTATCTTATGGGCAATGCCCCCTTTGCCGTAAATAGTAGCCATATCCAGTGCGATCTCCTCATACTCAGGCGTCGCCTCAAATCCCATTTATAAACTCTACAACCGCTCCGGTCACACTGCACCACCCTTATTTAACGGGCCTTTAGGCTAAGGATAGATTGCCTGATAGACGAATTCATCGACCGCCAATGCACTAATAAGCTGTCTTTCTCCCAGGTCTTCTCCGCTAACAACCAGTCCAGCAACCCGACCGGTAGGACAAGAAGAACCTCCCTTCCTAGTCCTAGATCCGAGTTACTAGCTTTCTAGACCGACGGTTGTAGGCCTCCCTTAGGTCGGCTTTAGTCGAGCTCCCCAACTCGCTCGACGATACGACCTCTCCGACTAATAAACTTGATACCATTCCATTCCGCTCATGCTCCTTGAGAGGAAAGAAAGAGCTCGACTGTTAAGGAGAGGAAGCACTCCCTCTACTACCCCGCAAATCTAATGATGGACATGCAAGCAGTCCCGCTTATGTGAAGGCTTAGCCAAGTTTGAAGCCTCTCGAATGACTCAGCTAATTTACTAGATCCTCTATCCGACCCCCTATCAAGTAAGGAGAGATAGGTTGTATGACTTCCTGCCAGTCTTTGAAGCTATTAACTAATCTCTAGGGCAAGTAGGACTAGTCTTTATGGCCCTATTGATTTAGGAGTTGTTGCAACACTGGTTGTTGACGGTTGTTAGCGAGGTACGAGCAGGAGAGTGGCTAATGTCCCTCAGCCCTTGAAAGCCATTAACTAACCTTAAGAGCAATTAGGGCTGGTCTCTCTCTTGGGTTA
>BPTQ01000008.1:222345877-222375877 GCA_019973895.1 Chrysanthemum seticuspe | reverse complement strand
AATAGATTTCTTCAATGGTAGATTTCACTCCATTCGCTTGTACTGCGCTCTACTGGCTCTAAGACCCAACATTATAGGAGTAACCTACACTCGATCGCTCCCTTTCATCCGATAGAGAGTTTGAATTCAGTGATTTAGGAGCATAAATGTACTATAGGGAAAGGGCAAAAGCAAGCCTATATTCTGGATTGGATACTGCGTGAATTGGTCAACCGGAATATGGAATAGGACACTCTCTCCTTTCATATCTCTCGGGCCTATTCTATTCATTACAGGAGAAAGTCACTATCCTCAGTTGCCTTGTCTATGCATTTAGCCCCCCCTTTTCAGCCCTAGACTAGGTAGATTCTTTCGATTCTTCAATGAAAGCCTTCATGAAAGCTGCAACAGGATAAAGGATATCCTCTCTTCTCGCTCTGTCTGCTTAATGCCTTCTATTGAATCGATTGGTGCCAATTCTTCTCTTGGAGGCAGGGCAATAGATTCATCTTGTCCTTGGCTTGTCAAGGGAATGAGGTAGGGTAGCCAAAGCCCCCAACAAAGGGATAGGGCAATCCTTCCCAGGTACTGCATAAGCAATATCAGGACTAGAGGGGTGTGAAGAGTAGGGGGGTCTCTTTTTTGGGTAAAAGGGTTAATTCACCCCGGTAAAATTCATTACACCAAAAACGTTGAAGTACATAGGAGGAGGGTGATATCCCTCACCTTAGTCCCTTAGGACATTTACAGACTAGAATATAAGAATGACACATCATTCTTATAACTTACAATAAAATGAACCTACCAATAATGACACAATTACATATAACATGACAATACTGCTCAAGAAAAAACTTGAGCCTTCTAAATCACTTTGGCGGTCCACCTTAACTGCCATGAAGAATCCATGAATAAACATCCAAGCGATCTTTAACATATAATCAGATGATACAAAGGGTTTTGAACAAGACCCTTCTAACTTAACTACCACATAGAGTACCAATCAACCCATTAAATAAGAATGATGACCGGATACAAGGGCTCAAAAGGTACCCATCAAACATAGTACTTTCCTCACTCATGGATCGTCATATGTGAATTCAGGTCACAAAAAGTAGGAAAAGAAACCATGCACCAACCACATGCAATCAACAAAAAGCTCAGCCCATCATAATATCCAGCATCACAAGTGACAAGAAGCAGCTTGAGCCAATATGATCACAACTACCATATCAAACACTATGCCAAGATTAAGATTACCAATACGCTGCCCAATGCAACCAAAATCAGAATGCAAACCAAAGGTAGCCTAATCTGCCATACCAATCACCTCAACTACGACTAGATCCAATACCTTATCTGCTAAAGGTTCTAAAGGGTGAAACTTTAGCTAAGAATGTAACACGATGTAAGAAGATCAATCATAGACAAATTATTAGAGTTTAAATAAACCCTAACTTCCAATAACCAACCCAAGAGGAACTCCAGATTATGTCCAAACATAGGTCGGTGTCACACCCAAACATCCAACTATCGTATTATAGACCACATCATGACGAATAGTACCACACACCACCAGGTCATAAACAAATACGAACCAAAACATGACAACTAAGGTAAAAAATAACCTTAACTACCATAACGACCAGCAACATCAATCACAAGACCGAATAAAGTAACAATCAGAAACATGTCATTGAAAGATGACATGGGTTTTTGAACAAGAACCCTAACTTGACTTCCAGCAATAATGATCAACAGCAACGTAACATAGGAATAAATCCTAACTTCCAGCAGCAACAAACACTCTCCCACCCTCTCTCAACCCACGTACAAACTACTTACAGCAGCAAACCAAGCGCACTTGATTTATTACAAACCCTAAACCAGGTTACATTCAATCAGAATATACCAAACCCAAATCGAGTTTAGATTCGTCAATAAGCACCAAAATACAAAAATCAAAAACGCACTAAATACGAAACCCTAGATGGATAACGTATAGCTTCGAACCCATTAACTAAAAACTTGATTAAACAATGCGTTTAGATGGTGGGAGATCGATCTATAAATAAAATAAGCCAAGAACGACTTAAATAAACTCACAGGATAATAGATCGACTCAAAAACCCTAATGGCGGTTATAACCCTAACTAATACGAATCAACAGAGAATAATTCTGATGAGCACCGATTAAGAGATGTTAGGATTAGGATTGCCAAACATGAAACCTTAGCACACCACTAATCAATGGAAACTGATCCATACATAATCGATTGCATACCAACTAACGTATTAAAGACAATTAGAGGTAGAGAGGCGATTATGTAATGGATTGTGACCGGAAAAGCAAAGGATTAGTGGCGGCTGGTAGCCGTATTTCTCTAGAGAGAGAGAGGATGTTTTTTAGAGTAGGGGGATCTCTTGTGCAAAGCAAAGACAGGTACGTGCTAGCAAAGAAGGGAAGTGGCAAGGGATTTCAAAGAAGAAGAAAGAAGAGAAAGTTAGTACAAAGAGTCTTCCCCTGCCTAATTGATCTAATGATAAAGAAGTAGGCTAAGTCAAATAGAAAGTGTGTGTAAACAATAAGTAATGACTTGCTTTGTGAGAGCTCAGTTTCTAAGACGAAGGCTAAGAATTCTCTACTAGAGGGATTGAAAAGATCGAGGGAAATTTCTGAGTCTTGATGGACCTTTCTTATTATAGGCCAAAGGAATAGCTAAGGACTTCTTCCCTCATTCTCATCAAATTAGGGTAGCTCAGGAACTATAGAATCTCTCAAGCTCAGGAACTATAGAATCTCTCAGGATTTGAATAAACTCTTTTATGCTAGTGGAATTGGGAAGCATGATAAGTCCGTACTCCACATTCTAGCTTCATCCTTGGTTTTTAAAGAAAGGAAACTTCAAAGACTGACAGAAGAGAAAGGTAAGATAATTCTTTCTGGCCTTAACTGAAAGCGGGGGAGGCCCAGGTCTACATACAGGTCTTGGATCAATAGAATCCTCCAATTGCTAGGGAAAGAATATCGGGATTAGTCTCCTTGCCATTGCTACTGTCTTTGAAAGTCTAGCTATCATCTCCTTGTCATGCTTAGTTATTCTGCATTGCTCCTTCTTCTGATCTTGCTTTCTTACCTTATAGAACTGACCTTTGTCCCCTCCTTCCGGTTTTCACTCACTTAAAGTCCATTCCATGCTCTTGCCTAGTTATAGGCTTAGACGAAAGAGCTCATTCATATATTCCATCTTTCTAGCATTTCATGTCTTTCTTCCTTCCACTCTAATTCATGCCATGAATTGTTAAGTCTAGCTATTGGCTCTCTTTTCACCTCCCCTAGAGCCTATTGAAGAAAAATCCGAGGCTCACTCGCTGCCCTAAGCCTTATAGTTCCTTCGCTTACCGCCTAAGATGAATCTATTGCCTCCCCTCCCTCCACGAGTAGATATTTAGTATTGAATAGTGTGAAACCCAATCCCAAGAAATAGTCAAGAAGAAAAACTCAGGACTAGGAAAGAAAGGCAGAGACAGGGAAAGCTAGGGTGATAGCCCTATAGACGAGTAATAGGATAGGGAGCACTCCGCTACACTCATTAGGACAACAACCTCCTAACTACTATGAGTTAAGCAACTAATGGACAGACCAGACCGCATAAGACTACTGGAATAGAAAAAGAGAAGGGATTCATGGGCAGTGAAGGCAACCAAGGGAGAGGAATAATTCCATTCAATTTCGAAGCCTAGCATCTCCTGTAAGACTCTATCACCTTAATTCTTTTGTTGAGGTTCTGGCACTTCTTCCTCCGGCCCTCTATTTACATATCGAAGAAAGGCAAAGGCTCTTGCTCGAATGCGTGACTTATGTCTCTTTTTCCATTTATAAAATGTAAGATGAATCTACGCTCCTCGGCCTTAAGTGAATGAGAGGGTATGGGGTTCCGGGTCTTTTTCCAGTCATAATTGACTAATAGGCAATCCCCTTTTTCCGTGATAATGTGAAAGGACTCAATTCCTTCTTTCTTCCCCAATGAAATGTAGCAGGAACAGCCTTCCCGCAGTCGCATTAAGGAGATTTTTTCTTAAAACTCTTTACTCCTTCACCCATAGCAAGTACTCATTTCTATTTAGTTGTTTTCTTACTCTATCCGGCTAATGAACCTGGTTTCCCTCTGCATATGGTAATAGAGAGTTAGAAAGCTTAGAGATCTCCTCAAAGGGCTAGTTCTCACTCTGTTTTGGGGACCCCCAAGACTTTCTTTCCCTGTGTTTCCCAGTCTATATAGGTCTAATCTCATCTGCTAGCGCTTCTTCGTTGCTTGGTCGGGACACATTCATCGATTTCTTGTCATTCTTCCTGGGCTTGCAAGTGACTTACTTCTTTTGGCCGTTCTTGCTGTCTTAAGTCGTCCTCTTTTCTTTATAAGTTGTTAATTGATTTCGTGCCTGCCCTAAGGCTAAGGGGAGAAATACATGCCCTACTAGTCGGATAGAAGCCTACCCACCTACCAGTCTACCTTGTTCATATCGATCCGGACAGGAGAGACACTCTTTAAAGTTAATAGAAGCAATTCCTTTTATAAGCTTGAAAATAGGCGCTGTAAATCAATTCAAATATATAGGGGAGTTCCAAACCAGCAGCAAGCCCTTTCTCGCCCTTTCTAATGTCCTAGGCGAAGGCAGTGCAGGTGAAAGCCCAATAGATCCCATTTTTTTATCGCTCCACATAGCTCACGACCCAGCACGAAGAAATATCTTAGATGGGAGGATGCGAATCTGGATCTATCAACGGAGCAATTCCATTCCAGTCGTAGTCTCAATCCCATATTCAATGAAAGTCTCCGCCGTGTCTGACCCCTCAATCTTTCTATCCGGAGTAAGTCAGGCGGCGAAGCCTTTAATCCTGATAAAAGAAATCGTTTTCCCACCCTCCATAAATGGAATCGCTTTGAGTGAATTACTTACCGCTGTCAAAGCCAATAGGGAAAGTCAGGTCAAGAGAGGGTCTCTTTCCGATTAGTGCATCTCGCACTTCCAATTCATTCCGAGTTAGAAAAAGTCAGTTCCTTCCCTCCCTTTGACTTTTTCTATGGTAAAGTCCTCTTAAATGGATTACTAGTTCCTTCATTCCCAATCAATGCTAACTCTATCTTCCTCTCTTGTAATTTAGGAGATTTCCCCAGCCTATAAAGAACTGTAGTTACATACAGCTCTCAAAAGAGAAAAAGAGAAAGAGCTATGAGTTCAAGTAAGAAAGTGAAAGTTCAGTCCTCACAGTTTCCCTATCCCACTGCCAAAAAGAAGACAGCAACAATCTAGCTCCTCATACTACTTCTCTCAGTAAATACCATTCTCTTAGTTAGGTAGTAAGTAGATAGACGAATTAGTACTTTTACCCAGGGGTAGCCTTCCTTGTCGCCAAAGAAGAATGAGAATTGATAAAGTTTTCTTGGGATTTTTCGCTTCAATAGCAGAAGCAAAGAAGTCAAATCAATGCAGCTTTCGTGCCCAGCCTAAAGATCCTATCCTCTTGCAGCTGGAGCTCTTGATGGCACGTTCAAGCGAGTTTATGAATGAATGAAATCAGTTGAAGGAGCGGCCAATGACAAAACCTTTGATTGCGTTCTGCTATGGTTGGCTTTTTTCCTTGCCTAAAAAAACTATCTTCTCTTTCCGAACGGTTAAGAATCCTCTTTGTATGCGCATTATCTCTTGTTTATTCTTCTAGTTTTTGCTTCTTATGCTTATGAAAAACTGGGTGATACTCCGTTTCTTCTTAGGTTGTCTGTAAGTGTAGTTCGTGGTTCACGGGTGAGGTTACCTGGATAGGTGGGCAGTTCCTATCGGTGGAGCTAAGACACCTTCGAGAGATTGTTGTAGCTCTTGATGACACAGGCAAGACAGTTCATGAATGAATGGCGAGTTTTCTATTTACTATAATATCTTTCCTGTGAAGGAAGCATCTTTTTAGAATTTATTGCGACCGGTGGTGAAGAAATTGAATCAGCGGCATCGAATGCAAGTTCTGATAAAGTTTTATCTGATTTATGGACTACAACGACCTAAAGTAGCTAAATAAGTAGTTAAAGTAAGCTCCTTGATAAAATGAGTCTTGGTTCTACCCACGGGCAAGAATTTTTCGACCTGATTAAAAGTTTGATTGTAGATTGGCTATTTCGGGGTTCCATGCCCATGGATTGCCTTATTATAGCTTTTTTGATTTCAAGCTCAGTGGTAGAGCGGTCAGCTGGTAACTGACTAGTCGGGCGTAGGTTCGAATCCTACTTGAAAAGCTTCCCTGGACTTTTTTGACTCTCTGCTTACTCCAGCCGTAAGTAAACTCGTAGAATGGGATGTCATCCACTGACTCCTAATTGCGAGAAGATAATTTCCCTCCTAAGTCATCGAAAAAGAGGAGGCCTAGTTATGAAAAGGCTCCACGGATGACTGGGGCTTAGGGAAAAAGAAAAGGAAGAACGTCTTGACTCTCTTAACTATGGGAAAATAGTTAGAATGTAAACGAAACACATGCTTCACTCTCGCTTTCAGTATTTTGACAAGAGGGGATCCGCTGAGTTGATTGAGTTGTCCTCTCAAAAGAAGAGACTGGCTAGAGATCTCTTTATCAAAATCTTTGGAACAAATGGTTGCCCTTGAAAATGGGTGTTTTTTTGTGGAAACTAATACTAATTAAGAATGCCATTGCTGTTGATAGCAGTTTTCCCAGGTTTGGAATTCATTTTGCCTCCAAATGTGTTTGTTGTTCCTCTCCTTGCATAGAAAGAGTGGATCACCTCTCTCAAAGTGATATTGCTAGGATAGATAATAGGGTCTCATTTCTCTCCCAGTCTCAATGTGGATTGATTTTAGAAAGCTCCTCTCTTCACCATTGTCACAATTCTCAATTTCCGGTCATTTCTTAAATTAAATATGCATCATGTTAGTTCATTCATGATTTTGCATTTCACATTAAACGCGTAAATTTTATATTAAATAAACGTTATCGCGTAAGTTATTATTTTGAACATTTAATCCGCTACTTCCAAAAATGATCCCGATATATTTTTATACTTACATTTAGTTTATAAAAACTATATTTTAAGTTTACCTAGTGTTTTAAATTTATTTTGTATATAAATCGTTAAATTTATATTATTACGACGCTTTTCTTAAAAACTACACGATAATTATTATATCACTCAGATTTTGCAAGAAATGTATTTTTACAATTTTTACGATCTCAATATACTTTACTTTGATCTATTAAAAATTACTTTTACCTAAAACTACCTTAAATACACTAATGTATATACAATCTTACAAGTTCTATTTACCTATACATTTTACTTAACCTTTTAACAATTACACACAAGTATATACATTATAAAAAAAAAAAAAAAAAAAAAAGTATTTTTGCAAATACTTCCCCCCTTGGCCGACCAAGGGGGAGGTAGCATTTATTTGGTTGGTAAAATATTTCTTGATTGTATAGGTCTTTACTCCAAACTCATTCACTTCATTCATTCATCTCATTTTTTTCAAAGTTACCAAAGTTTTCTTCTCTCTTTGTTTCTTCCTTCCAAACCGGTCATACCAAGGGTGTTAGAAGAATCATCAAAATTTTACAAGATCAAGTATAAACAATCTAGGATACACTCTTATTAAAGGTTTTGAAATAAAAACCTAGGGTGTTTAGGCTAATCCTTGTTCTAATCACCTCATCATAGTAACTAGTAAGCATATCACTTTCATTTTATATCTTTCATTTTCATTTCATATGTATTTCATCATTTTCTTAGCAAGCATGCAAGACTTATTGTTATTTATACCATTTTTACATTGTTTTTAAGAGTTTTATATATATAAGTCATCCTATAATTTATCCCTTGTTATATATTAGTCTTGATGATGTTTAGGAACCCATGACACCCTAAGAAGGTGTATGGTAGGATTAGAATAGCTTTGGAGTTGTTTTGAAGGGATTGGAATAGGTTTAGTACGAGAAAAACTCTTTTCGACAAGTATAAAAAGTGGTCTGATCTTGTTTTGAATTTCTGGAAAATCCGACAGTAGGCACGAATTTTTGGTCTAAATATTTAGAAAATATACTTTAAAACGAATCCGTGGCCGCTTGAACGGATTAAAACGGAGTTATAACGAAGAAGTTATGAATTTTTCAAGTTTGACGACGAAATATATATTTTCTGAAATTTCAGCAAACTGTTTTCGTTTTGTACAAGTCAAAAACGAGTCTTAAGCTTTATAAATTATTTCGACTTATCAAAAATATATTAGTATACTTTGATACGAAGCTAAGGACGTATAAAACGTAGAAAACGGATTTATAACGACTAAAATATACACGTTTTCATAAAATTGCCGTAACTTACTTATTTAAGAAAAACTATATTATTTTTACGAGACTAGTGTTACGGTAAACAAAACGACCATATTGAAGGCTATTTTTAACGTTGACGTAGAACTTTTTGTAACGAGATGTCTTCTAATAAAATCGAGATCACCAAGCATATTTTTCAAAACGACCAACCGTTTATATAGCGGAGTTGTAATGAATTATTTACGGTTGCTTAAACTTTTCCGAAACTCACTTTTTAAACCACATTTTGGATAAAATCACCATATTTAACCTCTATTATCTTTATTTTCGAGACCTCTATGACGAAAACTCATGTACTAAAACTTTGAGATTTTGATACAAGCTTTCCAAAACCGTTGAGTTCGTTTCCTAACGTTCGACGTACACCATTTTACGACTAGCTTTACGAAGCCATTTTTGTCACTTACATGAAATTTCCAACGACATTATTTTACGACGAAAAGTTATAATTTCACAATAAATCATTAATAAACTATTGTAGGATCACATTTTGACGTAAATACTTGTAAAGTAATTTAAAAATGGTTAAGACGTCAAAAGAGTATTTTTCGACGATAAGTATTATTTTTCAAAACTCACAAATGGTATAAATAACATACGAATTGCATGCATAAACATTACATCATGACTTATTACACATCATATCATTAATAATAGGTCAGTTTCGAGATCACGCTACATTTCAGTGTACTCACTTTTGTCATCATAATCATTGCAACGGGTGAGTAATCACACCCCCTTTTTACCGTTTTACTATATTTTGGGGCGAAATGTATGAACCGTTCTTGAGCTAAATTGTTTACTACTTTTATTAATTAGTTTGACTAGAACTTGTGAACGTGAATCAAATCCTTGAACTTAATTATGAAATAATGCCTTACTTGAACTTATTAAACCGTACATGTTATGACCTTGACCTAAAGTCTCCTATGTTCGGAGCATCACTATAAAGTCTCCTATGTTCGGAGCATCACTATAAAGTCTCCCGTGTTCGGAGCGTATCTTTGGGAAGAGGCACCCAGTATATCTTTGGGAAGAGGCACCCAGTATATCTTTGGGAAGAGGCACCCATTATATCTTTGGGAAGAGGCACCCAACATAACTTTGGGTAGTGGCACCCAGCTTAATTTGGTTTCATCAGTAGCATCCCTGAATTATTATATTCGTGGTACTATATTATGAACTATTATGACCGCTTATACTTGACTACTTCATACGCTATATTTTGTGCAATGGGTTGTGAATACACAAGTTGCAAGTTCTGTATGGGCGGAACTTGGAACTGAGTGGATTTACAATGCCTTTGCTTTGTGGACTATTTTCGTTGACCGAAAGCTTTGAATATTTCTTACGAGTTTTCTTATTTTGCTAAACATGTTTACTCACCAACTATTTTCATAGTTGACCCGTTTTTCTCTCATGAATTTCAGGTGATCGTTAGTAAGCTTTTTCTACCAGGTCTTGCATAATGAAGTTTTCACTTATCAATACAAATCATTATGTAATAGAACGCAATATTTTGGGAACTAAACTTTGTAATATATTTGCCGATGTCGGCTAAACTGGTATTGTAATGGTGTACTCTTTCTTTTAAATCTTAACGTTGGTATGTTCTATTATCTTGTGCTTATGTTCCTTTCTGTTACACCTCGTGTTTCCGCCTCTGGCGAGGGTGTGACAGATTGGTATCAGAGCTAAAGGTTATAGAGAATGCCGATTTTTCAAAAAAATAAAAATCACAGCTATAACCGGAATAAAATTTTAATTTAACACCGAGCATCATCCGAGTCAACTAGTCCTATCGTTGCATCGTTAACCATAAATTATACATAGCCTGATCAACTATGTCTAATTTATGAAGAACCATGCAATGATAAGAGTGGTAGTTTTAAATCATGTTTAGTCGAGTCTTTAGAGTCTGGTCACCTGAAGTTGCATTGGTCGGGTGGGTATGCATAGCATGTTTTTATGTTCACGTCTACATTACCGTATCTTATTTATACCCTCTCTTTTCCATCTTTCGACTTGTTAGACATAGCATGTCCCTGATCCTGTCATATTTCGATTCACTATAACACACATTACCACCGTTCTGCACCTCATCTGACTTCGTTCGAATGTCGTTTACTCAACCCGATGTTTTGGTCCACTGTAGGATCATGGCTGCAAGAAACACACGCTCAGGAGGCAACAACAACGACAACCCAAATAACAATGACAATCCAAACAACAACGCTGCTGGAATAGCGGATCTACTCACCCAAATTATAACACATCTCGATGCTAGACGAACCAACAACGGAGAAGGTACTTCAAACGCTGGTCAAGGATGCAGCTACAAAACTTTCATGACATGCAAGCCAATGGAATTTCATGGTACCGAGGGTGCCATTGGACTGCTAACCTGGTTCGAGAATGTTGAGTCAAAACTTAGTATCACGAAATGTACTGAAGGAAACAAGGTTGAGTTCTCTGCTGGTCTACTACAGGGTCGAGCATTGACCTGGTGGAACAACCAATTGCAGACTAGAGGAAGAGGGGCTGCAAATGCGTTATCTTGGGAAGCATTTAAGAAACTACTAACTGATGAGTACTGCAGAAAAGATGAAGTGCATAAGCTAGAAGCGGAATTTTGGAATCACTTGATGGTTGGAGTAGAAGTCGACAAGTACACGATCCGTTTCCACGAGTTAACTAGGATGGTTCCTCACATGGTTTCCACTGTGGAGAAGTTGATTGACCGATATATATGGGGATTGATACCGGAAATTAGGAGGGATGTCACCTCGTCGAACCCAACCACTCTGCAAGCCGCTGTGAGTATGGCGTATCGCTTGACAAATGATGTGATCAGGTCTGGAGAACTAACAAAAGCAAACGACAATGGACGAAAGCGACAGGAGGATCACCAGGGAAACCGAGACCAGAATCAGCAAAACAAGAGGCAGCGAATAACCCAGAACTATGGGGCGATCACCCAGGAGCGCAAAGGATATACAGGTCCACATCCTTTGTGTACTCGATGTAATTATCATCACTCAGGAGACTGCCGAAGGTGCGACAAATGTGGACAGACGGGCCACTTCGCGCGAAATTGCTCAAACAGAACTGGAAATCAAGGACAGAGAAAAGCATGTTACGAGTGTGGAAGTCTAGATCACCTTCGCAATACCTGTCCAAAGCTGAAAAGAACTCCCAATCAAGGAGGTAATCGTCCAAACCTGGCGTTGGCAATAGAAGGCCCACAAGATCAGAACATTGAAATTCCTCCCGCACGTGGTCGATCATTCTATCTGGGTACCGAGGAAGCCCGCAACGCGTAACGGGTACATTCTTTTGAGCAACCACTTTATTTCTGTACAACATGATTTTGAGTGCATAACTTCCTTCCGATTCATATCACGATCACGACATTGATTAATTTGAGACCTATTGATATCAACCTTAGTTGTTATATATTTTGTTGATTTGATTTGATTTGTGTAAGCAAATCGAATATCGAGCGAATCTTTCAAAAGACTACATTCAAAAGACTTGTTTCCTAGCTTGATCTAGTGACAGTTCTTGTTTGATGAGTTGCGAAAGTCGAGCTAAGAAACAAGTTTACTCAAGTCACTACCTAAAGGTCTTTTGAGGGCTACGTTCGATATTGGGTAAGTTTACCCCATCAAATCTAATCACGGGCATATAATTAGTTGGATGAGGAACCCTTATGCATGAGCATTGACATGATCATTTAGACTATTCGTACGAGCATGAACTTTTAGAACTCTTGTCGAGGTTCGGACCATAGTATCGTTAATCGAATCACGAGGACGTGATTCCGCTGACATGGGAAGAATTTCACAATTCTCAATTTCCGGTCATTTCTTAAATTAAATATGCATCATGTTAGTTCATTCATGATTTTGCATTTCACATTAAACGCGTAAATTTTATATTAAATAAACGTTATCGCGTAAGTTATTATTTTGAACATTTAATCCGCTACTTCCAAAAATGATCCCGATATATTTTGATACTTACATTTAGTTTATAAAAACTATATTTTAAGTTTACCTAGTGTTTTAAATTTATTTTGTATATAAATCGTTAAATTTATATTATTACGACGCTTTTCTTAAAAACTACACGATAATTATTATATCACTCAGATTTTGCAAGAAATGTATTTTTACAATTTTTACGATCTCAATATACTTTACTTTGATCTATTAAAAATTACTTTTACCTAAAACTACCTTAAATACACTAATGTATATACAATCTTACAAGTTATATTTACCTATACATTTTACTTAACCTTTTAACAATTACACACAAGTATATACATTATAAAAAAAAAAAAAAAAAGTATTTTTGCAAATACTTCCCCCCCTTGGCCGACCAAGGGGGAGGTAGCATTTATTTGGTTGGTAAAATATTTCTTGATTGTATAGGTCTTTACTCCAAACTCATTCACTTCATTCATTCATCTCATATTTTTCAAAGTTACCAAAGTTTTCTTCTCTCTTTGTTTCTTCCTTCCAAACCGGTCATACCAAGGGTGTTAGAAGAATCATCAAAATTTTACAAGATCAAGTATAAACAATCTAGGATACACTCTTATTAAAGGTTTTGAAATAAAAACCTAGGGTGTTTAGGCTAATCCTTGTTCTAATCACCTCATCATAGTAACTAGTAAGCATATCACTTTCATTTTATATCTTTCATTTTCATTTCATATGTATTTCATCATTTTCTTAGCAAGCATGCAAGACTTATTGTTATTTATACCATTTTTACATTGTTTTTAAGAGTTTTATATATATAAGTCATCCTATAATTTATCCCTTGTTATATATTAGTCTTGATGATGTTTAGGAACCCATGACACCCTAAGAAGGTGTATGGTAGGATTAGAATAGCTTTGGAGTTGTTTTGAAGGGATTGGAATAGGTTTAGTACGAGAAAAACTCTTTTCGACAAGTATAAAAAGTGGTCTGATCTCCTTTTGAATTTCTGGAAAATCCGACAGTAGGCACGAATTTTTGGTCTAGATATTTAGAAAATATACTTTAAAACGAATCCGTGGCCGCTTGAACGGATTAAAACGGAGTTATAACGAAGAAGTTATGAATTTTTCAAGTTTGACGACGAAATATATATTTTCTGAAATTTCAGCAAACTGTTTTCGTTTTGTACAAGTCAAAAACGAGTCTTAAGCTTTATAAATTATTTTGACTTATCAAAAATATATTAGTATACTTTGATACGAAGCTAAGGACGTATAAAACGTAGAAAACGGATTTATAACGACTAAAATATACACGTTTTCATAAAATTGCCGTAACTTACTTATTTAAGAAAAACTATATTATTTTTACGAGACTAGTGTTACGGTAAACAAAACGACCATATTGAAGGCTATTTTTAACGTTGACGTAGAACTTTTTGTAACGAGATGTCTTCTAATAAAATCGAGATCACCAAGTATATTTTTCAAAACGACCAACCGTTTATATAGCGGAGTTGTAATGAATTATTTACGGTTGCTTAAACTTTGCCGAAACTCACTTTTTAAACCACATTTTGGATAAAATCACCATATTTAACCTCTATTATCTTTATGTTCGAGACCTCTATGACGAAAACTCATGTACTAAAACTTTGAGATTTTGATACAAGCTTTCCAAAACCGTTGAGTTCGTTTCCTAACGTTCGACGTACACCATTTTACGACTAGCTTTTCGAAGCCATTTTTGTCACTTACATGAAATTTCCAACGACATTATTTTACGACGAAAAGTTATAATTTCACAATAAATCATTAATAAACTATTGTAGGATGACATTTTGACGTAAATACTTGTAAAGTAATTTAAAAATGGTCAAGACGTCAAAAGAGTATTTTTCGACGATAAGTATTATTTTTCAAAACTCACAAATGGTATAAATAACATACGAATTGCATGCATAAGCATTACATCATGACTTATTACATATCATATCATTCATAATAGGTCAGTTTCGAGATCACGCTACATTTCAGTGTACTCACTTTTGTCATCATAATCATTGCAACGGGTGAGTAATCACACCCCCTTTTTACCGTTTTACTATATTTTGGGGCGAAATGCATGAACCGTTCTTGAGCTAAATTGTTTACTACTTTTATTAATTAGTTTGACTAGAACTTGTGAACGTGAATCAAATCCTTGAACTTAATTATGAAATAATGCCTTACTTGAACTTATTGAACCGTACATGTTATGACCTTGACCTAAAGTCTCCTATGTTCGGAGCATCACTATAAAGTCTCCTATGTTCGGAGCATCACTATAAAGTCTCCCGTGTTCGGAGCGTATCTTTGGGAAGAGGCACCCAGTATATCTTTGGGAAGAGGCACCCAGTATATCTTTGGGAAGAGGCACCCATTATATCTTTGGGAAGAGGCACCCAACATAACTTTGGGTAGTGGCACCCAGCTTAATTTGGTTTCATCAGTAGCATCCCTGAATTATTATATTCGTGGTACTATATTATGAACTATTATGACCGCTTATACTTGACTACTTCATACGCTATATTTTGTGCAATGGGTTGTGAATACACAGGTTGCAAGTTCTGTATGGGCGGAACTTGGAACTGAGTGGATTTACAATGCCTTTGCTTTGTGGACTATTTTCGTTGACCGAAAGCTTTGAATATTTCTTACGAGTTTTCTTATTTTGCTAAACATGTTTACTCACCAACTATTTTCATAGTTGACCCGTTTTTCTCTCATGCATTTTAGGTGATCGTTAGTAAGCTTTTTCTACCAGGTCTTGCATAATGAAGTTTTCACTTATCAATACAAATCATTATGTAATAGAACGCAATATTTTGGGAACTAAACTTTGTAATATATTTGCCGATGTCGGCTAAACTGGTATTGTAATGGTGTACTCTTTCTTTTAAATCTTAACGTTGGTATGTTCTATTATCTTGTGCTTATGTTCCTTTCTGTTACACCTCGTGTTTCCGCCTCTGGCGAGGGTGTGACAGATTGGTATCAGAGCTAAAGGTTATAGAGAATGCCGATTTTTCAAAAAAATAAAAATCACAGCTATAACCGGAATAAAATTTTAATTTAACACCGAGCATCATCCGAGTCAACTAGTCCTATCGTTGCATCGTTAACCATAAATTATACATAGCCTGATCAACTATGTCTAATTTATGAAGAACCATGCAATGATAAGAGTGGTAGTTTTAAATCATGTTTAGTCGAGTCTTTAGAGTCTGGTCACCTGAAGTTGCATTGGTCGGGTGGGTATGCATAGCATGTTTTTATGTTCACGTCTACATTACCGTATCTTATTTATACCCTCTCTTTTCCATCTTTCGACTTGTTAGACATAGCATGTCCCTGATCCTGTCATATTTCGATTCACTATAACATACATTACCACCGTTCTGCACCTCATCTGACTTCGTTCGAATGTCGTTTACTCAACCCGATGTTTTGGTCCACTGTAGGATCATGGCTGCAAGAAACACACGCTCAGGAGGCAACAACAACGACAACCCAAATAACAATGACAATCCAAACAACAACGCTGCTGGAATAGCGGATCTACTCACCCAAATTATAACACATCTCGATGCTAGACGAACCAACAACGGAGAAGGTACTTCAAACGCTGGTCAAGGATGCAGCTACAAAACTTTCATGACATGCAAGCCAATGGAATTTCATGGTACCGAGGGTGCCATTGGACTGCTAACCTGGTTCGAGAATGTTGAGTCGAAACTTAGTATCACGAAATGTACTGAAGGAAACAAGGTTGAGTTCTCTGCTGGTCTACTACAGGGTCGAGCATTGACCTGGTGGAACAACCAATTGCAGACTAGAGGAAGAGGGGCTGCAAATGCGTTATCTTGGGAAGCATTTAAGAAACTACTAACTGATGAGTACTGCAGAAAAGATGAAGTGCAGAAGCTAGAAGCGGAATTTTGGAATCACTTGATGGTTGGAGTAGAAGTCGACAAGTACACGATCCGTTTCCACGAGTTAACTAGGATGGTTCCTCACATGGTTTCCACTGTGGAGAAGTTGATTGACCGATATATATGGGGATTGATACCGGAAATTAGGAGGGATGTCACCTCGTCGAACCCAACCACTCTGCAAGCCGCTGTGAGTATGGCGTATCGCTTGACAAATGATGTGATCAGGTCTGGAGAACTAACAAAAGCAAACGACAATGGACAAAAGCGACAGGAGGATCACCAGGGAAACCGAGACCAGAATCAGCAAAACAAGAGGCAGCGAATAACCCAGAACTATGGGGCGATCACCCAGGAGCGCAAAGGATATACAGGTCCACATCCTTTGTGTACTCGATGTAATTATCATCACTCAGGAGACTGCCGAAGGTGCGACAAATGTGGACAGACGGGCCACTTCGCGCGAAATTGCTCAAACAGAACTGGAAATCAAGGACAGAGAAAAGCATGTTACGAGTGTGGAAGTCTAGATCACCTTCGCAATACCTGTCCAAAGCTGAAAAGAACTCCCAATCAAGGAGGTAATCGTCCAAACCTGGCGTTGGCAATAGAAGGCCCACAAGATCAGAACATTGAAATTCCTCCCGCACGTGGTCGATCATTCTATCTGGGTACCGAGGAAGCCCGCAACGCGTAACGGGTACATTCTTTTGAGCAACCACTTTATTTCTGTACAACATGATTTTGAGTGCATAACTTCCTTCTGATTCATATCACGTTCACGACATTGATTAATTTGAGACCTATTGATATCAACCTTAGTTGTTATATATTTTGTTGATTTGATTTGATTTGTGTAAGCAAATCGAATATCGAGCGAATCTTTCAAAAGACTACATTCAAAAGACTTGTTTCCTAGCTTGATCTAGTGACAGTTCTTGTTTGATGAGTTGCGAAAGTCGAGCTAAGAAACAAGTTTACTCAAGTCACTACCTAAAGGTCTTTTGAGGGCTACGTTCGATATTGGGTAAGTTTACCCCATCAAATCTAATCACGGGCATATAATTAGTTGGATGAGGAACCCTTATGCATGAGCATTGACATGATCATTTAGACTATTCGTACGAGCATGAACTTTTAGAACTCTTGTCGAGGTTCGGACCATAGTATCGTTAATCGAATCACGAGGACGTGATTCCGCTGACATGGGAAGAATGTCACAATTCTCAATTTCCGGTCATTTCTTAAATTAAATATGCATCATGTTAGTTCATTCATGATTTTGCATTTCACATTAAACGCGTAAATTTTATATTAAATAAACGTTATCGCGTAAGTTATTATTTTGAACATTTAATCCGCTACGTCCAAAAATGATCCCGATATATTTTTATACTTACATTTAGTTTATAAAAACTATATTTTAAGTTTACCTAGTGTTTTAAATTTATTTTGTATATAAATCGTTAAATTTATATTATTACGACGCTTTTCTTAAAAACTACACGATAATTATTATATCACTCAGATTTTGCAAGAAATGTATTTTTACAATTTTTACGATCTCAATATACTTTACTTTGATCTATTAAAAATTACTTTTACCTAAAACTACCTTAAATACACTAATGTATATACAATCTTACAAGTTATATTTACCTATACATTTTACTTAACCTTTTAACAATTACACACAAGTATATACATTATAAAAAAAAAAAAAAAAAAAAAAAAAAAAAAAGGATTTTTGCAAATACTTCCCCCCTTGGCCGACCAAGGGGGAGGTAGCATTTATTTGGTTGGTAAAATATTTCTTGATTGTATAGGTCTTTACTCCAAACTCATTCACTTCATTCATTCATCTCATTTTTTTCAAAGTTACCAAAGTTTTCTTCTCTCTTTGTTTCTTTCTTCCAAACCGGTCATACCAAGGGTGTTAGAAGAATCATCAAAATTTTACAAGATCAAGTATAAACAATCTAGGATACACTCTTATTAAAGGTTTTGAAATAAAAACCTAGGGTGTTTAGGCTAATCCTTGTTCTAATCACCTCATCATAGTAACTAGTAAGCATATCACTTTCATTTTATATCTTTCATTTTCATTTCATATGTATTTCATCATTTTCTTAGCAAGCATGCAAGACTTATTGTTATTTATACCATTTTTACATTGTTTTTAAGAGTTTTATATATATAAGTCATCCTATAATTTATCCCTTGTTATATATTAGTCTTGATGATGTTTAGGAACCCATGACACCCTAAGAAGGTGTATGGTAGGATTAGAATAGCTTTGGAGTTGTTTTGAAGGGATTGGAATAGGTTTAGTACGAGAAAAACTCTTTTCGACAAGTATAAAAAGTGGTCTGATCTTGTTTTGAATTTCTGGAAACTCCGACAGTAGACACGAATTTTTGGTCTAGACATTTAGAAAATATACTTTAAAACGAATCCGTGGCCGCTTGAACGGATTAAAACGGAGTTATAACGAAGAAGTTATGAATTTTTCAAGTTTGACGACGAAATATATATTTTCTGAAATTTCAGCAAACTGTTTTCGTTTTGTACAAGTCAAAAACGAGTCTTAAGCTTTATAAATTATTTCGACTTATCAAAAATATATTAGTATACTTTGATACGAAGCTAAGGACGTATAAAACGTAGAAAACGGATTTATAACGACTAAAATATACACGTTTTCATAAAATTGCCGTAACTTACTTATTTAAGAAAAACTATATTATTTGTACGAGACTAGTGTTACGGTAAACAAAACGACCATATTGAAGGCTATTTTTAACGTTGACGTAGAACTTTTTGTAACGAGATGTCTTCTAATAAAATCGAGATCACCAAGCATATTTTTCAAAACGACCAACCGTTTGTATAGCGGAGTTGTAATGAGTTATTTACGGTTGCTTAAACTTTGCCGAAACTCACTTTTTAAACCACATTTTGGATAAAATCACCATATTTAACCTCTATTATCTTTATGTTCGAGACCTCTATGACGAAAACTCATGTACTAAAACTTTGAGATTTTGATACAAGCTTTCCAAAACCGTTGAGTTCGTTTCCTATCGTTCGACGTACACCATTTTACGACTAGCTTTTCGAAGCCATTTTTGTCACTTACATGAAATTTCCAACGACATTATTTTACGACGAAAAGTTATAATTTCACAATAAATCATTAATAAACTATTGTAGGATGACATTTTGACGTAAATACTTGTAAAGTAATTTAAAAATGGTCAAGACGTCAAAAGAGTATTTTTCGACGATAAGTATTATTTTTCAAAACTCACAAATGGTATAAATAACATACGAATTGCATGCATAAACATTACATCATGACTTATTACATATCATATCATTCATAATAGGTCAGTTTCGAGATCACGCTACATTTCAGTGTACTCACTTTTGTCATCATAATCATTGCAACGGGTGAGTAATCACACCCCCTTTTTACCGTTTTACTATATTTTGGGGCGAAATGCATGAACCGTTCTTGAGCTAAATTGTTTACTACTTTTATTAATTAGTTTGACTAGAACTTGTGAACGTGAATCAAATCCTTGAACTTAATTATGAAATAATGCCTTACTTGAACTTATTGAACCGTACATGTTATGACCTTGACCTAAAGTCTCCTATGTTCGGAGCATCACTATAAAGTCTCCTATGTTCGGAGCATCACTATAAAGTCTCCCGTGTTCGGAGCGTATCTTTGGGAAGAGGCACCCAGTATATCTTTGGGAAGAGGCACCCAGTATATCTTTGGGAAGAGGCACCCATTATATCTTTGGGAAGAGGCACCCAACATAACTTTGGGTAGTGGCACCCAGCTTAATTTGGTTTCATCAGTAGCATCCCTGAATTATTATATTCGTGGTACTATATTGTGAACTATTATGACCGCTTATACTTGACTACTTCATACGCTATATTTTGTGCAATGGGTTGTGAATACACAGGTTGCAAGTTCTGTATGGGCGGAACTTGGAACTGAGTGGATTTACAATGCCTTTGCTTTGTGGACTATTTTCGTTGACCGAAAGCTTTGAATATTGCTTACGAGTTTTCTTATTTTGCTAAACATGTTTACTCACCAACTATTTTCATAGTTGACCCATTTTTCTCTCATGCATTTCAGGTGATCGTTAGTAAGCTTTTTCTACCAGGTCTTGCATAATGAAGTTTTCACTTATCAATACAAATCATTATGTAATAGAACGCAATATTTTGGGAACTAAACTTTGTAATATATTTGCCGATGTCGGCTAAACTGGTATTGTAATGGTGTACTCTTTCTTTTAAATCTTAACGTTGGTATGTTCTATTATCTTGTGCTTATGTTCCTTTCTGTTACACCTCGTGTTTCCGCCTCTGGCGAGGGTGTGACAACCATCTTTTGGCTTCCTGGTTTAATGGTGCCAAATCAAAATCACAATGTGGCTTTCTTAGGATCATGCTAGTGAGTTGTGCTTGCTGGGAAAGGACATTTTTCTTTATCGAAATTCTCTCATGTCTTTAGGGGGGCAACAAAGCTGCAGGTTGTTTGGCTGCTTATGGTCATACTCATTCAGACTCCATTTTATTTAATAGCTTAGGGTCTCTTCCTTTTGATTCTAAAAAGCCTGTTCATAACCAAGGCATGTTCTTTTTTAGAGCTCCCTAGCTTGTTTTGATGTTCAGGGGTAAGGCCTTTATGTCCCCCCCCCCCTTGTCTTTTCTTTTTTTGCAAGAAATAGCGAAAGCGAGGCGATAGTTCTCTGTCGGGTGAGAGAAGAGATAGAGCACGGTATTTTCACGGGCCGAAGTGCAAAGCCCGGTAGCCTATCCGTAGTTTGGAAGGAAGCCCCTATGGTCCAAATCAAGTTTTTTTGGGTAAAAGGGTTAATTCACCCTGGCAAAATACTATTACACCAAAAACATTGAAGTACAAATGACATGGGTGAATCCCATGCCCAAAGCCCGATCAGGGCGACGAAAAATGCATATCATGTGCAACTTACAGACTCTTATATAAGAATGACAGACCATTCTTATAACTTACCAAATGAACCTACCAATAATGAAAAAAGTAAATAAAACATTACAATACTACTCAAGAAATGTACTTGAGCCTTCTAAAACACTATGGCGGTCCACCTACTTCCATGAAGAATCCTCCAACTTACGCAAAACGTCCAAACGCAATTATGTATAGCTGAACCAAATGCAAAACTAGCCACAAAAGTGAACTTGATTAGTAAGGAACAACGTATACCTTGCGTACCAATATTGTTCATTATCCATAGCCCGAGAAGATAAGAATGCCGCCCTCCACACTTGGCTAAGAAAAGAACGAAACGTACATGTAATGGTTATAAAACCACGCACCACATACTATGCCTTCCACCATGTCGAAATCACAAAAATGTATACCACAACGACATGAAAAATGTATACCACAACGCCCTCCACACTTGGCTAAGAAAAGAACGAAACGTACATGTAATGGTTACAAAAATGTATACCACAAAAATGTATACCACAAAAATGTATACCACAATGGTTATAAAAGTCGCCCTCATCCTTTGTACTTCAATGTTTTTGGTGTAATGCATTTTACCAGGGTGAAAAATCCCTTTTACCCAAAGAAAAAGCAACATCCAATACCATTGCAGCCGATACCAGCCAACCACCAAGGCGTTCGACTAATAATAAGATGATCAATGATTGAAACTCACTCCTTAATCGTTATAAAAGCTGCACTTATATAGAACGAATCATAGGGCCTACAAATCAGCCCTAACAAACCCCAAAACAAAATCGCTATCTCAGACGCACCAAATCAGCCATGAATCAATATAGAGATCTGAGAATAACTATTGAGTCATAACGTTTTTCAGAAGTGGGATGCAATAACACGATCCAAACTGAAAAACCAAAATAGGGTATAGATCAACCCTAACATCCAAAAGCTCCTTCACAAAGGACCCGTAAATATGAATAGCATCCAGAAATCAGGTCTTAGATGAGTAAGGAGTGATAAACACATGCATATTTGCGACCAGCCAACACAAATAAATTCAGCATTAGCCGCCACAAAACGACCAAAATCTTGCACCCCCGATCTAAAATAATAGTGGTTTTTGAACAAGAACCAACAACAACTCGACTTCCACTCACCCAAACCCACGTATATGGATAACAAACCGCAACACAAGGTTGTCCAAACCCATATGAACACCACATCCATGATAAACGAGCAGCAGCCAACAAGATAAACAACGAACTTAAAATTAGGTTCCATATTAAGCGTTTACGATTGCACCACAAGAGCCAAATAAATTAAAAACCATAAGGTTTTATAAATGTTCAAGTCCACCTATAACCAACAAGATTTAATGAAAAGCACACTGACCCACAATAAATTTTAGTACAAGGTTAACACAAAAGTGAATCGCTGTAAATGGTATATTCAAGTAACCGACAATTAATAATTTATATAACACAAAAGTGAATCCATGGTATATGTCGGTTGGTCATGCAAAGAATAAAATAACATGACTATGAATAATCCAACACAAAGAGTCAATCTATTACTACCGAGAAACGCAATCCCCTCTCCCCTTGGAGATTTCCGGCCGCCACCCTTCAGTACTTTCCGGCCAAAAATTGTTCCTAATCGTCCTCTCTATCCTTCCAAAGGGTATGCAATACGATCTAGGATTAGTTATTTTATAAGGGTGGTTGGATTCATCTTTTTCTTTCAATTCTAAACGGATTTCTCCTTGTTTTTTCCTGGCCGAAACCCTAATATAATTATCATTATCGTTTTTTGCTTAGGGTTTCCTCTTGGATTGTTTAACGATCTGCTACTAAGGAATCATTGTTCGATCGTTATTCAATTGTTCTAGGCGATTAAGATCTATCCGTAATCACTAGGGTTTGCTTGCAAGAACGATTCCCTGTTTTAGGGTTTATTGGATCTGATTCTCTAACCGCCTATGGGTTGTTTTTGATTGGTTCGTTACCCTTATTCCTAAGTCGGTTCTATCTATATTAAGGGTCGATCTGGGTATTCAATTCTTATTCTAAGAGTGATACCCTATTTTAGGGTTTTATATTACTCGGTTTTGAATACTCATATGGTGATTGGTGCTGCTGTGCGCTCATGTTTATATTTTGTGTTATGCAAGTTGGATTCAGCAATCCATTCTCTCATGTATGTCGATCTTCATATCGTGGTGGTGTTATGTAAGTCATTATGTGGATAGTGGTTATATTCTGGTTTTGTGATGATCGTGGTTCATCATTGGTACGTGGGTTTGGGAGAGTGGAAGTCAAGTTCATCTTGTGTAAGTCAAGTTTATTTGGTTCTTGTTCAAAAATAAAGCTTGGTAGTTGCTGGTCGATTTGGATGTTTAGATTTATTGGCTCTTATTCATCAACTCCTTCGATCATCAATGGAAGTTAGGGTTAAACCCTATTGTATGTTACCGATCTACTTCATGGACCTGATTCTGATCATGAGGTTGTTGTGGTTGGTTTATTGGAAGTTGGGGTTGTGTATACCCTATGTATTCGTCTATGCCTGGTCACGATACATTGATTTTCATTCATGCTAGAGTTTCATCCGTGGAGCTCTTAGTAGGTGAGGTATTTGGATCATGTCGTAGTAGGTGATGATGGAAGTTAAGTTTGTGGGGACTCTTGTTCAGAACCTCATTCATACGATTCCATGCGTTTTCATTCGTATTCTATTGATCATGGCTGGGAGGATCGATCTATATTCTATGGTTTTCATATTCTTTTTGAATCGATGCTTTTGTTTGCTGGAAGTTAGGGCTTTGACCCTATGAAGTTGGCTGGAAGTTCTACATGCTGCAATAGTGAAGATTGTCTTTTTCTTAATTTTTATTCAATTGTATAGTCATGGTAGGTTGTAAGTTCTATTTTGTAAGTTATAAGAATGGCGTGTCATTCTTATATAGGTTGTTTTGTAAGTGTTCTAAGGGACTGTGATGAGGGAGTCACCCTCATCCTTTGTACCTCAACGTTTTTTGGTGTAATGAATTTTACCGGGGTGAATTAACCCTTTTACCCAAAAAAAAACACAAAGAGTCGAAAATAATAATATCTCCCTACCGACCCACGATGATGGTAGGACAGTGGAAAGAATAAAATTATGATCGACCAATGATAAGGTTAAAACAATCGTACGTCCTTTACGCAATAATAAAAGAAATCCGTTTATGAATCTATAATGAAACCCCCGCCAATCACCCTTGAAAGAAAATCCGATCCCAAATACGTATTGCATACCTTTGAAAGAAAGATAGAGAGGACGGATTTGGGCAGATTTATGGCCGGAAAAAGAGGGGTGATGGCGGCCGGATTTCTCCTTTAGGGAGAGAGCTTTTTAGGGTTTTTAAGCGGTCCAAATCAAGTTGCTACTTTCCCTCTGCGCTTATAAGTAGATAAGGTCAGACTTTGCTTGCTCTGAGACAGATTGAAAAGGGAAAGACAATATCAAAATGGAAATGTTTGAAATTGCTCCTTGACCAGAACGAACGGGATTCAGAGCTTGCTGACCCTTATACACAGATGGCGGATATAGAGAAAATGGTTCTCCCTACATCACAACCTAAAAAGATTGACCCGGGTATCCTTAAGGAGGGTCGGAAGTACCTTCCTACAAACAAAGTGGAGTGGTAAAGGCGAATGAGCCGGTTTACCCAATTAGGAACAAAAGCATGAAATTGCTTGATGGTTCTTGGTTTACGAGAATTTCTTATGCTGATGGTCTATCTACAATCATCCCCTATGCCCAATTAGGAGCAGGCCGTGTATTATCGGTCTTACAGGGCCCTAAGAAGAATGATTCGCCGATCGAGAAGATGTGCTTCTCGCTCTACTTTGCTGCAACCAAGCTCTGACACTACTTCCTTTCCACAACAGTGTTGGTAATTGCTCGAACAGACCTGATTAAGTATATGTTGACCAGACCGGGGGAGAATTGGGAAGTGGATTCCCTTCAAAAAATGGGTCTGCATTGGCTAGGTCTTGTCAGAGCCTTTCCTAAACCATTTCGCCGGTACTCCTATCTTATACCCATCTGGGAAGCGCTTATTCCATGAAATAGCAATTCAAAAGGGCGTAGACATTGCTACTTACTCTTAAGAAGGTTCCTGGGGTTGGCGCCTCTGCTCTGTTTATTAATGAAATATCTGCCTCTTTCTGTCAAGGGAATGTTGCACACTTTTACGAATAAGTCTTTATTTATATTAGCATGAAATTAAGTAGTCAAAATTTTATGCTAGGGTTTTCCCATATCATACATGCAAACATAACAAAGAAAACCAAACAAATATAGTTAGCATAGATAGGAGTCTATCTCCAGTAAGCACCGGAGTATACCCCCAAAAAGAGAGAGTATCCTGAGTATATCACAGCTATCAGAAAGGGTAGCACGGAACTGAAACCATTCATTGTATCTGACCTCGAGACAATCATTGTAAATAACATTCATAAGCCTTATGCCGCGGGTCTCATGATGGTTCATCCTAGTAAAATGATAGAAAAGGATATGATAATTCATACCTACTATAGTGAAGACTATAAAGTCATCCTGGATAGCTTTGAAGAAAGAAGTAGAAAAGTGAAGATTGGCTTGATCAGTATGATAGAAAGACTTGTGAAACCAGAGAAGAAAACCAAAACTGTTTACTTCCACAACTTCTCAAGATTCGATGGAATTTTCTTGCTTAAGCACCTTTCTTGTCATCACCCTAAATACAAGATTCAACCACTTATGCGGAACAATAGGCTTTATGAGTTATCAGTCTATTCAGGTAAAGTGATGTTATTCCGCTTCAGGGATTCCTTGAATCTACTCCCTGGTACGCTTCAGAACCTAGCTATGAGTCTATGCCCCGATCTTGGGACTAAAGGCTTTGTTGACCACGAGAGTGTAAACGAGAAAAGTCTTGAGAAAGACAAAGAGGTATTGATAGAGTATATGAAGATGGATATCCTTCTCTTAGGTGGAGTCATGCAAAAAGCACAAAACATCTATTGGAAGCTGTACCAGATAGATATTGAAAGCAAAATCACTCTTTCATCTCTGGCACTAAACATCTTTCGTCTGAGATACTACAATGATGAGATCTTTCCAATACACATTCCTAACCAAAATGAAGACACCTTCATTAGGAAAGCTTACTATGGAGGTCATACTGATTCTTATAAGCCATATGGTGAGAATCTCTACTACTATGATATGAACTCACTTTATCCTTTTGTAATGAAAGAATATCCTATGCCTTGTGGTAAACCTGTATGGTATTCAAATATGGAAGACATGGACATTGATAGCATGTTAGGCTTTATTGAGGCATATGTGGTATGTCCGAAGACAATCAAGAAGCCCTTTCTGCCATATCGTTCTAAGACGGGTACTCTGATCTTTCCAACTGGTGAGTTTATAGGAGTCTACTATAGCGAGGAGTTGAAGTATGCAGTAGGCCTTGGGTACAAGGTGGTCCCTATCCCAGGCTACCTCTTTGAGAGGAAGGAAAGTCCTTTCAAATACTTTGTTAGCTCGCTCTTTTCAAGCAGGTTAGAAGGAAGGAAAGAAGGAAATGATGCTTTGTCCTATGTGTAAAAGATCCTTATGAATTCACTCTATGGTACATTCGGGATTAACCCTAAAAGCACAATCACAGAGGTGTGCAATTTCAAAAGGTACACCGATGTTGTTTCATTCGAAGGATTTATACATGGGGATATGCTTAGCGAGAACAACTTCATCATATCCTTTCATACTAATACAGGAAATGACGGAACTCATTGGAACCCACCGAAGAACTCTGTTGTCCAACTAGCAGCTGCTATCACAGCCTCAGCTAGGATCTATATGTACCTTTATATCTCAAGGGATGACTGCTACTACACTGACACAGACTCAGTAGTGCTAAGTCAGCCACTCCCTGAGGAATTGATTTCATCTTCAATCTTGGGTATGTTAAAGCTGGAAGATCAATTTGTGAAAGGTTTCTTTCTTGCACCAAAAGCTTATAGTTACTACACCTTGGAAGGAAGCACCGTCAAAAAATACAAGGGACCTGCTAAAGATAAGGTCACTCCCTAATGGTTTGAGAAACAGTACGCAGAACCATCGAGAAGGGTGCAGGTCAAGGTGGATGCAAACTTCAGGATTGATTGGGAAAGTTTGGAGATCAAAAATCAAGAAATCATCTTCAGTTTAGGTCTGAAAGAGGGGTCTAAGAGGTTACCCGTATATGACAGTAATAAGAACTGGGTGGATACTGAGCCTATTGCTATACATGACTTGTCTAACATTTTTTGGGTAAAGGGGAGTAACTCTGCACCCGGTAAAATATTATAACCAAAACGTTTGAGTACAAAGGGCGAGGGTGAATTCCCTCGCCTCAGTCCCTTAGGACACTTACAGACACTCATATAAGCATGACAAACCACACTTATAACAAACATTGAACATCAAACTACAACGACTATAAAAACAAATTAAAAGTACTTGAATCTTCAAATCGTCATAGTAGTCCAAACTTCCAGCATCAACCAATCATACACAAACCCGCAGCACCTTGAATAACATGTGAGAAAATATCACCTTGCACTACGGATTGCACACCAAAACATAGGGAATATAAACCCTAACTTCCACATAGCATACCAATCAACCTAGTAAGATAAGATATCTGCCCAAATACAAAGGATCAAAAGGTACTACTAACATGCTTCCAAGAGACCAAGAAGAGGTAAGAACCCTCCTCAATGACTCAACAAACACAATGACAAGATTTATAGTACCAATAAGCTGCAAAATGCAACCAAGATGAGAATGCAAACCAATGGTAGCATAATCTGCCATAGACTTCAAACTTGACGTACATCTCCCCAAACCATAATCAATTACAGCAGCAATAAAGCATCGTACCAGTTTGGGGTGAAAATAATATAAGATGTAACAATCATAGGGCTCAATAAACCCTAATTACCAATCCCCATCGTATATCAGACTAAACAACACAAATATATCTCATTACAATCAGGCCTGCGTGTAATACGGACCAAGAACAATCAATAGGGTGAAACACACCCTAACTTCCAAGAACAACGACCTAAATCAGGGTTTTGAACAAGTTACCCTAAAACTTAACTTCCATCTCTCCAAAACCCACATTCATGGCAACAACATCATGATAAGAACCAGCAATCACCAAACAACCCCTTGCATAGGTTGATAATCAATATAACAACCAGATCCATCATCCAGATCAAGAAGATACGAAACCCTAAGAATTAAGGTTTTGTATATCGTTAAGCACCAACCAAAAATTACCATATACCAGCATAATAATACGAAACCCTAAAAAAGTCTCCATGCAATGAGAAATCTGATATATGAATCACCAGCAAGCAGATCGTATAAAGATAATCCCATAAAATTATAAACGATCAAAACCAAGCATATGAAACCCTAAAAAACGATTACAAGAAAAAGTAATCGTTTTAGGGTTATAAAACCTTCAACGATTCAAGATTAGCTTTTAGAAATCATTTAGGGTTTATAAGGAAGAATCAATAAACCTAATCCCTGTGAATAATTGATTAACAAACCGACTAAGAAAAAAATACGATTAGGGTTTATTTTTTGAATGAGTAGCGATTTCTCAAGAGATACTAAAGAGATAAACAAGACACAACCCCTCCCGTATAATCACATCCATAAAACCGATTACATATTATTATAAATAATAGAGAGGCGGTTTTAATGGATTGTTTAGATCTGATCGGAAAAGAGGGGGAGGGGTGGCCGGAAATCGCCCCCTAGGGGAGAGAATAACTTAAAAATCGTTTAGCTAATAAAAAATAAAAAATAACTTGTCTAACATAGACTACATTAGTAGAAAAGTGATTTCATCACTAAGTGTTAGAGTACTCCATCTTGAGAATGAGAGACTCAATGAGAAATTAGAAGAGAGGAATAGAGAGATTGCCAAGTTGAAATCACAGATTGAAGTACAGACAGGGGTCACTAACCAAACATTAGTCGAGAAAAAGACTGACATGAAAACAAAGACTGATGAGGAGAAACCAAATACTGACGTGAAAAACAAAGACTGATGAGGAGAAACCCCCGTGAAAAGACTAGAGCCCTCTGTGCATCTCCTCCATGAATGTGATCAAAAAGTATTTTAGTACCAACCTTGAATCTTATAGCTAGCCTAAAATTGAGTATAGATAGGAAAGAGGTAAGAACCAGTGTCTATTTATTGCATGCCTAAAAATAAGTTTGAGTTGAGAAGGGATCGGAGATGAATGAAGCATCAAGGACATCCAAGACGTACGGAAGAACTTCATATAAAGGGAGTTCTTGCATTGGGGCTTGCTTTGATGATGGGTAGGCTTGTTGTGCTTTGGCCCTTCTGCGGGCTTTCATCGAGGTTTCATCGAAACATGACCATTTTGAGGACTTTCTTTGTGATGGTTCATATAGGCTTGGGTCTTTCATTCAGGCCCTATTGGGTGGGGCACCCTGTGGGCCAATGCGTATAACTTGGGCTTTCTTAACGTGGCTCATTTGACGACTCAGTACATGGATGTCACGA
>BPTQ01000008.1:222328377-222340877 GCA_019973895.1 Chrysanthemum seticuspe | reverse complement strand
ACGCCCCCATAACCCGGTTAAAAATCCTAGTCGTTATCCTTAAAAACAGCCATAATTTTGGGCAAAAGTCATAAATGCTAAAAAGCTTTTTACAACAAATGTATGGGAAAACATGGGATTTTTGATAAATTTGATTAGGAACTGTATTGGAAACATTGGAAATGGGTGAAACAATATTTCACAAGGTCGCATGCAAAAGGTATGGTTTAAAACTGAAATTTTCATAAAACGCGTCGTGGCTAAGTAGCCATGTTCGTGGACTTGTATCTTCCTAATCAAAGAGAACTAGGACATGAGACTTATACCATTTAAAATAGCTTACAGCATAGTGTTTGAAGGGTCAAATGCGATGTAGAGACACTAGCTTGCCTCGTGTAAAACCTGCCCTCTTTTAGCCCCGTTATTGCCCAAAAACAACAAAAAGCACATAACCCCCTACTTTGTAAACTCATTGCGACCAAACTGTAAGAGCTTAAGACCTCTAGTTTGAACCGTTAGAAAGACCACCGGACAAACTCTTGAAAGGATCAAGAACGTATTAAAAATCTTTTAAGGCCTTGCTTTTATTCACCCGCACTTTTGTCCATTTATGCCGAAAACAAGTGAATTTTTCTTATAAAATTTCAAGTATAAAGATTGTAAATTTTGAAAGGTAAGGTTATTCTTGGACTAAAAATGTAATTTATTCAAAGTTAATTATACAAGGGCTGATTTTGTCAATAACTCATAGTTTTGGGTATGAAGTGTCATTTTTGAAAGTACAAGGATAAAAACTGTAAATATTTAAAATTGTGAATTATAATATTTAGGAAACATAAAATATTTAATAACTTGGATTTCTATAAAAATTTACTAACAATCATTCGAGCCATGAAAATAAGTACGATAAGTATTATTAAATTTTGAAGAGACTTCATGTATATAAAGAACATTATCGTCGCATAAACATGAACACGAATACTAAATACATGATATACCAACTCAGGTCGAGGGTCGCAGCAGTTTGTTCATATTATCTAATTTGTTTTCCATCCAGACTACGATAACACCGAGGTGAGTCATAGCCCCTCTTTTCCTTATTTTGAATGCTTTGGGGGAGATACATGATCAAATATTGCTTTATATTTTTACATTTGTTTTAAACTCTTACGAATTACTGTGAGTTTCATAGCCCTATTTTCAATTGTTTTATACTATTTTTGGGGGAGATACGTACATAACTACTCGTTTTACTTTCACAAGTACTTTAAAGCTTTTACATACTACTATGAGTTCATAATCACACTTTATACGTTTTGCTACAAACTTGAACACAATTACTATCTATATGCGATCCTGATTGTTATTGCCTAAGTTATACACTATTGCCACTAAAAGTCCCTCATATCATGAACCATTAATCACTTGCGAGTGAACGCGAATATAGTGAATAGATCTATTGGCAGTTGACGCCCCATTTGTGTTAGCCGGATAGGTAACCAAATGCACTTTATTTGAGAATACTAGGAGAATGGCAAACTCCTACCAGAGGGCATTGTTGCTCACATCATTATTATGATGTTTGTAACTTACGTCATTATTATGACACGTTCGTGTTAAGGTTTGCGTTCATGAGACTTAAGGCAATATATACTGTGTTGCAATGATACAAATGCTGCAACTACTGAACTTATGGGTGCAACAACGTGGCCCAACCTTGAAACTTGTGTTCAACTGATTACTAAACAAACGACTATGGGTGCATAACAACGTAGCCCACTACTTATTTTATCAATATTTGTATTTATTACAATAATCGCTCAAACTCGAAACTATTGAACACAACTGTTTTATCTATAAACTCTATGAACTCACCAACCTTTGTGTTGACACTTTTTAGCATGTTTATCTCAGGTTCATAATATACGAGGATGGCACGGAAGGGCACGGATACTCAAGAAGGCTATATTATCATTCGAAAACTTATTTAATAAACTGTAAAACCACTGGAACCTCATTTTGTAAACTCTGATATTTATATAAATCGAATGATAAATCTTTTAAAACGACACAATTAGAGTTCGTTTTCTATTATTATAACTGTTGAGCCATGAAGTAACACCCAGCTTGAATTCCGCTGCGTATCACGAAATTGGGGGTGCTACATCATTGGTCCGATGCTTCGAGCGAAACCTATTCCCAGGGTGTGACGGGCAGTGTGTACAGGGCCCGGGTACATATTCACCGCGACATGCTGATCCGCGATTACTAGCAATTCCAACTTCATGTTCCCGAGTTGCAGAGAACAATCCGAACTGAGGCAATCTTTCCGGATTCGCTCCGCCTTACAGCCTTGCTTCCCATTGTAATTGCCATTGTAGCACGTGTGTGGCCCAGCCCATAAAGGCCATGCGGACTTGACGTCATCCCCACCTTCCTCCAGTATATCACTGGCAGTCCTTCGTTGTCACACCCCCAAATTACCTGTTTTGCAGCGGAATTAAATCCCGGGGGATTGACTGTCATAGCATCACAATCACAGTTATATTGAACAACCTAAAGTGTCGTTTAAAAACACATCGTTTGATATTTATTTAAAACATTCAGAGTTACAAGATAGGTCCCAAAAGTTGATAAAGTTTGCGGAAATATGTTTAGTACAAGTCAAACGATGTTTTTAAAGTGTATAAATCCCATGTGTGACGCGTCGTCACTGCGACTCTATGATATGTCCACATGCATGCCATGACGTGAATGCCTTAGTAACCTGAAAATACATTGCTAAAAGTGTCAACATAAAGGTTGAGTGAGTTCATAGAGTTGTGTAAATGTTTAATACGACTACCACAAGTATAAATTATGTATGACAATGTTGTCACAAAAATGATACAATTGCTTAAGCACATGACACCGAAGCTTGACTGATGTTCGCCCCAACAGAGTGTTTTGCCAAACAACTCAAATAATGATAATGAAATGAAATGCATCCGTCCGGTTGGAATCCACCAACCCGGAGGGAGGTGTCACCCTCGATAGATCTATCCACTCACCCTCGCTTCTATGAAATTAACGGTTCATGTTTATGAAATGGGGACATTTAACTGGCAATGAGGTAACTTAAGCAGTGTAATGAATTTGATATAATTGGTATCGTAATAAAAATGATGTGCAATGTATTCTCCCCCGTAGGTTTGAAATAAAGTAAAAACTTGAATAAAATCGGGGCTATGAAAACTCACCTGTTGCAATGATAATGATGATATAATGGCAGTTGACGCCCCATTTGTGTTAGCCGGATAGGTAACCAAATGCACTTTATTTGAGAATACTAGGAGAATGGGAAACTCCTACCAGAGGGCATTGTTGCTCACATCATTATTATGATGTTTGTAACTTACGTCATTATTATGACACGTTCGTGTTAAGGTTTGCGTTCATGAGACTTAAGGCAATATATACTGTGTTGCAATGATACAAATGCTGCAACTACTGAACTTATGGGTGCAACAACGTGGCCCAACCTTGAAACTTGTGTTCAACTGATTACTAAACAAACGACTATGGGTGCATAACAACGTAGCCCACTACTTATTTTATCAATATTTGTATTTATTACAATAATCGCTCAAACTCGAAACTATTGAACACAACTGTTTTATCTATAAACTCTATGAACTCACCAACCTTTGTGTTGACACTTTTTAGCATGTTTATCTCAGGTTCATAATATACGAGGATGGCACGGAAGGGCACGGATACTCAAGAAGGCTATATTATCATTCGAAAACTTATTTAATAAACTGTAAAACCACTGGAACCTCATTTTGTAAACTCTGATATTTATATAAATCGAATGATAAATCTTTTAAAACGACACAATTAGAGTTCGTTTTCTATTATTATAACTGTTGAGCCATGAAGTAACACCCAGCTTGAATTCCGCTGCGTATCACGAAATTGGGGGTGCTACATCATTGGTCCGATGCTTCGAGCGAAACCTATTCCCAGGGTGTGACGGGCAGTGTGTACAGGGCCCGGGTACATATTCACCGCGACATGCTGATCCGCGATTACTAGCAATTCCAACTTCATGTTCCCGAGTTGCAGAGAACAATCCGAACTGAGGCAATCTTTCCGGATTCGCTCCGCCTTACAGCCTTGCTTCCCATTGTAATTGCCATTGTAGCACGTGTGTGGCCCAGCCCATAAAGGCCATGCGGACTTGACGTCATCCCCACCTTCCTCCAGTATATCACTGGCAGTCCTTCGTTGTCACACCCCCAAATTACCTGTTTTGCAGCGGAATTAAATCCCGGGGGATTGACTGTCATAGCATCACAATCACAGTTATATTGAACAACCTAAAGTGTCGTTTAAAAACACATCGTTTGATATTTATTTAAAACATTCAGAGTTACAAGATAGGTCCCAAAAGTTGATAAAGTTTGCGGAAATATGTTTAGTACAAGTCAAACGATGTTTTTAAAGTGTATAAATCCCATGTGTGACGCGTCGTCACTGCGACTCTATGATATGTCCACATGCATGCCATGACGTGAATGCCTTAGTAACCTGAAAATACATTGCTAAAAGTGTCAACATAAAGGTTGAGTGAGTTCATAGAGTTATGTAAATGTTTAATACGACTACCACAAGTATAAATTATGTATGACAATGTTGTCACAAAAATGATACAATTGCTTAAGCACATGACACCGAAGCTTGACTGATGTTCGCCCCAACAGAGTGTTTTGCCAAACAACTCAAATAATGATAATGAAATGAAATGCATCCGTCCGGTTGGAATCCACCAACCCGGAGGGAGGTGTCACCCTCGATAGATCTATCCACTCACCCTCGCTTCTATGAAATTAACGGTTCATGTTTATGAAATGGGGACATTTAACTGGCAATGAGGTAACTTAAGCAGTGTAATGAATTTGATATACTTGGTATCGTAATAAAAATGATGTGCAATGTATTCTCCCCCGTAGGTTTGAAATAAAGTAAAAACTTGAATAAAATCGGGGCTATGAAAACTCACCTGTTGCAATGATAATGATGATATAATGGCAGTTGACGCCCCATTTGTGTTAGCCGGATAGGTAACCAAATGCACTTTATTTGAGAATACTAGGAGAATGGGAAACTCCTACCAGAGGGCATTGTTGCTCACATCATTATTATGATGTTTGTAACTTACGTCATTATTATGACACGTTCGTGTTAAGGTTTGCGTTCATGAGACTTAAGGCAATATATACTGTGTTGCAATGATACAAATGCTGCAACTACTGAACTTATGGGTGCAACAACGTGGCCCAACCTTGAAACTTGTGTTCAACTGATTACTAAACAAACGACTATGGGTGCATAACAACGTAGCCCACTACTTATTTTATCAATATTTGTATTTATTACAATAATCGCTCAAACTCGAAACTATTGAACACAACTGTTTTATCTATAAACTCTATGAACTCACCAACCTTTGTGTTGACACTTTTTAGCATGTTTATCTCAGGTTCATAATATACGAGGATGGCACGGAAGGGCACGGATACTCAAGAAGGCTATATTATCATTCGAAAACTTATTTAATAAACTGTAAAACCACTGGAACCTCATTTTGTAAACTCTGATATTTATATAAATCGAATGATAAATCTTTTAAAACGACACAATTAGAGTTCGTTTTCTATTATTATAACTGTTGAGCCATGAAGTAACACCCAGCTTGAATTCCGCTGCGTATCACGAAATTGGGGGTGCTACATCATTGGTCCGATGCTTCGAGCGAAACCTATTCCCAGGGTGTGACGGGCAGTGTGTACAGGGCCCGGGTACATATTCACCGCGACATGCTGATCCGCGATTACTAGCAATTCCAACTTCATGTTCCCGAGTTGCAGAGAACAATCCGAACTGAGGCAATCTTTCCGGATTCGCTCCGCCTTACAGCCTTGCTTCCCATTGTAATTGCCATTGTAGCACGTGTGTGGCCCAGCCCATAAAGGCCATGCGGACTTGACGTCATCCCCACCTTCCTCCAGTATATCACTGGCAGTCCTTCGTTGTCACACCCCCAAATTACCTGTTTTGCAGCGGAATTAAATCCCGGGGGATTGACTGTCATAGCATCACAATCACAGTTATATTGAACAACCTAAAGTGTCGTTTAAAAACACATCGTTTGATATTTATTTAAAACATTCAGAGTTACAAGATAGGTCCCAAAAGTTGATAAAGTTTGCGGAAATATGTTTAGTACAAGTCAAACGATGTTTTTAAAGTGTATAAATCCCATGTGTGACGCGTCGTCACTGCGACTCTATGATATGTCCACATGCATGCCATGACGTGAATGCCTTAGTAACCTGAAAATACATTGCTAAAAGTGTCAACATAAAGGTTGAGTGAGTTCATAGAGTTATGTAAATGTTTAATACGACTACCACAAGTATAAATTATGTATGACAATGTTGTCACAAAAATGATACAATTGCTTAAGCACATGACACCGAAGCTTGACTGATGTTCGCCCCAACAGAGTGTTTTGCCAAACAACTCAAATAATGATAATGAAATGAAATGCATCCGTCCGGTTGGAATCCACCAACCCGGAGGGAGGTGTCACCCTCGATAGATCTATCCACTCACCCTCGCTTCTATGAAATTAACGGTTCATGTTTATGAAATGGGGACATTTAACTGGCAATGAGGTAACTTAAGCAGTGTAATGAATTTGATATACTTGGTATCGTAATAAAAATGATGTGCAATGTATTCTCCCCCGTAGGTTTGAAATAAAGTAAAAACTTGAATAAAATCGGGGCTATGAAAACTCACCTGTTGCAATGATAATGATGATATAATGGCAGTTGACGCCCCATTTGTGTTAGCCGGATAGGTAACCAAATGCACTTTATTTGAGAATACTAGGAGAATGGGAAACTCCTACCAGAGGGCATTGTTGCTCACATCATTATTATGATGTTTGTAACTTACGTCATTATTATGACACGTTCGTGTTAAGGTTTGCGTTCATGAGACTTAAGGCAATATATACTGTGTTGCAATGATACAAATGCTGCAACTACTGAACTTATGGGTGCAACAACGTGGCCCAACCTTGAAACTTGTGTTCAACTGATTACTAAACAAACGACTATGGGTGCATAACAACGTAGCCCACTACTTATTTTATCAATATTTGTATTTATTACAATAATCGCTCAAACTCGAAACTATTGAACACAACTGTTTTATCTATAAACTCTATGAACTCACCAACCTTTGTGTTGACACTTTTTAGCATGTTTATCTCAGGTTCATAATATACGAGGATGGCACGGAAGGGCACGGATACTCAAGAAGGCTATATTATCATTCGAAAACTTATTTAATAAACTGTAAAACCACTGGAACCTCATTTTGTAAACTCTGATATTTATATAAATCGAATGATAAATCTTTTAAAACGACACAATTAGAGTTCGTTTTCTATTATTATAACTGTTGAGCCATGAAGTAACACCCAGCTTGAATTCCGCTGCGTATCACGAAATTGGGGGTGCTACATCATTGGTCCGATGCTTCGAGCGAAACCTATTCCCAGGGTGTGACGGGCAGTGTGTACAGGGCCCGGGTACATATTCACCGCGACATGCTGATCCGCGATTACTAGCAATTCCAACTTCATGTTCCCGAGTTGCAGAGAACAATCCGAACTGAGGCAATCTTTCCGGATTCGCTCCGCCTTACAGCCTTGCTTCCCATTGTAATTGCCATTGTAGCACGTGTGTGGCCCAGCCCATAAAGGCCATGCGGACTTGACGTCATCCCCACCTTCCTCCAGTATATCACTGGCAGTCCTTCGTTGTCACACCCCCAAATTACCTGTTTTGCAGCGGAATTAAATCCCGGGGGATTGACTGTCATAGCATCACAATCACAGTTATATTGAACAACCTAAAGTGTCGTTTAAAAACACATCGTTTGATATTTATTTAAAACATTCAGAGTTACAAGATAGGTCCCAAAAGTTGATAAAGTTTGCGGAAATATGTTTAGTACAAGTCAAACGATGTTTTTAAAGTGTATAAATCCCATGTGTGACGCGTCGTCACTGCGACTCTATGATATGTCCACATGCATGCCATAACGTGAATGCCTTAGTAACCTGAAAATACATTGCTAAAAGTGTCAACATAAAGGTTGAGTGAGTTCATAGAGTTATGTAAATGTTTAATACGACTACCACAAGTATAAATTATGTATGACAATGTTGTCACAAAAATGATACAATTGCTTAAGCACATGACACCGAAGCTTGACTGATGTTCGCCCCAACAGAGTGTTTTGCCAAACAACTCAAATAATGATAATGAAATGAAATGCATCCGTCCGGTTGGAATCCACCAACCCGGAGGGAGGTGTCACCCTCGATAGATCTATCCACTCACCCTCGCTTCTATGAAATTAACGGTTCATGTTTATGAAATGGGGACATTTAACTGGCAATGAGGTAACTTAAGCAGTGTAATGAATTTGATATACTTGGTATCGTAATAAAAATGATGTGCAATGTATTCTCCCCCGTAGGTTTGAAATAAAGTAAAAACTTGAATAAAATCGGGGCTATGAAAACTCACCTGTTGCAATGATAATGATGATATAATGGCAGTTGACGCCCCATTTGTGTTAGCCGGATAGGTAACCAAATGCACTTTATTTGAGAATACTAGGAGAATGGGAAACTCCTACCAGAGGGCATTGTTGCTCACATCATTATTATGATGTTTGTAACTTACGTCATTATTATGACACGTTCGTGTTAAGGTTTGCGTTCATGAGACTTAAGGCAATATATACTGTGTTGCAATGATACAAATGCTGCAACTACTGAACTTATGGGTGCAACAACGTGGCCCAACCTTGAAACTTGTGTTCAACTGATTACTAAACAAACGACTATGGGTGCATAACAACGTAGCCCACTACTTATTTTATCAATATTTGTATTTATTACAATAATCGCTCAAACTCGAAACTATTGAACACAACTGTTTTATCTATAAACTCTATGAACTCACCAACCTTTGTGTTGACACTTTTTAGCATGTTTATCTCAGGTTCATAATATACGAGGATGGCACGGAAGGGCACGGATACTCAAGAAGGCTATATTATCATTCGAAAACTTATTTAATAAACTGTAAAACCACTGGAACCTCATTTTGTAAACTCTGATATTTATATAAATCGAATGATAAATCTTTTAAAACGACACAATTAGAGTTCGTTTTCTATTATTATAACTGTTGAGCCATGAAGTAACACCCAGCTTGAATTCCGCTGCGTATCACGAAATTGGGGGTGCTACATCATTGGTCCGATGCTTCGAGCGAAACCTATTCCCAGGGTGTGACGGGCAGTGTGTACAGGGCCCGGGTACATATTCACCGCGACATGCTGATCCGCGATTACTAGCAATTCCAACTTCATGTTCCCGAGTTGCAGAGAACAATCCGAACTGAGGCAATCTTTCCGGATTCGCTCCGCCTTACAGCCTTGCTTCCCATTGTAATTGCCATTGTAGCACGTGTGTGGCCCAGCCCATAAAGGCCATGCGGACTTGACGTCATCCCCACCTTCCTCCAGTATATCACTGGCAGTCCTTCGTTGTCACACCCCCAAATTACCTGTTTTGCAGCGGAATTAAATCCCGGGGGATTGACTGTCATAGCATCACAATCACAGTTATATTGAACAACCTAAAGTGTCGTTTAAAAACACATCGTTTGATATTTATTTAAAACATTCAGAGTTACAAGATAGGTCCCAAAAGTTGATAAAGTTTGCGGAAATATGTTTAGTACAAGTCAAACGATGTTTTTAAAGTGTATAAATCCCATGTGTGACGCGTCGTCACTGCGACTCTATGATATGTCCACATGCATGCCATGACGTGAATGCCTTAGTTACCTGAAAATACATTGCCAAAAGTGTCAACATAAAGGTTGAGTGAGTTCATAGAGTTATGTAAATGTTTAATACGACTACCACAAGTATAAATTATGTATGACAATGTTGTCACAAAAATGATACAATTGCTTAAGCACATGACACCGAAGCTTGACTGATGTTCGCCCCAACAGAGTGTTTTGCCAAACAACTCAAATAATGATAATGAAATGAAATGCATCCGTCCGGTTGGAATCCACCAACCCGGAGGGAGGTGTCACCCTCGATAGATCTATCCACTCACCCTCGCTTCTATGAAATTAACGGTTCATGTTTATGAAATGGGGACATTTAACTGGCAATGAGGTAACTTAAGCAGTGTAATGAATTTGATATACTTGGTATCGTAATAAAAATGATGTGCAATGTATTCTCCCCCGTAGGTTTGAAATAAAGTAAAAACTTGAATAAAATCGGGGCTATGAAAACTCACCTGTTGCAATGATAATGATGATATAATGGCAGTTGACGCCCCATTTGTGTTAGCCGGATAGGTAACCAAATGCACTTTATTTGAGAATACTAGGAGAATGGGAAACTCCTACCAGAGGGCATTGTTGCTCACATCATTATTATGATGTTTGTAACTTACGTCATTATTATGACACGTTCGTGTTAAGGTTTGCGTTCATGAGACTTAAGGCAATAT
Organism: Chrysanthemum seticuspe; assembly: GCA_019973895.1. Classification (NCBI taxonomy): domain Eukaryota; kingdom Viridiplantae; phylum Streptophyta; class Magnoliopsida; order Asterales; family Asteraceae; genus Chrysanthemum; species Chrysanthemum seticuspe. Next base: position 222,330,223 of record BPTQ01000008.1, on the reverse strand, counting down.
ATACTGTGTTGCAATGATACAAATGCTGCAACTACTGAACTTATGGGTGCAACAACGTGGCCCAACCTTGAAACTTGTGTTCAACTGATTACTAAACAAACGACTATGGGTGCATAACAACGTAGCCCACTACTTATTTTATCAATATTTGTATTTATTACAATAATCGCTCAAACTCGAAACTATTGAACACAACTGTTTTATCTATAAACTCTATGAACTCACCAACCTTTGTGTTGACACTTTTTAGCATGTTTATCTCAGGTTCATAATATACGAGGATGGCACGGAAGGGCACGGATACTCAAGAAGGCTATATTATCATTCGAAAACTTATTTAATTAACTGTAAAACCACTGGAACCTCATTTTGTAAACTCTGATATTTATATAAATCGAATGATAAATCTTTTAAAACGACACAATTAGAGTTCGTTTTCTATTATTATAACTGTTGAGCCATGAAGTAACACCCAGCTTGAATTCCGCTGCGTATCACGAAATTGGGGGTGTTACATCATTGGTCCGATGCTTCGAGCGAAACCTATTCCCAGGGTGTGACGGGCAGTGTGTACAGGGCCCGGGTACATATTCACCGCGGCATGCTGATCCGCGATTACTAGCAATTCCAACTTCATGTTCCCGAGTTGCAGAGAACAATCCGAACTGAGGCAATCTTTCCGGATTCGCTCCGCCTTACAGCCTTGCTTCCCATTGTAATTGCCATTGTAGCACGTGTGTGGCCCAGCCCATAAAGGCCATGCGGACTTGAAGTCATCCCCACCTTCCTCCAGTATATCACTGGCAGTCCTTCGTTGTCACACCCCCAAATTACCTGTTTTGCAGCGGAATTAAATCCCGGGGGATTGACTGTCATAGCATCACAATCACAGTTATATTGAACGACCTAAAGTGTCGTTTAAAAACACATCGTTTGATATTTATTTAAAACATTCAGAGTTACAAGATAGGTCCCAAAAGTTGATAAAGTTTGCGGAAATATGTTTAGTACAAGTCAAACGATGTTTTTAAAGTGTATAAATCCCATGTGTGACGCGTCGTCACTGCGACTCTATGATATGTCCACATGCATGCCATGACGTGAATGCCTTAGTTACCTGAAAATACATTGCTAAAAGTGTCAACATAAAGGTTGAGTGAGTTCATAGAGTTATGTAAATGTTTAATACGACTACCACAAGTATAAATTATGTATGACAATGTTGTCACAAAAATGATACAATTGCTTAAGCACATGACACCGAAGCTTGACTGATGTTCGCCCCAACAGAGTGTTTTGCCAAAAAACTCAAATAATGATAATGAAATGAAATGCATCCGTCCGGTTGGAATCCACCAACCCGGATGGAGGTGTCACCCTCGATAGATCTATCCACTCACCCTCGCTTCTATGAAATTAACGGTTCATGTTTATGAAATGGGGACATTTAACTGGCAATGAGGTAACTTAAGCAGTGTAATGAATTTGATATACTTGGTATCGTAATAAAAATGATGTGCAATGTATTCTCCCCCGTAGGTTTGAAATAAAGTAAAAACTTGAATAAAATCGGGGCTATGAAAACTCACCTGTTGCAATGATAATGATGATATAATGGCAATGCTGAAATGAGGCGTAACCTCTGACCGTGACCTATTATGAATGATATGCTCTATGATAAGTTATGATGTAATGTTATGCATGCAATTCGTATGATATCTATACCACTTGTGAATTTTTGAAAATAACACTTATCGTTGAAAAATAATCTTATAACGTCTTGACCATTCTTAAATTACTTTACATGTATTTACGTTGAAATGATATCCTACGATAATCATTTAGT